>REGM01000069.1:1094362-1177230 GCA_004194415.1 Aurelia aurita
AAAACAAGGAGGTGATTAATTTTGCATGAGAATGGAACCTGTTAATGTCACAAGCTTCAACTAGTGCCATTCCTAAAGTCAACTAGTGCCATACTTCTTCCTTCAACTATGAAGTGTTTCCCTTCATATTTTATCAGGGATTGTTTTATAGAAAATGGCTGAGATGAGTTCCCTTCATATCTCTTCTCTGATTTCTGTTTAACAATTACTTTATTGATTTTCTATTGAAGCCTTTAGTCTTGTAAATTTGTTTTGATATAAAGACGTGTTCAAAAGTAGATTTAGAGTTTGTTAGTAGTTGCCAAATGGCTGACCATGTACCCACTGAAAATGTAGAAACTAAATAGGTCTTATTGATACATCATAGTATTACATGTTTTTAATCCAGAAAGCTTCTGTTTTTCATGTTTGCCCGATATTCTAAACAGGGTTGTCGTGTCATGTGAAAACTGACATGACGTCATACATTTATTGACGTATATAAGAATCGAAAGAGGTCTGGTATCGAATACTATGATGCATTGTTAGTTGGAAGTTATTGTTATCGCTTGTAAATATATCTAAATTATTAGTAAGTTTACCTCAGATTATCTTATGAGGGAAAGTGAAATGCGTATCAATTAAATTATCTTTTATCGTTATTATCATTATCATTATTGCTTGTGGTATTATCTTATTGAACATTTGATAGTTCAGGATTTACCATTGTTTTTCGCAACAATCGAGTTTTGCGGCATTTTCCATTTGTTTTTCTTTCTGTATCTTCTCCCCATTAAAATTTCAAACAAGACTGGATTTATTTTATATTTTTAATAATGAAACATTGAAAGATTCGTAATATTTTGATCATTTCAAAGATTTATTTGGTAAGCTAGGGGCTGGTTTCACAACAACAACAACAACGTCAAAGACATTGGTAAACACACAAATGTTCATAACCCTATCTGGACCGGGCTTTTTTGAGCATCCTCAGGCCAGGGGGGCTAAATTAGCCCCTCCTCAGAACTCCGAATTGACAAGGGCTAGAAGAAAGAAAATTGGCCATCCTATGTAATTTGATATGAAATGTCCAAATTTATAATTCATTTTATTCTAATTGTTGTATATTCGATGACGTCATCATTTTTCTTTGTTTTAGGCCAAAAACAGTACTATTACAGATTTGACTGTAAAATCTCACTCGAGAGGAATAATATGCTTATTTTAACTATAATTGATCGATAAAATATCAAAATCTCATAAAAACATAATTTTTTGAAAAAATAATGAATTTTGTAAACCTATATTTATTACCTAAATTCATTATATATATGACGTCATCGATGACGTCATTTCTTAGAAAAACAATAAAATTAAGTTTTTTTCTATATTCTCTTATTAATTCATGGTTGACCTTAAAATTTCATCCAATTATCTTACTTCTGTCAAGAATTTTCTTAGTTTGAAGTTATAAAGGGTTTGACCGTAAAACAAACAAGATTAGTTAGAAAATTACTATATTTCCAAAACTACATGAGATATCTTGAAGAAATATGGATAGAAGATGCTAAATAGATAGTTAGGAAAAGTCACAAAAAATAATAAGCCTAGGAATTAGCAAAACAAAATTACCCAGACAAACATGGTAGGGGGGGGGGGCTAATTTAGCCCCCCCGGTCCAGATAGGGTTAAAGTAAAAGAACGGAGATATAGCGATGATGTCTAAGAATCGAACAAAAGAAGGCCACGCGCCACTTATTTTCCAACTGTTTTCATCTATTGAGAACATCAAATACAATGTGCTATATTTAGATTGCCTTGCCCCAGTCCCCCAGCTAAGTGCCATTTGTCATCTCGTCAGCATTTTGCGAAGGGATCCTGGGCACTGAGGATATGCAATAGAAAGTATCTAAATGCTGCTTCTATACGAATAGAGACAAAGCCAGCCAAATGCTATGTCAAATAGTGAGTTAGAATCGTGGCATTAAATGACGGTACGAATTGGTTTCCAATTTTTAGCCAAGTAAATACAGCAACGTTCCCCCGGATGCTTGATTGTGTCGAACGTCTTTTTGTGAATTTTGAGGCCAGTAAACTTTTGAGCGAATTCAACTTCAGCCAATAGGGAACCATTGTTTATTAAATGAATAGCTATCATGGCTTGTCAAATTTTTGTTACACCATCGCCTAATGACGCTTTTAATGGTGTGAACCAGGGAGCAATAGTCTATATAGCTCTATAGCTCCCTAGTGTGAACCCAAAGCTGGAATCATCATCATCATCACAATTCACACATCTTCCCATAGCATCACGCGAAATTGTCTACCGTTGTAAGTCCAACCGTCCTATTAATGAAGAAAGCATTACATGAGAGGTCTGAGAGTTGAAGCTGACTGAGCACATGGCCTTTGACCAAACAGTTGTATTATTGATTCATAAAGGAATGTAGCTTTACAGTAGTTTATATGACAGAAGCATGGTTCTCTTCTCTCGACCTTCCCGGGGGCACTTGACCAGATTCTGGTTGGGGACTTGCCACTCAAGCTTAAAAAAGATACCTTTTCCTTATACCAATTTTTCGAAGAAGTATACCCGACGACCTTATATACTTATACCAATGTCTCGAAATGTATACCCGACTTTATACCAATTTTCCAAAAATGGCCTATTTATTTTTTCTTGATACCAAAATCGTAAAATTCGATACCGTTCTTTATACCAAAATCGTGAAAACGATACCCTTCCCGATGGCACGTCCCTAGTACCCAAAATATACATAGTGCCCCCCCTGGACCTTACCACGAGCTGACCGTGGACCTGACCAATGGCTCTTATTGATCCTTTTATGGCTACTTTTGAGGCTAGTCACACAGGCGCGGTCTGGCCCGGGTGGCGGAGTGGCAATCGCCACCCGGCCCCTTCCTTATGTAATTTATTAAAAATTTCCGGGCCCTCGTCTCGCAAGAATGGAGAAATAAATTTGAATTTCATGAATGACTATTTCGGGCATTTTAAGACAATCTACGCAATACATAATTACAAACTTTCATCCATACCTACAAGCACTGACTAGCTTCTGCCAGCAAATGTCCATGTATTCAGCAAATTATAGACTTGAGACACTTGTTTCTTGTAAAAACGTGACATGTTTCATAACAAGTGTAGCATTTTCATTTGTAATAATGTAACATTTTCTAAGGGTGATGATTCATAGAAAACGGTTACAAAATTGTCGAAGTCTCCACTTTGGAACTGGAAAACATGGGATCGACCGGGGATCGACATAAGCATTCTAAGCCAAAGAAAATGATGTTTACTCAAAAATTTTCCTGGGGATGCTGATTTAGAAAACAAAGTGTTACAAAATGGTCAGAAATTATATTTAGCACCAGCAAACGTGGGATTAGGAGAGGTGTTCTAAGCCAAAGTAGAGGGCGTGTCCACAAAAATTTTCCTAGGTGCTTCGCCCCCAGACTCCCTCATTTGGATACCTCCAGTCAATTTGCTTTGGTCACAACGCAGATTGATAATTGTTGAATGCATGTTTTTCATTGATAAAGAACTCACAGTCGATTTGGAACTGCGTCAATAGACGATTACGGAAAAGATGCATTTGACCAAGATGCATTGCGTGTCATGATCGAATCACTGATGATTCCATTATAGAATGCAATGCATCTTGGTCGAATGCCCCCCGACGCCATCTTTTCCGTAATCGTCTATTAAGGATCTCTTTTTAAAGAAAGAGAGCATTTTCCAACGATCTAAAGGCTGTCAGACGTTGTTACCTCGAACAATTCTCCTGCTAGTGAACTTTAGTGCTTGTACTGCCACACCTTGAACCGGGCCCTTTGGATCTGCTAGCCACCCTGCAGTTTTGGTGCCAGACCGCGCCCCTGTAGTCACAGGAACCAGTACATGCCACTATCAAGAAAAAGGGGTGCATTGCAAGAAGACAGTCAAAATTGGAGCTCCAAAGGAAAGGGGAATATTTTGCACAGCCATTTGACTCATTGCGGGGGGTCTCAGTTATCGCTCATTCGAGACTGCCATTAAATTGATGTTAGTTTAAATTTTCTTTATTTTTGTATTAAAGTATATCGTTCTTGCTTGTTACTGTATGTAGAGGAATTTTAAAATATGAAACTGAAACAGATTACGGAAATTAAGGAATAAATTGCAAAAATGAATTTGTGAAAATCCAAAAAAGACCTGATGTTCGTTAAAGAGGACATCCTGAGGGTTAACATGAAACAAAAAGTTTGTGGAGTAATGTCTTTCTAAAGTTGGCCTAAGTTTCACTTGTTTGTTTACAGTGAGATTTCCGGTATAACTGTCAAAATGACGTCAATTTCAAAATGTCAAAGGGTCATCTTGCCTTTGCCCGATCTCGGAATGTTTTCTTTTGGGCGAAAGGCCATTCTCTCTTCTTTAAGGCTATCTAGCTGCTGGATTCATATGATATAGATAATTACCCAAGATATATGCAAAGTTATGTGCTTTATATTTTTCCCAAGATTCTTTTGTTATGATTGGGAATCTGAACTTAAGAGCTGGAAAAAAAGGAAGCGATTGCGACTAATTTTCCATTAGGCTAGGGTTAAGGTTATTTGTCTTCAAGGAAACCCTGTTTTGTTACCACTGTATGCTAAAGCTAGATGCATGTTTGAACAGTTCTGCAGATGTCCGTGAGCAAACAAAAATAAGACTTTGCGTGGAATATAGCGGTTGGTTAATAGATTGTAGGTCAAACACAGATGTCAGCAAAGGATTCGTGCACACGCAATAGAAGACTGCTGAGCAATGAAGCTGGGGAACACGTTTTATGAACTTCTATCACGTTATGAAAATTTTAATCAATCAAATCACATCAAGTCTTCACTTGCTGTGATTTGATTAATTTGATCGGTTAGATTTGACAGGCGTCAAAAAGAGTGGCTCAAGCCACTGATCGTGGCAAGTATTTTCTATCTTAAAGCAACAACGTCTGTTTTCCATTTTGATGGGGTCCATAAGAGGATGCAATTGTCTTGACAATCTTGATCAGACGGTGCATTTATGATTTATTTGTACTTTATTTTATTTGTCTTTTGCTCCATTAGTTTTTTCATTCCAGATTGTTTATTGCATGGAGCATATTCTTTTCTTTTTGCTGCGTTCTTCGTTAGGATATCTGATCTTCTTGAAGACCCATGAAGATCAGTTGATCTAATGAAGGTAGGCTCCCACAAAAGCTGTTATGAGAAATTTTCTCATTTATTGTCAGCGCTACAAATAAGGTCAACCAAAGCATAACGATATCGAGGTCTCAAAACTATGGTTGTGCAATAATACTTTGTAAAATTGGCTTTTGAAGGTTTTTTAATTTTGGGAGAGACTCTGGGATCTTCTGCTAGGAATTTCGATCTCTCAACGTCACAATTTGCTGCTAAACTAATGCTAAAGTAATGGTTCTAAAAATATATTGTCAAACATGCCTCTCCCCAGTCTCTTTTCTTTACAAACAATGAGAGTGCTTCTTTTTATATATGTCTAGCACAACGGGCACAAGCACGCTCATCGCTTGAAGACCTTGAACGGCAAGATTATTTTACTTCAAATCCATTTCGGTCACACTTTGAAGAAGGAATACAAGATGAAATATGAGACGGATCTTGTGAGGTGAGTGGCCGAGCGGCTTGTACAGTTTCCGTTACAGTAGTGTCCCGCATATAAGAAACATAAAATTTAAGAAACACAGACCCTGATTTCCAAAATAATACCCCACTTTATAAGAAACAGGTGCAGGTCTGAAAAAGGCTTGTTTCTTATTTAAAAATTATGTATAGATTAAAACTTTTGAAAAACATAAGAAAACATAAAAACTGTACAACTCTCTTTGCCTTTGTATACAAACAAATAATTTGGTATACAAACCAAGCAAAAATCACCTTCCTGGAATAATTGTAACATTTCCTTGAAGTGAAAATTTACAGATACAAATCAAAATAATATGTTTTGTATCACAATCATAGAGCCGCTGTCAGAGNAAGAAACACAGACCCTGATTTCCAAAATAATACCCCACTTTATAAGAAACAGGTGCAGGTCTGAAAAAGGCTTGTTTCTTATTTAAAAATTATGTATAGATTAAAACTTTTGAAAAACATAAGAAAACATAAAAACTGTACAACTCTCTTTGCCTTTGTATACAAACAAATAATTTGGTATACAAACCAAGCAAAAATCACCTTCCTGGAATAATTGTAACATTTCCTTGAAGTGAAAATTTACAGATACAAATCAAAATAATATGTTTTGTATCACAATCATAGAGCCGCTGTCAGAGTAGTTGATGGATATTACATGATTTTTCTAATAAGAAACTTTACCCTGATTTGACGTATATATCTCATTTTATAAGAAACGCATCAGACCTTATACCGCATTCACACTGACACAGTTAAACCAGCTTTATCTAAACCAGGTTAAATTCTAACCAATCAAAAGATTCGATTTGTTGGATTGACCAATTAGAAGGCCGCATTCGATAACCTGGTTTAGTTTAAGCTGTTGTAACTTGCAAGTGTGAAGGGGGTATTATGCGGGACACTACTGTAGGTAACTGAAGTTAAAGACAAATGACGGAGATATAAGGCGACTTAAATCAGGGGCCTGGGCAATCCAAATATAGCCTATTGTATTCCATTGTATTTGATTTGATGACCTCGAGAGATTATCAAATGTACTGGACAAGGACAATGACAATGTACTGGACAACTCTTTATTTTCGCCCTTTCTTCAGTATGGCATTTTAGTTTGGGGTCTTACCTATGATACTCATATCAATCCGGTATTTTTGTTGCAAAAAAGAGTCATAAGGGCAATTGCATTTGAACACTTTACTTCACCTACTACACCTCTCTTTTCTGATTTAAAGATTCTAAAGCTGCGTGACTTATTCAATTGAAACTGCTTTCTTTCGTATATAGTTGTGTCAATAAGATCTCTCCTTCTTGTTTTCATTCTTTCTTTGACTTAGTTGAATCTGTTCATCAACAAGGTACTCGTCAAGTTTCAAAAAATTATATTTTTCTAACTCAGAAAAATACTCTCCAATTTGGTCTCAGGTCAGTACGTTACTACGGAGCTAAATGCTGGAATGATATTCCTGTTGATATAAAAAGATCACCCTCTTCTATCAGTTTTCGTCGTAAACTCAAAGCTTTCCTCTTTGAAAGTAATTACCAAAATTGATCATAGGAAAATACACGCATAAGGTCTCCATCCGCCTTAGTCATAAATTCATAATCGCAATGAAAGTTTAATCACATTTGTATGAAACTCTATTAAATCAGGGGGTGCTCTCTCCTCGATTAGTTTAACTACTGAGAGAGCTCCTCCTTTAAGTAATTCCCTCCATACAATTTATCTTGTTCTTTTGTTTTGTAAATGTATTAATTTTGCGTACTGATGTATTAATTTTCTGTAATATCATCTTATATTCTTGTAATTTAGTTATTTGTCTGTTAAGTTATTTTAATAAATTGTATGTTGTGGAATTTAAAATATGAAACTGAACTGAAATGAAGCCACTCAGACATCTTTTGTCTCCTATTGGTAGACTTATGTAATTCGACATGCTGAAATCGATGCGAAACAGACACAAGCTGAAAAATGCCGCAAAATGCTATCTGTTCGTCTGTTTCGCATCGTTTTTTAAGCATGTTAAATGACGTTAGTCTACCAAATGTCGTGCTGGTATCACATTTGCATGATTGTTGTGCTAACAGACCGAACCTTCTTCCTACTTCGTGCTTTTCCTCCTCCGCGCCTGAACTCATCTCCCCCGTTGAGCAGCAACAACAACAACGACAAAGCAACAACAAGAACAATGCAATTCAATTGAATAAGAGAGCAAAGTTAGTTTAGGATGCTCTTTTTGTTTTGTTGTTTCAGAGAAGGGAAGCAAGATAGAAGCATAAAGAGATCTGGAATTGGTTCGTATTTCTAAAATGACGAAAAGTACATTCACAGTTTTGACAGTTTTATTTTTAGCATTATGCAAAGTTTCAGCAAAGAAATCTGCATCACATAATTTTATGGCACAGCCTTTTGGACAGCCTATTACAGAAGAGGTCACTTTGGTAAGAAGATATTGACATATTAACCTTGTTTTAGCAGTGGGCCTAATCTGGTGTGCCAAAAATGTCCTTTGACCACTTTATAGCCAGCAAAAAATAAACTACTCTGCCATTTATTTTTCAAAACAGCTTTGTTGTTGAGTCGCATTCATTCTCATTTATTAACAGTCTTTGTTTATTGATTCCAAGAAAACAGTTTTTGAAATATGCCAGACTGGAAAGTTTGCTTTTTATGCTCAAGTTCAATCAGATTGGAAAGTTTGCAGAATGCGCAGAGGATCTCTTCTTCATTCGAATCGTTTGCGCGGCTGTGTGTTGCTTAACAATAGGTGTATTGTTTCCTTTTGTTGTTTAAGAAAATTTCGCAGCTAGAACCGTAGCTGATATTTAAAGTGTGCAGCAGAGAAATCGGCCGCGCACAGCAAAATTTACAGTCTGTAAGTTCAATGGCTTAACGGTGAAATCTTTGCGGTGAAATTAACAGTTGAAAACGTCAGAAGAATGATGTAATTTTGTTCAACTGCTTGCCTGGCCAACCCAAGGTCTACACCATATTGAAAAGTTTGCTGTGCACAAGCAATTACTTGCATGTGCAAAAACATTTGCGTTTGTTGATCTTGACGGTGCATTTAGCTATTGAACTTGCATCATTTTCCTATTCCCGTCAACCACTTATTTCCCTGCAAAGATCTCTTATATTTTTCATACTTTTCATATTTCAATTTTCTAACTAGGGGAAGGCTAGCCCTTCAGCAAACTTACAGGCCATTGAACTTGCGCCTGTAAGTCAAACTTTGACTGCGCACACAGAGACCATTCTGGGGTCAACAAACGTAACAGTTTTTGTCCAAACTTCCATTCAAAATTTCTCGAGTTAGATGTGTGCAATTTGTTGTGCGTGCACAGCAAACTAATAAGTCAGGAAACTACTAAGTTAGTTTATTATCTCTGACTGGTAGGCAAATAACAAACCCAGTATATACCAGTGGTGGCCCCACAGGGGGTTGGGAGATGAGCCCCCTGCATTCCTCTCCAAAGATCAGTTTCCAATTTCTCCAAATCAGACAAGAAAGCGTTTGGGACTAGGCAGATTTATTTTGAAAAGTTGTATGGATGGATCTACACAGGCTTGTTAGGTAATTTGATTTTGAGTTGCAATGACAAAAAGGGTGTTTTCTGAGGGTGAAAGGTTTTATTTCCTGAGGAAAATGGTTGCTGTCCCTAAAATTTTCTTGGGGTTCAAGGGTATCAGGGGTATCTGTCGGACTGTGGCATTCTGTTTTGCATTTCACATGCACCTATTCACAGTTTTCAGAAATATCTACTTATGCAATGATCTAGAATACTTTTACTAATAAATTCATTTTGGTGAAATATTGCAATGTTGAAGACTTTTCCTTGTTACTGATTGGAACATCTGTGTTGTGACTTAGTGATAGTGATTGCTACCCCTACCAAAGCTCAAAATATTGGAAAATTGCTCCTAATACATACCTTCTAATATATTGACTTTTAGGGGTCGGCGAAATGCAAATTTACATACAAAAGTGTCGGTGGAACTGGAGAGGTACGTCAAATTCTATTATTTATTTGATATTTCATATGCAGATATATGCAAATTTCCCTTAGTTTTGATGTTCACACTACTTAAGATACAAGTCAGAGAGGCCTTAGTGTGCCTTTCCTTTTTGTGTCCAAATTTCTTTTGCGTAGTTTTGTATATATACAGTCGTGGCCAAAAGTTTAAGACCACCTTTTAATCGGTAACACTTGTTGGCGCAACGAGATCTAAAGCTACTGCTCTGCCTATTTGATTCTCCTGGTCTTGTTTGTATTCTGAATTCGATGTTGTTTTTTACATTTTGTACCATTTTGCTATGACCTCGCAATGAAGTTTATAGAAATTCCTGGAAATTGTGGTGGTCCTGTCGACAAGCAGGTTGACCCAGAAAAGTGTTAACCGGCTGGAATCTACATCAATCCCTGCAGAACTCATTTTTCTGATTTCTTTACAGAATATCCAAACTCTGCGAAAAAGACGGCTTTGGGGAAAAGTTAGATAAGGGCTTTCACTTCATAGTTGTGGCCATAAGTTTAAAGCCACCCTACTTTTGTTTCCTTAATACTTGTTCATTTTCAGGGTTGGGAAATGAGACTGAAGAAAAAGAAATCTGAATATCATTGTGTAATAGAAAGGTTTGTTTGTTTGTTTTTCTGAAATGAAATCGAGAAATTGTTGATTACTTTATTCTGTGTAGCAGATCTTCTTGGTTCACTTTTCCCCAGTACAATAAATGCAAAACAATTTGGTGCAAAATATTTATGAGTGATTTTGGTTTCCAAGGGACTTAATTTCCAAAATTTTGATGAAATTTAGATAAAATTTTGGTCAAAATTTAAAATCTGCTCAACTAAAAATTGATGAGAACAAAATGTAAGAAGAAGAAAAGATCCTTATAATACATCATCGTGATGATAAATTAGAAAAAACCATTGTTCAATTGAAATTAGAAAAATCATTGTTCAATTGAATTGGAGGGAGGTAAACATGATCTACAATAACATGATACAAGATCAAGATGGAATGAAACAATTATACAAGATTTTAGGAAATGTATAGATATAGACAGAAATGTGGGATAACAAGGACCAAATTACAATAGGCAGATGTTTTTAAACCTTGGTGAAATCTTTTGAAAATAAACAAAAATTGCCTTTCACTTTGTTTTTGTGCTGATGAAAATTTTTGAGGCTTAAAATTTTTGGTAAAGAAAACTTTCGGTAGTTTTAAGTTTCACTGAGCATTTTTCACCGAAATTAAATTATACTGAAATGTTTTGCAGATAGCGAACGTATATTGTTTTCGAATTTTGAAACTACTCTCTTTTCAGTATCATCTTATTTTGCATATCAATGACACAGAAAGAGAACTGAAACAATGTGTAATATAGACCATTAAATTCACAAGAAGAACCGTTTCATTTCATTTTAAATTAGATTAATGTTTGTAAATTTGGATATTATGAATGCTAAGATATCCAGTAGTTCTTTGATGTCCATTCTTATGAATTTGTAAAAATTTGTAGACATTTGTAAGAATTCTTATAAGAGAAATTTTTCAAAATTGTGATCTACTGAAAATCTACTAGAGTTGATAATTTGAAATCCCTTTTGTAATGAATACGATAATAATGCCTCATTCATATGAATACAAAATCTCTCAATTAGGCCAGAACAGTCCTCATATTTGTTTTTCATGACGTTTGAAGCATCCATTGAAGGTGGAAAATTGATTCGTGCCGAACCTTATGTAAGTCCACCTTTCTTCTCTTTAGTCTGTATTTTAATTGCTAATTAAAGTCAATTTCTCATGTTGCAATTAAATAGTTTCGTTCATAATGTCTGAAGTAAAAAAATTGTGATAAAAATATAGGCAATCGTCAACGCAGAATGATTATGCCATGCTATCTATCGAGAAGTTTTTCCTAAATCAAATTTATGATGGAAATTTTTGCATTGAATGGTAATTTTGCAAGTTTACATTGAAAAATTATTCGCTGAGGAATTATGAAAGAGATCTTGATACTCCCGGGTGTCCTAAAAAATACTACTGTTTGAAAAATCACAAAAATTTGATTGCATGGCCGATTTTTAATTATTTTTTTTTCGCAAGTAGAGCAAAGACCAATTTATTTTCCCAGGTATATATAACTGATCTTATGATATTTGCAAATTTAGCTCTTTTTAGGGCTGCCTTGTTTTGAAGCATATTGCCAAAATGCAAAATCACTGAGGATTACCAGATCAATTTATTTTTGTATATTAAGCTTCTCTTCTAGTTTGAAAGCAACGCATTGGTATGCACAGATTTATTCTTGACTTACAACCCCAAAGAAAGAAAAATTTATAAAGGAGATTGAGTTGATCAAAAGTTGAAAATTAATTTCAACCATTTTACGCAGAGAAACGTTTCCTTCAAGATGTATTACATGAAAACATAGTAAATGATGATTTGGGCCTAATCTTTGATAACAAAAAACTAATCATAATTAATTTATCCTTGATTTAACTTCAAACTGGAATGAACTAGTAATTAACTAGTACGTGAATATTGCACTAGTTAATAATCTGAATTCCGCATCCCTTTCTTTGTTCAGGACAACTCAAAGAGAATGTTGCTGGAAAATGAATTCACTGTTCAAGGGAATGCAGGTTCGTTTGATTTTAGTTTTTTATCCTCAACTATTTTATTTTTTAATCACCTCTTTTTGTTATCAATTCATTATTTTATCAATTTATAGTTTATCTAAGATGAAATCGATTTGCATTCTCTTACAAAATATAGAGAAGCAAAACAACTCTCCCTCTGATTCTAAGTTGACCTTGGCATCTCAAAAATGGTTTTTTAATTTTCCCTCTGATTCTAAGTTGAACCTTGGCATATCTCAAAAATGGTTTAACTTTTCCTCTGATTCTACATAAGTTGACCTTGGCATCTCAAAAATGGTTTAACTTTCCCTCTGATTCTAAGTTGACCTTGGCATCTCGAAAATGGTTCAACTTTTACTATTTGTATCTTGCAAGATTTACCATTTTCCTTATTATAACTTAAATGAACGTGGAAATCAAATCCAGATCACTTTACTCTTCTCATGTCCCATATGACTTGTTTGGTAGGATAATAAGAGGAAACCTGGAAATGTGCCATTAAATACTAGCTATTATGTTATTGTAGCTGATAAGATGTACATGCAGGACTCTATTGAGTTTGAAGAAAAATTCTCATCTTTGCATGTTATCCACACTGAGCTCACACTTATTTCTCTTCTGTTACAGTAAAAAGTGCGAGTGGTTTCAAATCGAATCTTGCTACGCTAGCATTAATAGCTGAAAGAAAATGAAATTTTAAAAGAAGAGCTCATCCAATTAAAGACTCTGCACTTTGTTAGGTGAGATAGCTTCTGGATAGAACAACCAATTTGGATAGATCAACCAAAGAAACTGCATTTTCTAACACAATATATGTTTGTTTACTATCACAGATATGTTGGTTATTATGTTTGCAGTTACAGAGAAGAAAAATCTTATCAAACAGGGGATATCATATATCTTGCTTCATTTCGCAATGTCTCGTCTTCATTCAAATTAAATGTAATAGGTTCTCTTTTTCACCAAATACAGCCTCACTTTGCGACGTCATATTTTCAATAGACAATTACGGAAAAGATGGCGTCGGGGGCATTTGACCAAGATGCATTGCGTTCTATAATGGAATCAACAGTCATTCTACAGAGATTCGATCATCAAACGCAATGCATCTTGGTCAAATGCCCCCCGACGCCATATTTTCCGTAATTGTCTATTAATCTCCATTCCATTATTTTCTGTTTTAAAATATTACATTTTCCCTAAAAGTGACGCCATAGGCTTGCCGTTTCGCAAAAATCGGCTGATTTTTGGAGGTCCTTATTTTTCAAAGAGAAATTAGACTATATAACCTTGCCTATATAACCTTGCGTTTTCCACGAAAATTGGCTGTTCTTGAAAATCCTGAATTTTCTCCAAAAAGTAGGACTATTGCCTTGCTTTTTCGCAAAAATTTACCGTTCTTAAGAATCCAGATGTTTCTTCAAAGGGATAAGGCTATAGGCTTTAGTTTTTCGGTAAAATAGGCCGATTTTGAAAATCCCTATTTTTGGCCGAAAAGTTTGACTACTGTATGCTTTGGTTTTTCGGTAAAATATGCTGATTTTTGGCCAAAAAGTAAGGCTATAGGCTTTGGTTATTCGGTAAAATAGGTCGATTTGAAAATCCCGATCTGTCACCAAAAAGTAAGGCTTTTACCTTGCTTTTGTTGCCAAAATTGGCTGATTTTTAAACCCCAGATGTTTCGTCAAAAAGTAAGGCTTTGGTTTTTCAGTAAAAAAATTCCATTTTGAAAATCCTTATTTTTGGCCAAAAAATAAGGCTATAGGGTGCCGGCGGTGGTACTCGAACACTTAAGGAAAACAGTATTTTTTCACAAGAAAAATTGATCATAACAAAAACGAAATGCGCAAGAAAAACGTTGTTTTGATCTAATTACTTCCTAAGATTGATTTACGTATATTTATGAAAGAGATATGAAAATCCAAATCGCGTTTCGAATCTGAAATATATTCATTCTTCTCCAAAACGATATACTTGGTGTCCGAAAACCACCGCCATGAACTTTAAAGACCACTCGAAAATAGCACCCCATGTTCTCTCTTCAATTAAACGTTTTTAAGTCTTTGGCACAATCCTATGTTTTATTCACATGTCCCATATCCAATTTCTTTGATTGGTTAAAGCGTTTGTCTCGTTAAGCCGTGGATTCGGAGTTTCGAATCTAGGCGTGACGAGAACAGCAACCTTTTCACTGCCAAGCACAATGAAAGGGATTGGTTTTTGCGTGCTTTACATTTAAAAAAGCCTTTCTGAAAGATGTTTAGTATCTATAATGTCAACATTTAGTATCAAGAAAATAGCTTTGATGGATCTTATTTGTAACGTGCTTTTCCTTCAGTTTTTGGGATTTATTCACAAGTGTCCGATTACCACCGCCGACACCCTAGGCTTTAGTTTTTCTGTAAAATAAGGCCGAGTTTGAAAATCCTGATTTTTGGTCAGAAAGTAAGGCTATATGCTTTAGTTTTTCGGTAAAATTGGCCGATTTTGAAATTCCTGATTTTTGGCCCAGGGATTTTTAAAATCAGCCCATTTTACCGAAAAAAACAAGGTCTATAGCCTTACTTTTTGACTAAAAATAGGAATTTTAAAATCTGCCTATTTTACCGAAAAACAAAGCTTATAGCCTTACGTTTTGGCGAAAAATTGCCTTTTCAAATCGGCGTATTTTACCGAGAAAAAAAACAATGCCTATAGCCTTACTTTTGACCAAAAATAAGGATTTTCAAAATCGACCTAATTTGCCGTAAAAACNGAAAGTAAGGCTATATGCTTTAGTTTTTCGGTAAAATTGGCCGATTTTGAAATTCCTGATTTTTGGCCCAGGGATTTTTAAAATCAGCCCATTTTACCGAAAAAAACAAGGTCTATAGCCTTACTTTTTGACTAAAAATAGGAATTTTAAAATCTGCCTATTTTACCGAAAAACAAAGCTTATAGCCTTACGTTTTGGCGAAAAATTGCCTTTTCAAATCGGCGTATTTTACCGAGAAAAAAAACAATGCCTATAGCCTTACTTTTGACCAAAAATAAGGATTTTCAAAATCGACCTAATTTGCCGTAAAAACAAAGCCTATATAGCCTTACTTTTTGGCGAAAAATAGCCTTTTCAAGTCGACCTATTTTCCCGAAAAAACAAAGCTTATAGCCTTACTTTTTGGCGAAAAATTGCCTTTTCAAATCGGCCTATTTTACCGAAAAACATAGCCTTACTTTCTGGCGAAAAATTGCCTTTTCAAGTCGACCTATTTTCCCGAAAAAACGAAGCCTATGGCCTTACTTTTTGGGGAAAAATAGGGATTTCCAAATCGGCCTATGTTGCCGAAAAAAACAAGGCCTATAGGCTTACTTTTTGGCGAAAAATAGGGATTTCCAAATCGGCCTATGTTACCGAAAAAAACAAGGCCTATAGGCTTACTTTTTGAACAAAAATAGTGATTTTCAAAATCGACCTATTTTACCGAAAAAACAAAGCCTATAGCCTTACTCGTCTTTGGCAAAAAATAGGGATTTTCAAAACCGGCCTATTTTACTCAGAAAACAAAGCCTATAGCCTTACTCTTTGGCAAAAAATAAGGCTTTTCAAATCGGCCTATTTTTCGGCCTATTTTACCTATAGCCTTCCTTTTTGGCGAAAAATAGGCTTTTCCAAATCGGCCTATGTTGCCGAAAAAAACAAGGCCTATAGGCTTACTTTTTGGCGAAAAATAGGGATTTCCAAATCGGCCTATGTTACCGAAAAAACAAGGCCTATAGGCTTACTTTTTGAACAAAAATAGGGATTTTCAAAATCGACCTATTTTACCGAAAAAACAAAGCCTATAGCCTTACTCGTCTTTGGCAAAAAATAGGGATTTTCAAAACCGGCCTATTTTACTCAGAAAACAAAGCCTATAGCCTTACTCTTTGGCAAAAAATAAGGCTTTTCAAATCGGCCTATTTTTCGGCCTATTTGACCTATAGTCGTCCTTTTTGGCGAAAAATAGTCTTTTCAAAATCGGCCTATTTTACCGAAAAAACGAAGCCTATAGCCTTACTTTTTGGCGAAAAATACCGGGTGTCCCAAAAATAAGTATACAGATTTGGTCAAACCTAACGATCAGACTTTAGCATGAATCAATCCGAAATCATTTTTAAAACATCACTCGATAGTTAACTTGAACATAGATACCTTGTTTGTTGACATTGGTGCTTTGAGAGTAGAGGTATAAATCTTCAAAGGACAAATTTTCCACCACCTCCCAACCAGAGCTTTGGCGTTTTGGCCTAAGCAATATCCACAATTTGTTTCACTTAAAATGAATAAAATTTACTTTGGAGCTCCCTTGATGATAAGCGTCACATAAATTATATTTTGTGAAACGCATTTGTTGTGCAGATTCTAATTTTTCTCCTCCTAGTTCAAATTTTTCCAAGTCTATTGTTGACTTATTCGCTGTGCTTTAAGAATTTGCTTAGGCCAAAACGCCAAAGCTCTGGTTGGGAGGTGGTGGAAAATTTGTCCTTTGAAGATTTATATCTCTACTCTCAAAGCACCAATATCAACAAACAAGGTATCTATGTTCAAGTTAACTATCGAGTAATGTTTTAAAAATGATTTCGGATTGATTCATGCTAAATTCTGATCGTTAGGCTTGACCAAATCTGTATACTTATTTTTGGGACACCCGGTAGGCTTTTCAAAATCGGCCTATTTTACCAAAAAAACAAAGCCTATAGCCTTACTTTTTGGCAAAAAAATAAGGCTTTTCAAATCGGCCTATTTTACAGATAAAACAAAGCCTATAGCCTTACTTTTTGACCAAAAATAGGGATTTTCAAAATCGGTCTATTTTACCGAGAAAACAAAGCCTATAACCTTACTTTTTGGCGAAAATTAAGCTTTTCAAAATCTGCCATTTTACCGAAAAAAACAGCCTATTGCCTTACTTTTTGGCAAAAAATGAAATTTTCAAATATTCATTATTTATTATTATTTTAAATTCTTTATACAGGGTGAAAACATTCAGTTCTAATAACTGTTTTACAATGTGCCCTGTTAAAAATAACTAAGGAAAAAAATAAATTTCTACTACTACTTCTTAATACAGTGTTGGAAAATTACAAAAGAAACCTATTTTTTCAAAATTAATCAAAACAGAAAACAAAAATATTATTGCTACAGAAAAGAAATCGTGATATTGGTTGTTATAATACTTCCTTTAGTTTTAATTTGAAATTTGATAACGAGGGAGACAGTTTAATTTGGTGATCGAGACCATTCCAAACGCTCGCCCCTCGGTATGCAAATGATTTCTGTCCATTGTTTGTTCTAAACAAAGGAATTTTCAAGTCGGTTTCTGTGTTTCTTAGCGTCCTTCCTGCCTGCTCACGCTGTCTTTGAAACATCAGAGCCATATAGTCTGGGCAAAGTTGATTCACAGATTTGAAAACAGTAGTTGCTGTTTCAAACCTTATAAGTTCTCTAAAATAGGCCTATTTTACCGAAAAACAAATCCTATAGCCTTACTTTTTGGCGAAAAATAGGGATTTCCAAATCGGCCTATGTTACCGAAAAAAACAAGGCCTATAGGCTTACTTTTTGACGAAAAATAAGGTTTTTCAAAATCGGCCAATTTTACCAAAAAAACATAGCCTTACTTACTTAGCCTTTTCCACAAAAATTGGCTATTGTTGGAAATCTAGATTTATCGCCAAAAAGTAAGGCGCTAAAATCTGCTGATTTGATAAAGAAAATGCAACAATGAAGGTGACAGTTTAATAAACGAATTTTTATTTTATTGATCAGAATAGTTGTATTTACATACTGGCTGACTCAGTAAATAGTGAACCGAGGATTAAAGGAGAAGATCGAATGGAGTGATTCTATTTTGTTTTGCAGATAAAGAACAAGCCTACATAGTTATTATTTTGCTATTCCCATCCAATTTTGAATAAGGCAGGCGACAATAAGGATTTAATGAAACCATGCAGATTTGGGACCTAAATTTCCTCGGCTCACTTTTTGCGCGAAGCCGTAGAATTTAAAATCTAGATATTCTCTGGTATACTATTTACCAGCCTTTACTTTATTGGTTCTGTCCACATTACCTGCCTTTCACTTAAATTTGTCTTTTCCTGATTTTCCTCTTTGTTTGCATTATATTCCAATCGCTCTTAGCTGTTTGCACATAACTTTTCCATCCCAAAATATCTATTCGACCGAAATTTTTATCTTCCCCTCATTTAAGATCATTTATAAATAAAACCAGGTGCTTTGCATGATTATTCTTTGCTAATTTTGAAGAAGGGAGGATTGCTTCAAAATGACCTTACATGGACTTTGTAAATGTGCAATTCATTTATCTGAACCCGCTTATGAAAGAATTTCTTACAATTGCCATGTTTCAAAATTTGGTGAGAATTTTAGAGCTCTCCATGTTACGTAGCATAAACCCTGTATACATTTGATATTATATATATACAAAGAATGTCTAAGAAAACCAACGATTTATAGCCAATAACATTTCTACAATGCATTCACCTTCAAATAGTAGAAAACTGATTGCAGTGCCTTTCTCAAATTTACGTACAATCAAACTGAAAACTACCGTACTTCAGATGATCTACCACGCTTACCCTAAATATCCCATCACGATTGCTTTTTTGGTTTTTTTTTGCTATTTTTCAAATAAAGCTGTTATTCCGAATTCAGATTTTCCGATTACCAATGGCTTGTGAGCTTGTTTTTCCATATCTGGTGTCGTTTTGTACACGGCTTCCAGAGTAAGCACAACATTTCCCTGCAACAGGATGAAAAACAATTAGATAAAAAAGAACACGATGCGAGACCTTCAGATGAAAAGCATCGGAATGAAATAAGGCATCACTCGGTTGATACCTTGTTGAATTTTTGGTTGGTGTAATTTTATGTTTATGATTATCGGATGAAACTTAGTTGCAAGTGCTGACTCGTACTTTCGTTATATTTGTTATATTTTGCGAATATTGAACTATTTCTTAGCCTTTGGCTCCTTTGCAGATTTCAGAACGAATCTTAAAGGCTTATTCTACTCTCCTTCGCGAGGTTTCTTTATATGTTCCGCAGTTCCGTGATCCGCAGTTCCGTGGTCCGTGATTCCGTGGTCCGTAGGCTTATTCTAAATTTCGTCAATTAAAGATATGATAAATTCAGCTTTGGTATTTTTAACTAAGGAGACTTAATGGCTTACTTTTTAAGTCAAATCGTTTGTCGCAAGAGCTTTAACGTTTCCATGTGACTTGAATTTTTTGAATCTTTTGTAATTTTTTGAAACATTTCAGAGAATAATTTCAAGTTTTGAAGGAAAAAAAATTGGTGCTAATCCAATGCAAAAACAATGCACAACTCTCCATTCCACTAAAACGATAGATTAGAATAACTAGAGCATATTTATATGAGAACCAATATATTCATGGTTAATTCGGAACCAAGCTCATTCATTCATTTCATTTCATTTAATTCATTTAAGGAGGGTTGCCCTTCAGCAAAGGCTGATTTTCAAGGGGCCCTCCAATAAAAAATTTTAATTACAATATACAATAAATTAAACCTACATTATAAAAAACCATAAAGCTAAAAACCTATTTACAATAATTACAGTTTCTAAAGTGAAAGGAAAATTCAACCCTTAATAGAATNTCGTTATGATGCTAGCAAAACGATTTTGAAGCTTTTGCAACCGGTCAATTTCCGTAGAACCAGCACAACCCCAAACAGAGCAGCAGTATCGAAGGTGGGGCTCAACAATGCCTGTGTAGAGGT
This sequence comes from Aurelia aurita, assembly GCA_004194415.1. NCBI lineage: Eukaryota > Metazoa > Cnidaria > Scyphozoa > Semaeostomeae > Ulmaridae > Aurelia > Aurelia aurita. The sequence continues at coordinate 1,114,458 of REGM01000069.1, forward strand.
TGTTTTTGACTCTCCTCCCGAACCTATACCGGGTGTCCCAAATAAAGTATAAGCGTTTGAACAGTTCCTGCGGAGGAGCCTCAATTCCGATTTTTTTTAATTTTAACGTGATGATATAGATGAGATCTTAACTGGCAATTTGCGATCTCGCATATTCAAATCGGTTGAGTATTGGTGGAGTAATTCACTTAAAATTTCTGAGGCAGCCTAAGACAGATGACTATTGAATATTGCTACTACAATCTGTGCTTAATTTGAAAGTTGTATTTGAGGCAGATCAACCATTAAACTTTCTATTCTTAGAAGTTTGTTGATCAATTGAACTATTATATTAGTTAGAAAAAATGACAAGAAAAGATGCAGTTACACTTTAATAGTTCACAGAGTAACTTTATTATAGGACTGAAGGCACTTTCTCAAGTGGTCTGTTCTACCACGAACGCATTTTAATAGCTCAACAAACTTTCCAAAAATAATTTATTGTTGAGCTGCCCAAAAACTCTTTCAAATTAAGCATAGATAGTGGTAGCATAATTCAATAACCATCTGTCTTAGGCTGCCTCAGAGAGTTTGCCTGTTTAAGTGAATTACTCTACAAATACCAATGTGATTTGGTCATGCGGGGTCGCAAATTGCAAGTTGAGATCTCGTCTATATCATAAAGGTTGAATAACAATTTTCGAAAATAAGGTTCCTCCGCAGGAACTGTTCAAACGCTTATAATTTTTTTTGGGGCACCCGGTATTCTTTCCGAAGAAGCCTTGAATGCCAACGTTAAATATTTGCACTCGTATACCAACTTTCCCAAAATAGTTCCAAGTTTGAAAAAAAACACCAAAACTTTACTGCAAGGCCAATCTTAAACTTTATTTTCTGGCAAGTAGATACCAATTATTTTCTCAGGTCTTGTTTATCTTGTTTATTGGTTTGAATGAGCAAATTTGGCTCGTTTTAGAGCTGCCTGGTTTTGAAGCAAACCGCAAAATAGGGCAGATGATGAACAGCTTGATTTCTTTGTGTATATTAAATTTCTAACCTGGTCATAAAGTTAGGAAGAAACACACACTATCATTGGAGACTGGATTCGACCGATAAGGAAGACATCAGATCAGAATCTGACTCTTAGGCAAGATTTACAATATTGTTTAAAGATTTTGCTCAAAATAAGATGTTTCAACGTGTTATTTATACCCTTTAAATCATCAAAACAAACAATTTATCATCTTCAAAGATAATTGGATCATCGAAAAAGTTGATCAAAAAGACATTTTAATGATAGGTTAATAATCGAATTTTGGTGGGTTTCTTCCAAACGGAGGAACTTTTTTGGGACACTGGGTATATAAACATTTATCTAATCTAAAAAAAGTCGTATCTGCTTTGCTTTTGTGTCGTTTTGTGGTCTTCCTGCCCTCAAATTTATGCAGTTGTGTCGTTAATAATTATGAAGTATACTTACCACAAGTTTTTGTAAATTTGGAAGAATCGTCACTTTGGTAAAATTGAGTTGTCTGCCTCGATTTTGTTGAACTGCTGGGTTACTTCTTGCAATGAACGGCTGCGAACAAAATTAGCACAAAATGAATTAATTTATTTCTTGATTCTTTGATAAGCAATCGGATTCTTCAAATAACTCTCATTGGTTTACACCGATCTTACAAGACAATGATTGGTATCTAAAACACAATACCGATCAAGCTTAGGATGTTTCTGATTGGCTTATTTCAAAACAATAATTTTAGAAAGCAATGACTTTAATCTGCATTTTCATGCAGTCTAATGTTTGTCATTTTTGGGGCTATCAACACTGAAGATTTGTTAACCTTTTTGATTCATTGAATACAATGCAATATAACTTAAAACGTCGTTCCGATACTAGTTTCATGGTTTGCACCGGACACGTTTTCTATCGGACACGTTCACATTAAGATGTACCAAAATATTGTAAATAGCCTACTAAAAAGAAGTATACAAAATTTTGCTCTTAATAATGCTTCTCGTATACAACTTGAATCGTGAATTTGGCAACAATTTATGAGGGTACACATGAATTTTTTCACAGCTCAAACTTTGCTCTTGCTAAAACAGTACCAATACTACGTGCGCCAAAAAAGTCCACGCGTTTAAAAATCTGTAGTACCTAGAGTACTGGATGGATTGCAATAATTCGAATCCTGCTTGATAGCTGAAAGAGCGATATATCTTTTCGCGATTTTTCTTGTACTTTTTTAGCACTGAAAGTATAGCTAAATTCGACCTTACAAAAAATCTGGTTGCGAAATGCTTGAAAACGAATAAATATTTCTTACCATTGAAACTGCATTTTGGTGATTCATATGTCGTTCTTCAATTCTCAGATCCTAACAAAGAAAACGATAATTCTTAAATAATAAAAATTAAATAAATTAGAATGCTAAATAAATAGAAAACGCGAGCACAATCCGTAAAAAAAACGAGATGAATATAAGCAGAATGACTCAAAAAATTTAAAATGATTTCCAAAAAATCTCTTTAACTAAAAAGATGGATCGATTAAACCATTAATAATTTCAAAACAAGTACCCCCTTCTAACTGGAAAAAGGAACAAAACGATTAGGTATCGTGACTTTCCGATTGCACAGCTAAATTGGTCTTCAACTTAAAGGGAATAATAACCGGAGTTAAAAGAGGAGTTCTCGTAGGTTTATAAATATCCTATTGTATTTGATAATCCAGCAAGTGGGCAAAGAAAGCAAAGCCAAAGAAAAAAATGGAGTGTTTTGGTTTTTCTTTATCCTATTTATAGACGGGTGCCTTATAGCTCAGGTCATTCACTTTAAATGCACACACCTAGCATTTATAAATCGTCCACCAAACACCCGTGATACGAGCTCCCAAATTCAAAATTTAGGGTGCTCCTGAAACCAGAGGTTTTGAGAAAGGGCCTAGCCATGATTTGATATCAGGAGAATTTTCCAAAGGAATTTTTAACTTTTATTTTTCAGTTTTTGCTTTTGAAAAGAATCGCAGACGCTTAGCCACGACCCTAATTAAACAAATAAAAGAAAAAAGTGGCGAGTTTAATAAACTCATGCCGCATCTCCGAAATAAGCGTGCATGTGCTCCCTTTTCTTCTTCTTTGATACAAATAACTTTTCAATGGAATGCAAGGAACGATTTTTTCCTCAAAAGAAAATTGATTTCAAGAACAATTGAAACATCTCAAAGTAGAATTCTTTTCAAAAATAAAAAATAAAAATAAAACGTTGAAAATTCCTTTGGTAAATGCCAATGAGATAAAAAAGCATCGCTAGGCCCTTTTTGAAAACCTCTGGTTTCAGGTGCACTCTAAATTTTGACTTCACAAGCTCGTAGGTTTGGTGGACGATTTACAAATGCAAAGTATGTGCATTTAAGTTGAAGATTAACAAATTTAGTTGTGCAGTCGAGATGTTCCGACACTTTATCGTTACATTCCTTTTTCCAGTCAAAAGGGGGTACTTTTTTTGAGACACCCGGTATCTTAAAAAGGAAATATGGCCATCTTTCACCGGAAGAGAGGCTAAGGATAACTTCAAAACTATGTTACCTTGGAGATTTCGTATAAGCTGACGTCACATTCGATGGTGTCCCCAGTATTGATCACGTGTAAAATAAGATTGCAGACGTTGGAACAAACTGATTCGAAACTGACATTGACCTCTATTCCATTGTCAAAATCCAGCAGTTGAGAAGAAGGCAACCCTAAGAAATTTTAATTATTAAATGAGAAAACTTGATGATAGATTGTATTTAATTACTTTTAAATCTGAAAAAATAATGATCACCAACTCGCTTGAACGAAATATTTTCTGTGATTTATCAATTACGGGTCAAGTTCTAAAATAAAAAACTGTTGGAAACTGATTTCTCTTGAAATAAACACTTGCAATAAACAAGAGACATGAAATTGCAAAAATATGATGCATATGAATTAACAAGAAAAAATTAAAAAAATTATTTTCCGGCTTTTCTACGATACTGATTTTTTTCATTTTCAAATTTACCAAGAGACTATTATTTTGAAGCTTATCACATAAATGCAAAAAAATAGAGGGTGTCCCAAAATAGTTGTGCCCAATTTGTGTGGCTTCCGTGGAGAAGCTGTAAGTTCTATTGTTCCGTTCTTGATAAAGTTGCATATTAGAGGTTTCAAGAGTTTGAGACCTTGATTGAGACCTTGATTTTTTTGCCAATCGGACAAGTCGTTGCTGATTTATGGCACAAGAAAGTCGAACAAGTGATTGTTTCAAAAATGGCACTTTATCTTTGTTCTCCAAAAATGTCAAAATCACATAAATTTTTAAAGAAAGTGTTCTAGCGTTGCATTTGCATTTTTTCTACCGGGTGACCCAAAAAAAAGTGAACCGATAAAATTTGTTGCACATAATAGAGTAATCGACGGAAATCAATGATTTAAACGTGGCTCAGTAGCTAAATGACCAGGCTATAACGTTATTAGATTTTGCTATTTTTACCGACATCGCAAACCGGCGAAAATAAGCATGTAGTGAAAACAGGCAGATTTAAAACCCATCAAAAGTACTCAAAAACAGGGGATTAATTTGATCAGTACGAGACTGTAAAGAAGGCTTTTCGCATTAGCTTGGGAATAGACATTTCAAAACCAAAATTCCCAGTTCACGCAAATAATTCTCAATAACGAAAAGAAATTTTTTATTTCCGAATTTAGACATTCTTTTACCACAAGGGGATTGTTTGTATGCACCCAATCAGAGTTGCATATTCCCAAGATGATATGCTCATCACGAAATCGATCCCTGATTTTGATGACTTTCGACGGGTTTTAGAACTGCCTGTTTTCACTAAATCCTTATTTTCGCCAGTTTGCAAGTTCGATAAAAATAACAAAAAACAATGGCGATGTAGCCTAGTCATTTAGCTACATAACAACGTTTAAATCACTCATTTCGGTCTATCATTCTATTTTGTGGAACAGATCTTCTCGGTTCATTTTTTTTTTGGGTCACCCGGTACATTTCAAAATGGCTTAATGAAATTGTGTTATCAGTAAACAATAAAGTTAAACCTTCCGCAGAAACAATTCCAACACAGAACTAAAACCTTTTCTGGCAGTATTTACTTGAGTGTGGCATTTTTGGAGAACAAAGAACGAGACAAAGAAAGTGCTGTTTTGAAGCAATCACTTGTGTGCCATAAATCAGTAACCACTTGTCAGATTGGCTAAAACAAGGTTTCAAGCTCCAAGTTGAAGCCTATCCTATGTAACTGTATCAAGAACAGGACAACAGAACGTACAGCTCTTCCGCACCAGCCTCACAAATGGGGCGCAAGTTTCTAGGACACCCTGTACTTCGATCTTTTGGCAATTAGAAATATCAATTTGATGACTATAGCGCAGTACATTTGCTGCGATGATCTCAAACATTTTTGAGTCATCTGTATGTGTATATGACCAGGAAACAAATAAAACTATGATAACAATGGTAGAGAAGACTTACGATGATGCTGAAACCATTTTTCTGTTGGATCACCATCGATATCATGGAGCACAGGGTCACAAAGACTAAATATATTAGTGGTTGAAGATCTGTACGTAGGACACATGTTTTTTGTATGAATGCTGCTTTGTGTTTCTTTTGATACATCTGAAAAGAAAATTCACTTGGGATTGATAAACAAATAAACAAACAAATAAACAAATAAATTAGCAAACAAACAAATAAAAACTAAATATAAAATAATGAATCTTTTGTTTACGAAGTCATCATTATTTACCAAAGTGTTGCTTTGAATTCAACATCTTCAGGCTAACAGAGTAAAACTTCACAATAAAACGTATGTCAATAATTACAGCGACAAATCCTTTCGCATCCTTTGAAACGCACGTTTCGCATGTTACATACGGGACTTTGAAGCGGTGCAAATGCGAAAAACTATTCTTTGCCAAAAAAAGAATTCGTCTACCGGGTGACCAAAAATAAAAACAATCCTTGTTTGAATGGCTACTGTTCCCTGGAGATCAATCAATCGATCTATCTATCGATTTATCGATCGATCGATCGATCGATCGATCGATCAATCAATCAATCAATCAATCAATCAATCAATCAATCAATCAATCGAGGACATGCTCAATAAATAGCAAAAATTAAAGCCACCCATTCCGTTTTGAGCGGCTTTCAGCCTTACAGCAATGACTTGTATATGTTTCAATAATCAATCATTATTTCATTGAAGTACTGAAGTAGGTCGCTTCGTTCAAGAGTTGTGGACTATTTACTTGGATGGTATTTTTGAAAAGTCTTCAGAAGAACTAAAAAATTACAGTCAAAATTCGACTCATTTTCAAATTTGATAAGATGAAAATTGCACCAGTTATGTTCTAAGCAACTTAATAATCAATCCGTGTACATTTAGATGTAAGAGGAAGATATTTGTAATTTTGGGACATCTGGTATTTCTCAATGTTCTTCACAAACCCCAAATCATGATAAGGTATTCAAAATCATCGCTTACCCATGTGTACGCTATGTATCACTTCCTCAATCTTTTTGTCTTCTTTGATATGTTTCAAGAGATGCTTCATGTAAATTCCAAGGACATCACTACGTCGATCAAAAGCCTGAGATTGCGGACACCTAAAAATCCAAGGAAACAGATAAAAGGACAAGGCTTATCGAGGACTCAGTTGCAACGTACTGTTGTATTACCAAATGAAACAAAACTTTCTTCAATTAGATGTCAGGTGATGTAGTATCCTGTACTATGGACACCCTATAACACAGCAATTGTTTAATAGATGTTATGTAAATAGCCATGTCGTAGGATTGTATATTCAGTTCAGTACTACACTAGCATGTAGCAGGTTACTGCGTGAACACCCTCTCGCCTCCCCATCTCGGGGATATTACAGGTGAGATTTGCGATGGCGCAAAATTACTCATGCAAAACACTTCAATTGTTGTTATTCGCGGGCATTTTCTCGTGACACCTAATAAACTGATAAATAAAGTTAAACCCATCGTTAATGAGCGTACGTCTGCAATAATCAGTTTGGAGACAAGTAAAAAATTGGTCGACTAGAGATAAAATTATGGAAATAAAAGCAAACAAGAGATTTCCCTATCATAAGATTTGCGCCAAAGTGCAAATTATTGACTAGTGTGATGAACTATTTACCCACCCCCCCATTATGCAAGGATACCATACCACAGCAATCAAACAGCTGCACTTGCTTCTATTGCAAAAAGTGATACCACTTCACCTTGTAGCTTTGGAGGGGGAGGGGGCAGCTAATTCTCTTACCCCTTCTCTAGCCTGCGTGCAGACTATACTTTTCTTCGCGGTGGAAAAGTAGAGTCTGCACGCAGGCTACCCCTTCTCCGGTCTCTATGAAAATCCATATTTAATGGATTGAGATTTGTTGCTAGGAGACACCCCTCATATAATAGGCTTTGAGTTCCTTTTGTAATCAAGAGGTAATTGTCTCGCTCATTGTTTTCTAAGCAATGTAAGGCATCTTATCAATCAAGTAGGAAAACAATAAGGCTAGGGATTTCTGGTAAGCCTAACTGTCTGACTGCATGCTGACTGACTTACTGTAAGGAATAATTCCGTATCGCAACAGTAATCAGACAAGGCTTCTTGTCTCCTAGATAGCGTAGGACTTGACAGCAAATTGCACCTTATATAAACCCATATTTCCAGATTTTAGAGTACTTGATATCCACTGCGACTGCAGGAGTCCAAATGGTAAGAACCCTTCCTCACAGCTCGACAGCTTCGAAGACCCAAACAAAAGCGGCCTTTCAAGGATGACAGCGACAGCATTATGTTCGCCGTGGACCGTGGACAATGAACAACGATCAATGGTCCCAAACATTTCAATGTTCAACAACAACAACTATTATGCCTGCGCAGATATTTTCTCGCCTTTTTCGTACCAATATGTTCGGCCAAACATCGCTTCAAACATTAAACTTCCAAGGACAGAGCAAACATGACTCTATTGTTTTCATAGAAATAAGCCAGTCTTATTGGCTAAAACGCCGCCGCATCATATCCGTTCCGTGTTCGTACATCCGGTTGAGTGAAGGCATTTTAATATTTGCAATGCTGCTTCGCAGCGCAAATCAATAATTTCAAATTGCAGATCACAGGGAAATATAATATTTTAAGGTTGTGTCTTACAAAATTTTGAACTCCTGTAACTGCAATTAACTTCGAAAGAACTCATAATAAGTAAGATGTATGATACTGTGGGTGAACCAGAAAAAGCACGTGGGGCGTTTAACAAGCCATATTTTGGCGAAAAGAATCAGATAGCGTTTGTTGATTTTATATTGCAGAAGAACGATTAAATTAGATTAAAGTAGATTAAATTAGATTAAATTAGTTATAAGAAATTTAGTTTGTTAAGATTAGTCTTACAATTTTGGTGAAAAGGAACCGCTTTTTTAGAAGAACTTTCTGCTTCCTAGCAATGAAAATAGACCTTTTAGCAATTTACCTTTGTAAAATTTTCGAATGTACAATAGACCCCTAGGGATACATTGTTTTAATTTTTTGGTACACACGTGCATGAATATGAATCGATTGAAGGCCTATTTTAGGAATCTTGCGAAAACGATTTTACTACATCGCTCATAATTATGGAACGAAAGGATCAATTTTGGCCAAATAAATGTTCAGATCTAAGTTAGCCTTTTTCCTATGCAATGAATTGAAAAAAAAAGCGTTTGCAAAGTAAATTGCACCAATAAAAACTAGCAAACACCTCACTTTTCTGAATGAACCGATATAAAAGTAATAATATTATAATATCTAAGTAAATAATAAGTAATCACACTCGTAAAAGTAAAGAATATGTCGTAATAAAAACACTAGACTTAAAAGTACATCTCAGAAACCAAAAAGAATTCCAATTTAATCACCATTTTCGGTTTAGATTCAACCAACTTTATAACCACTCCGTAGGAGCTAGGAATGTGAAATGCGACCGAAGCCAGTGCTTTTACTTCCAAGTGATTATAAAACGAAAAATGACGGCTAAAATAAAACATGGAATGATGCAATCTGTACTTACGTAGCATAACATATGACTGATTGTGCACCAGGTATAAAAGGCGGATCAAAGGACTTGGACTCTTCACGTGATGAAGCATTGCCAGAACTATGTGACAGAACAAAATTGAATGAGAATAAGTACAGGGTGTCCCAAAAATATTGTGCCCTATTTGTGCGACTGCTGTGGAGGAGCTTTCAAAAAACAGCACTTCCTTTGCTGTCCAATAATTTCAAAATCAAGTAAATATTGTAAGAAAGGGTTGTAGCATTGTGTTTGGCTTTTTCTAGATTTAAAAAAGGGTCTTATAGTGTTATGGTATTAATAAACAAACCTATTAACAATTTTTCAAATCATAAAAATATTCAGATGCAACGCTAGAACCCTGTCTTGCAATATTTGCTTCATTCTGACATTATAGGAGAACAACAGAGTGCTGTTTTCGAAGCAACCACTTATGTTTACTTTCTTTTACCATAAATCAGCAGCAACTTGTCACTGACTCAAATAAGGTCTTAAACTTTAAGCTAAAGCCTATTCGATGCAACCGTATAAAAACGGAACAAAAGAAGTCACAGCTCCTCCACAGGAGCCGAGCAAACGGCGCACAATTTGTTGGGGCACCCTGAACAATGCGGTGAATGCACGCTTGACTAGTTTAAAAATAACCACTTGGAGAAACTACGCACCAGTAAAAATAAATAATCAAATCTAAATACAATTTCTTCATAAATATAGCCTAAGGCATCCGACATCCTATATGTGTAAGTTAAAACAAACTTTAGAGCGCAATGTGAAGAGAAGGCATGACATCTTGGTATCTTAATGAGACAGGCTCAGAGAATCATTCCTTTTCACTTAGTGTGTACATACATCGGCACAGCAAGTTAATCAAATTTCCATTTCTAACAGCATTTGTTCTAAACGGAATTGTTCAGTAGAGAATAAGAAATGAAAACTTACGATGTTCGGCACACATCAAGTATTAGCACATCAAGTTTAGTTTTGGTTTTCTGCATCTGGGATAATATTTCTTCGGCACAAACAGTGACTTGAGCGTTCCAATCCTTTGGCGCATCAACTGGTACCAAATACGTCTTGCCATCTTCTTCGTAACCATGCCCTCCAAAGTAAAACAGTCCATACATTCCTTCTGCCAATCGCAATAGCTCACAAAAACCATCAATTGCTTTCAGCATTTCATCTCTTGTCAGGTTAACCAAACATAATACTCTGTAACCCATTTCCCTCAACACACTTGCAAGTGTTTTGGCATCATCAACTGGATGCACTAGTTCTTCATTGGGAGATCGTTTATGTTCGTAATCTTGATTGCCGATTATCAGAGCGACCTTGCCAGTAGCTAAAAAACAGTTACAATCAATTATCATAAATGCTATAAATTAATAAATTCAAAAATCACAAATATAGTACATTACAATATAATATTATGAATAAAGTACCTCAAGGTGATTAGTATCATAATACATTTTAACAATATTTAACCGATGTCTCTGCTTATATGAACACGGTATTTGAAAATAATTGTTTACACTGTTGACATTAGAAAATATTACAATGAACATACCACATATTTAATTAGAACATGATCATAACAAAGACGAGATGAAAATCATATTCATCACGGCTTTTGATGGGAGCTAGTCCTGTCTAAAAATTGCCGAGTTACCAAGCAACACTAGGGTGTTACTAGTAGCTGAGAGCCACAGTCTTGGTTTGCTGTAAATACGTATTTGCTTCTGTATAACTGCAATAGTCCAGTTGAATAAGGCACTTGTAGTCTTTGCTTTTTTTACTTTCATTATAAGTCATCGAAATTTGTCGCATCGACATTTGCACGTATCCGATATCAGAGAACACGTCAAATTAAACACATCATTAAGAGACCAGAATTAATCTGCTTTTATTCTAATCTCATAGCAAAAACGTTGTTTTCTTTGTTACATCAATAAAGGTTGCTAATACAAGACACAAATGACGTACCGAACTGCCGGTCGGGAAAATTCATGTTCCCTAAAAGACAAAGAGGGATAATAAATATCACAATTGTTGCAAAAGCAAATGACTGAGTTTCCTTTCAAAGAAATTCAAGAGATTCCATCGTTAGAAATACAATTACATGTCATATCTTTCTTGGTCTCGGAAAATAAATCCTTTGTCTTGGTAAATCTTTTGTCTTGGAAAATAAATTCTTGGTCTTGGAAAATAAATACTTTGTCTTGGAAAATAAACCTTTTGTCTTGGAAAATAAATCCTTTGTCTTCGAAAATAAACCTTTTGTCTTGGAAAATAAATCCTTTGTCTTGGAAAATAAACCTTTTGTCTTGGAAAATAAATCCTTTGTCTTGGAAAATAAACCTTTTGTCTTGGAAAATAAATCCTTTGTCTTGGAAAATAAATCCTTTGTCTTGGAAAATAACTGTACAAAAAGAAAGTACTAAAGCAACAGCATAACTAAATATTGGTGATCTTACACAGCTTTGGTTGCACCGAGAGGTATACAATATCTGAACTGAACAGAAAAAATAACATGGGTTACTAAATATGATAATAGATTTGAACAAAACTAAGATCATCCGGTTGAAATAATAACAAAAACAATAACTAGTAAAGATCAGGGCAAAATTTAATTACTTTACATTTTAAAAGCATGAAGCAAAACCAAAGTACCTTTATTTATAAAATGCTTTGAATATCGAAAGCAAAACTAATCTCCATAGATCTTTAAAAACCTTCAAAGTTTCTTGTAGCGGGGTTTCTTTTTTCCTTAGTCAAGAGACATATCATTAATATTTTAGTTGTAAGTCATTTTGTATTTTCCTTTGACAAATCCAATGTTTCCAAACACAACACGGAGATAGCAGCAAAAAGCAGAATTACATGAAACGTGACAGATTTATCTTACCAACTTTGAGCTGCATCAATTTTGTTAACATTTCTCCTTCTGTGCCAATAATACGACATGAATAATAACCAACATCTTTTTCTTGAAATGGATCAAATATCAACTTGCAGTTATTTTCACCAGGCATTTCATGACCATTTTTCATCCAATAATATTTCAATTCTGGTCTATCTTCAATGCCACATGACAACACAAAATGCTGACCAGGGTAAACATCAATGGGCCGTAGTTGGTCATTCCCAGTTTCATTGAAATGAAAGCCTTAAATTGAAAGACAACTATTTGAAAGGTGGCAGTGGCAGTATGAAATGCAATACATCAATGGGCCGTAGTTGGTCATTTCCGGTTTCATTGAAATGAAAGCCTTAAATGAAAGACAATTATTTGAAAGGTGGCAGTGGCAGTATGAAATGCAATACATCAATGGGCCGTAGTTGGTCATTTCCAGTTTCATTGAAATGAAAGCCTTAAATTGAAAGACAACTATTTGAAAGGTGGCAGTGGCAGTATGAAATGCAATACATCAATGGGCCGTAGTTGGTCATTCCCAGTTTCATTGAAATGAAAGCCTTAAATGAAAGACAACTATTTGAAAGGTGGCAGTGGCAGTATGAAATGCAATACATCAATGGGCCGTAGTTGGTCATTCCCAGTTTCATTGAAATGAAAGCCTTAAATGAAAGACAACTATTTGAAAGGTGGCAGTGGCAGTATGAAATGCAATACATCAATGGGCCGTAGTTGGTCATTCCCAGTTTCATTGAAATGAAAGCCTTAAATGAAAGACAACTATTTGAAAGGTGGCAGTGGCAGTATGAAATGCAATACATCAATGGGCCGTAGTTGGTCATTCCCAGTTTCATTGAAATGAAAGCCTTAAATGAAAGACAACTATTTGAAAGGTGGCAGTGGCAGTATGAAATGCAATACATCAATGGGCCGTAGTTGGTCATTCCCAGTTTCATTGAAATGAAAGCCTTAAATGAAAGACAACTATTTGAAAGGTGGCAGTGGCAGTATGAAATGCAATACATCAATGGGCCGTAGTTGGTCATTCCCAGTTTCATTGAAATGAAAGCCTTAAATGAAAGACAACTATTTGAAAGGTGGCAGTGGCAGTATGAAATGCAATACATCAATGGGCCGTAGTTGGTCATTCCCAGTTTCATTGAAATGAAAGCCTTAAATGAAAGACAACTATTTGAAAGGTGGCAGTGGCAGTATGAAATGCAATACATCAATGGGCCGTAGTTGGTCATTCCCAGTTTCATTGAAATGAAAGCCTTAAATGAAAGACAACTATTTGAAAGGTGGCAGTGGCAGTATGAAATGCAATACATCAATGGGCCGTAGTTGGTCATTCCCAGTTTCATTGAAATGAAAGCCTTAAATGAAAGACAACTATTTGAAAGGTGGCAGTGGCAGTATGAAATGCAATACATCAATGGGCCGTAGTTGGTCATTCCCAGTTTCATTGAAATGAAAGCCTTAAATGAAAGACAACTATTTGAAAGGTGGCAGTGGCAGTATGAAATGCAATACATCAATGGGCCGTAGTTGGTCATTCCCAGTTTCATTGAAATGAAAGCCTTAAATGAAAGACAACTATTTGAAAGGTGGCAGTGGCAGTATGAAATGCAATACATCAATGGGCCGTAGTTGGTCATTCCCAGTTTCATTGAAATGAAAGCCTTAAATGAAAGACAACTATTTGAAAGGTGGCAGTGGCAGTATGAAATGCAATACATCAATGGGCCGTAGTTGGTCATTTCCAGTTTCAGCGAGACGAAAGCTTTAAAATGAAAGACAACTATTTGAAAGGTGGCAGTGGCAGTATGACATGCAATACATCAATGGGCCGTAGTTGGTCATTCCCAGTTTCATTGAAATGAAAGCCTTAAATGAAAGACAACTATTTGAAAGGTGGAAGTGGCAGTATGACATGCAATGCATCAATGGGCCGTAGTTGGTCATTTCCAGTTTCAGCGAGACGAAAGCTTTAAAGTGAAAGATAACTATTAAAAGGTGGCGATAGTATTTTGAATAATCATTCAGCATGGACAACGAGATAAGATTGTTGAACACTTGCAATGAAATCTAAATTAGCACGCTCGCAACGGTGACCGCATTTCATTATTTTATTAATGTCTGCTCTGCTCCTGAATAAACAAAATTAGCCATCTTGTATTAAACATAACTAACACGGGCGAAATATTCTCTTTAATAATTACACAGCAATATAATCACTAAAAAGCCTAAGAGTCGATGAACATTTCAATTGTGTGTTTCCAACCAACCTGGACGCCTAGCAACTGGCTCAAAATTGCTTCCATGTTGTCCATTACTTCGCTGAGAATCTAAAGAATAACAGGTAAAGAAACGGTGCTAGAAATAATGGTCCAGCAGCAAGGGAAGTTTGACCAAAAGGCATTTATGCATTTCTAAATTATCTATAAAAGACTTTACTACAGGGAATTCTTTCACAGATAAAATGACTATTTGCAAACAACTTGGTACCATGCTACGATGCATAGTATATGCGCATGTCAATTATTACAGACAGAATCGATTTTGGCTGGTAGTTTACAATGGTCAGAAATTAACAAAGACAGGCAATTAATAGGCTGTCCAATAGAACCAAAACTGCAAAACATCAACAATATGATTCTGCTATCTCTGCTGCAGTCAAGTATTTACTAACATGAAGAATACTAGTTTTCGTTAACTGGCAATCACAAACTACCAATTTATTGGTGGGCTAGTCTGGAGATTCGAATATTATCGTGATAATCTGACTGGTACATTCAAATAAATCAAAACCGTTTTTATACGCCTTTAGATGGGCAATTTTTTTGATGGTGTCTCACAACTAAAGAGATTACATTAAGCGCTAAACATTTCAAACATCCGAAAATTTTAGTGTCCGAAATGTTTTGTAGCAAAGACAAGTCACAAAAAGCATTTACTGTTTAAAAACGGATTGTCTTGCTCACGAAACATTTTGCATAGAAAAAGAATGCGTTTGGAGAGCTACTTCATGACACATCATCATACTTTCCCAACAAAATTCTCTTTAGCGATCATTCTCATCATTAACAATAATTATTGAATCGAAATTTCTGACAAAGATCCGTTTGAGAACTTAAAATGAAGCACAATTGGTAAAATTATAACATTTCTATCATAAAACCACCAGAGAAAATTGCAAATTGGCCGGTTCCATAGTCGTCCGAAATTTTTCTAAAAACGTCCGAAATTCTGTGAAAAAACATCAGAAAATTCTTTGTCCGAAAATATTTTGTCCGAGATTTATTCGTCCGAAATTTTTTGCGTTTACAGTCAAAGCAGAAGAAGCGTACCATGTAAATTCGAAAATTATTTGAAAATAGATTTTCATGTTTGGGTGACTATTCGAAAATTGCTTCTGTTATTTGCTTCCGTTTATTCGAATATTGCTTCCGTTAGGTGGAGCATAGTGGTTTACAATAGCAGTTCCTTCCCCTTGAAAACCACAACGAATATGAAAATTCAAAAAATTTTTCATGCAAAGAAAACGAAATGCAATTAAGATAGGATTCTATTTTGACAATTGAAAACAAAGGTGGTACGCTTCTAACGCTTTGACTGTAGTATGTGTGCCATTTGTGATTGACAGTGGTAGTACAGTTACTAGACTTCCAATAATAATAATATAATAAAAAACCAGGTCTGCAAAGGTTGACTTAAACATAACTTAAAAAAGGATTCTTTGAACTATTTTGATAACGATACTGCAACGTAACTGATAAATTATTCTCTTATTTCAAATATATGTGTAAATTTATCATTTGTGGAAATTTCTAATGCTAATTAGCCTTTCTTAAAACAAGATGTTGCAAGATGTTGTTTATGTTGCACATACCTTGTGGAATAACATCAATGGTAACAACTTCTGTGCATTCTGTACTAACATCATTTGAGACCTTGCAATAATATTCTCCTGCGTCTTCTAAAGTTAAATCCCTGAACATTAGTTCTTTATCAACCCCAGTATCTAGTTCATCATCTCCATCTTTGAACCACTGATATGTTGGCCTCGGGAAACCCTTTGCCATGCATTTCAAAGAAATACAGCTGCCTTCCAAAGCAGACATTGGGGATGGTTGTTTCATGATCCGAACTGGTTCTGAAAAAGACAACAAATGAAATCTTAAAACACAATCAATGTTGCCTAAGGTCTAATTACATACATGCGTGAGATCTAATTACATGTATATAATAGCTTACAATTAAAAGCTAATAATCTATCCAAACACATCTCAGGTTAAAAATGGCAGGAACAGCATTAAAAAGATCACCGCAATGCAATGCGACCTTGTTTCCATAATGGTATGGTGCATCAGCCAAGAAATCTAGCAGGTCATGCAACTGTTTATTAGTGTTCAAGTAGCTGCACTTGGACATAAAATTTCTCAATTAAAATTTAAGGATAAACAATGACAACATTTACCATTTTCTTTCAGCAAGAGGAGCGCTTCCTGATGGTTCAGTTTTGTGAGATATGCAATTAATTGCTTTACAGTGACAAGTTGATATCCCAAATCTGTTAGTAATTCAGAAGATGGACTTTTATTGGCTCTGCTAACATTTTCCAACATTCCGATCTAAAAAAGAGAATATATCAGTTTGATCATTATAAATCACTATCATTATCACTACCAATTTCTATAATGTGCAATAAACCTTGTTCAAACAATACTGGTTGTGTGTACATAAATATCACAACAATTTTTACAGACTTCTCAGGCATATCCAACTCACACTAAATGTATCTATTAATCTAATGCATAATACAAAACCTACAATAATATACAACATGCCATCAATCTCATAAACCAATTCCCCCATTGCCAAGTAGAATGTCGACCTATAATAGTAATAATAATAACTATAAAATAACTAACAATAATAACAATAATAAAAAAAATAATGATAATAAGAACTATAATGATACCTTTTTTAAATGTTAGTTTTGCAATAGTGCGGGCACCAATAAACACTACAAAGCAATTCAAGAGATTGCAAATGGAATTTGTTCACTGCGTTGATTTTCGAAATACCAATCTTTAATGAGTATTTTTTTACAGAGTGGTTAGTGGTTAGACATAAGTGATAATTGGCAGGCGTAAAAAGTGGGGTGGACTTGGTGTAGAACCAGGGAGATTGGGTCTTAATCTCCCTCTTAATCTCTCTGCATCGCACTCAGTTCTGAATGGTTTGCCCAGCGTCTTCTACATCATTTTTGCTTATGAATAGATACTGCCTTGAGAAAACTGGGGAGAAAACATGTCCACCCCAGTCCACCAACTGGCGACGCCCTTGGCAGAGTTGCCCCTAACATCAGACAAGATTGCTCTGACTCGAGGGTGAAAATTATCCCAAGGTGGCATTTAACGTTTTACAGTAAATTGAAAAGGAAAGGCCACTATACCACTATACCACTATACCAACGTTGATCGTCGCACCCAAAGAAGCTTGCGATGACAAATAAATGAAACGATTTTAGGCAGAAACAAAAAACAACAGCAAAGATGTATAAATTTATTGTATAGTGTACGAGTTGAAGGGGGCACGACTACTCAAAGAAAATAGGCATCATTTTGGTCTTTTGCGCTTTATTGATTCATTGAATACATTTATTACCAATATTTTCTCCTATCACGCAGGACTTCTTCAGGGCTTTACGATATCTATGTTGTTCAGGACTAAAATATGTACAACGATTGGCTAAGAGAGAGGTTACACGTGATTGGTTACATATGGTGGCTACGCAGAGGTTATATGGGTTTAGGTTTATATGGGTTATTTTATTATAATAATGATAATGATAATAAGTAAATGATAGTACGTTTTCGCTAGAAAACACCATTGACACTTTCCAACGTAGGCGTCTAAGAAAGATTCTAGAAATGAACTGGCAAAGAAATATTACCAACAAAGAGCTCTACGCCAGAACGAAATGCGAGCCATGGAGTGAAATAATAAGAGCGAGAAAACTAACATGGCTAGGACATTTGATGCGACTACATCCTGAAACCCCAGCAAGAAAAGCACTAGGAGAATATCTCAGGGAAGTGAAAAGACCACGGGGAAGACCAAAGACGACTTGGATGCAAACCATACAGCAGGATCTGAATACCATCGGAATAAAACTAGATATTTCCAAAGCAACCAAAACATTGAACAGATTATTGGAACTAACATAAGATACCGGGTGTCCCAAAAAACTGTATACAAGTTTGAAAAATTCTGATGCCAAGAGTTTTCGTCAAATCACCCCAAATCTATTTTTATGTTAACGCTCTATAGATGAATTAAATTATGATATTTTTCTGATAATTTTCGGATACTTGGTTGCAGAGCAATAAATCAGCAAGTGAAAAATTTCTTCTTAGACCCAAACCAGAGCTTCCAGTAGAAAAGAGCACACGATTCTATGGATGGCAGATGCATGTCGGCCCTCGACATCCAAAGCTGATATGCCACTGATATAAAAGCAAATTTTTATGTTAACCCTCAATGGCTAAATTAAATTTTGATAGTTTTCTTGCCATTATCAGTGACTTGGTTGTAGAGCAATAAATCAACAAACGCAATATTTACTCTTATGCCCAAACCAGAGCCTCGACTGTAGACCCGTGAGAAGGCAAGAAACCCTAAAGCATGGCAACCCTCGATATTCTCAGCAAACAATTTGCTACTGATATTAATTGAACAAAACTAAATCAAAGACATTCCTTGACAATTGTATCATTGTTTCTTATCGGTCAAGGGAATTCTTTACCTTTACTACAATGAACCAGTTATTATTGTTAACATTACAATTTTAAGTAAAGTAAAAGTAAAAAATCTCTTGATTAATGATAATGTAATGATAATGTAATATGAGTGTCCCTTAAGAATGTTTTCCTCTCGGTTTCTAACAATAATAATCACGAGGCATATCAGCTTTGGATGTAGAGTTTTGGATGCTTCTGCCTTCCCTAGAATCGTTAGCTCTTCTCTACTGGAAGCTCTGGTTTGGGTCTAAGAGGAAATATTACACTTGTTGATTTATTGCTCTGCAACCAAGTTACCGAAAATTATCAGAAAAGTATGAACATTTAATTCATCCATTGGGGTTTAACATAAAAAAAGCTTTGGGGTGATATGGGATCGCCATATTCAACAAGTTAAGACAAAGGCACTGCGAGCTCTCGGTCTCATCAAGCATGCCAAGAAATTTCTCCCATTAGGTGATCTGCAGAAAATGTATAGGGGAATTGTTGAGCCACATTCTAGTTATTGCTGCTCGGTTTGGGGTTGTTGTAGTGAGACCAAACTTAATTCTCTCCAAAAGATCCAGAACAGAGCTGCTAGAATAACTACAAATAGTCCATATGATGCTTCTGCAGTCCCTCTGCTCCGGAATCTTGGCTGGCCGTCAATTAGAGATCTCATCAGAAAAGAAACAGCGTTGCTGACCTATAAATCATTAAATTCACTTACTCCTCAATATTTGGGAGAGCTGTTTACGAAATGCTCTGAGGGTAGTGATCGCAATCTTCGCTCTACCGAAACAAATTTGCAGATACCCCTGTTAAGAACATCAACAGGTCAAAAAGCTTTTTCTTATCGTGGAGCAAAATTATGGAACGAATTAAGTAAGTAGGGAAACCAAATTGGCACCATCCCTGGCTACCTTTAAAAAATCAATATGAGAGGTACATTTTATTTTCCACTTACTTTTATTATGCTCGATTCCAACAGTATATTGTATAAGATTAAGTATTGTATATAAAATGTAATTTTCTTTAATTTAGGCTTTCTTTTTTTTAAAACAGGTCAATTTGTAAAGCAGTTTATAACACTGAAATTTGTTACCTGTATAAATATTTAAAAATAAAAAGAAATAAAATGAAATGACGAAAACTCTTGGCGTCAGAATTTTTCAAACTTGTATACAGTTTTTTGGGACACCCGGTAGGAAAAACTGGCGCAGCATTGTAAAACGCGTTGTGTAGTAATAACTGCGTGTGACGTCATAGTAGTAGTAGTAGTAGTAGTAGTAGTAGTACGTTTTCGTGGTTTGCTAATCCATGAGTTACGAGTTGTGAGTTATTAAAAATTGGTTCTTTTTGAAACTTGGAATTGTTTGCATGTACTAAAGAATTTTAGTCTGAGGTACACTACCCATTCCAAAGCGAAGGCAACAAGCTCTCCTCATTGTGTCTTGTCCTAAACAAATTAATCGCATCTTTTGATGACTTTTGACATGTTTTAAATCTTTCTGGTTTCATGAAATCCTCATTCTAGAAAATTTTCAATATCAATAAACCAGCAAATTACAATTGCAGTGTGATTCCCCTCTTAAGCAGATTACTTCGTTCTATATACTGTATACAACTGACTTTCTTGGTTCATAATTTTTGCGTACTAATTTTTATTTTCTCATGTTGCCCCTCCTACACATCCTGGTTTACTCTCCTGCAACAAATCTTTAATAATAATTGTCATAGGTAGTTTACTTTTATGCTATAAATTTCCATTTTTCTTTATCAATAGATGTATTTTCATATTTTCAACTTCTCTTTATCAATGGACTTATTTTTCCTAACATTCTTTGCAATTGCCTTGCCCATTATTATTTGTATTGATCTTGAGCCACAGCTTTGAAATGCAAATTTCCAAACCTTATGTTTATTGACTGATCAGGTGATCTCATCGAACACAGTTTAGATTTCCATTCTAATTCTGTACCATGCGTCCTAAAAGGTATCCCTGTTTGCTATACTGGACAGTAAATCTGAAAATTATCGAACATGCTTTCAAATAACCGCAATCTACAATCTTGGCCAAAAAAAGCTGGGACATAGGCAAATTTCAGTGTGGTCGCGATGTTTCCTAAATTATCGAGAAGAAGTCGAACATTTTGGACCTTGTGACCCCCCCCCCCTAATTCAATGTTGGCTGGGTCGAATGGCGTTTGATTCAAGCAACATTGAAACGGGGGGAGCGGGGGGCCTGTAATCAAACTCCGAAGTAGTGCAATTTTCTGATTTGTCCCATGTATTTTGGCCAAGATTGTAGCTGCCGCAACTTAAATCTTGATGCAAACTCCATCAAAATTGGTGGAAGAGCTGGCTCATTTATTAGCAAACAATTAAAAAAAACAGTAGGTCCTAGTAGACACTAGAGCCTATATGTTGAGCAAAAACAAATAATCTGATTGGAAAAACGGAACATTTCTTAAACTCTTGAGATATAATATACTTGCATATTGCTTTCTTTGAGGAAAACCTTCTTCTTCTCTTTGTGCCGTATCAGATCCTGATTTTGGTGATCATGTTTTTAAACCGTTCTTTGTCTTGAGCCAGCTACAGCAGCTGATTGACGTTGATTTCAATATATAAGCTTTCGGTAAGTCCTTTCGTGAATGGACGTGAATGGACGTGAATAGTTATCTGGCGTTCTTGTGCTCTTTTACCCTCTTTTCTGCCCTTCACGGTCAATTTCTCTATTCCTTGATGACGCATCACGCACATGTTGGTAAGTCCTTTCGTGAATGTAGTTATCTGGCATCCTTGTACTCTTTTACCCTTTTCTGCCCTTGACTGTCAATTTCTCTATTCCTTGCTGACGCATCACTCGCATCACGCACATGTCCCACGAACGGCAATTGTCTTTTTCTGATTGTCATTAGCAATTTCCTTTTCTTCGTTTACTCTTTCAAACACATGTTTGTTACTTATCATCACAGTCCACGGGATCTTTAGAATTTTTCTACGGCACCACATTTCCATTGCTTCTAACCTTTTTTCTACCTCTGAGCTTATTGTCCACCTCTCACAGCCATAAAGTAGAGTGGAGAATACCTAACACCTGTTGTGAGCTGTTTTCCTGCTCAATTGTGACTAGGTTCTTTCTCGCCACCTTGTTCAGGTGTGGCTCCAGAGTTTGACCAGAAGAGAGACGATGTTACTTTGTTCGTTGTATCTTTATGTTGCAGTTAATTATCAATGCTTACTTCGATAAAGTAATGATTTAGCTGGCGGTATTATATATGTATATATGTACATAACGTATTTAAGTGATAGTAATAAGACAGATGTAATTTGTGTCCGCCAGCCCGAGATGCGTCCTGCTGTCCTTCAGAATCACATCTGAAGATTCTACAAGGGTAAGGATCTATTGAAGCAGCAATTTCATGGATGCTGCACAATAATGATGTAAGCTAGCAAAGCTGCACAATGCACATGACCGACCAGGTCACTAACATAGGGGTTTATATACGGAATAATACTTGTATACGGTCACACTTGCACAGGGACAATAAAATCTTAGTTAAAATAGCACGCCTCGGTGTCGTGCTCAAANTATTATATATGTATATATGTACATAACGTATTTAAGTGATAGTAATAAGACAGATGTAATTTGTGTCCGCCAGCCCGAGATGCGTCCTGCTGTCCTTCAGAATCACATCTGAAGATTCTACAAGGGTAAGGATCTATTGAAGCAGCAATTTCATGGATGCTGCACAATAATGATGTAAGCTAGCAAAGCTGCACAATGCACATGACCGACCAGGTCACTAACATAGGGGTTTATATACGGAATAATACTTGTATACGGTCACACTTGCACAGGGACAATAAAATCTTAGTTAAAATAGCACGCCTCGGTGTCGTGCTCAAAAACTCACAGATGACAACATTTTGTCACAGGTCAAATCCAATCACGTAATATTCGCATACGCATAGACTAAAATTGCAGTCTCTAAAATTGACGATGCACAAAAATAATGGCACCTTCAAATGCAACTGGTGCGATTCTAACTTCACAAACTTCGTAAGCAACACTAACCCTGTATTCTAAAGGGGCGACATGCTTCACTTAGCACTTCACCTAAACAACTTATCCAAAATCTCTTAAAACTATTTTAACGCCTATGGATAACTGGCTTTGCTATATAGCCCGAATTCATTAAACCTCGTTATGCGGCCGTTCGGTAGGCCGCGGTCAAAGACAATATCATTCAATAGGCCTGTGTGGACAAAGCAGAATATATCAACAGGGATTAGCAGGAATGAATGAGGATTCTGATAACACGAATGAAGGAATTTTCACTGCCTGAAGGAAAAATATGGATTTATTTATCTTTTCCGACAACAAACATGTGACGTTTCTCTGGCGAGAAAACAGTTATTAGACTAATAACACCAATAACATTGCCAGCCGCCACTGCCTGGACTGAATTCTGTCAAAGCCTCTTTGACACATCGACTGAATTATTGTTTTGTTTGTTTTTGTTTGCTTGATTGTTTTATATATATCTTGCGAATCGGTTGGGTGGCTCTTTGGATGCGGCTTGCGGGCGGGTGGCACATTTTTCCTGATTCACTGGGTAGTTTTTGTTTCTTTCTATGTAAGGCCGCAGGGTAGTCACAGTATATTGCTCCTTGTGGTATCGTCCTTGTAGTGTTTGGTAGAGTAATTTGTAGGTAGCGTAATTAGTAATTTGTCTTGTAAATTTTTAATGGAATATAAAAAAAAAATTCACTTTTGAAATGTCATGATAATCATGATAACTTGTACACTAGGCTGATTCTGAGGCTTGATGATTTAACTTGAGTCGTGATTTTAGACAAAATTCCAAATGATATTCAGCAATTTTGTGGTCCTGCTTCTTGCGCTATAAGTAATTTCTTGAAAATTCTTAGTCTGGAAGCAGCCTAAATCGATAGAAAAATATCAATCAAGTTTTCTCAAGACTGAATCGATCGAAAATATCAATCAAGTTTTCCCGAGACGGAACTTGACAAAACAATAAGTAAACTCTTGGAAACAACTTGGGAATTAGAGAAGTGGATAAGTTATGATCGGTTAAACGAGCAGTTGCTCGATCCTTGCATAACCTCTTAGCTTTGCTTTTATCAACTCAACAGCCTTCACTTTTTATGATTTCAATAAAGTGTTTGTGTTGATAAAAAGTAGTAGTTTCCTCTTTATCCTTTCAAGTTCCATCTTCATGAAATTTGATCAACGTTTCTTTGCAGTGGCGGACACTTTGTCAAATATGGGGGGGGGGCTATTATTTCATTTAAAAAACATTGTTTATTTCCGTTGTTTTCAAATAAAAGGTCTTTTTTTTCCCAACATTGGGCAACTAATTTTCAAGGAATTATTTATAGCTTGTTGGCAAGTAGGCTGCTGAAAAATAAAAAATAAATTGCAAAACATTATTTGGGATTTTGACTAAAAATTACGTTGTCAATCTTTAAAATCAGTCCATTGTTCGATTTATGCATTGGTCCATTGCCTGTCAAAAGTGGATCTTCTCTTGGCACACGCTATATATGTAATTTATGTTTCTAATCCAAAAATTTGTAAATCCCAGATGGCAGACTGCAAAATATCTCAGGAATCTACAGCACATTGACACAGACACACTGTCCTCATGCCTAAGAATTATTGAGAACATTTTTGTTTAAAAATGTTTACAGTCTTTGAAAATCTTTGAAAAATTAATGCATATCAGAATGATGAAATTTCTTGAACTTCATAAGATCATCTTCAAACACCAATTTGGCTTTCAAAAAGAGAAATAAACTTCTTTGGCTATACTCGACCTTTGCACTCAACTTGTAGAAGCAATTGAAATTAAAACAATTCTCATGTTGCATCTTTCTAGATCTTGCCACAGATTTTGATACAGTGGACCATGCTATCCTTATCAGCAAACCGGAATATTATGGTATCAGAGGCATATAGCTCTTGAATGGTTCAAATCCTATCTCACAAATAGAACCCAAAAAGTCTCAATAAGCGGAACACTGTCTGACTCTGGTAATATAAATGTGCAGTTCCTTAGGGAAGTGTTCTAGGTCCTCTTCTGTTTCTCTTGTATATAAATGATATGCATCTAGTACCTTAACATTTCATCTTTTTGCAGATGATACGAGTATTTTCTTTTCACATAACAAACTTGAGGAACTTGAAAGCATGTGAATAATGAATTAGCAAAAGTGTCTGATTGGCTAATCGCTAATAAACTTACATTAAACATCGATAAGTCAAATTTCATAATAATTTCTTCAGCTAAGAAAACGTCTCCTCATAAATTAGCATTAACAATCAACAACTCACCCTTAATAGAAAAGGATTGCATTAAAAACCTTGGTGTCTTAATAGATAAAAATCTTACATTGAAACAACAGATTAAGCAAGTAAACATCAAAATTTCTAAAGGCATTGGTATACTTGCTAAAATGCAACATTATGTACCTTCGACAATCATATGAAACCTTTACTTTGCTTTCATCACTCCTTTATAATTGGGGCTCTGCAACAGCATCCTCCTTAAAATCAGTTCATCGCAACGTAAATAAAGCTCTGAGAATAATGAATTTTGATAATTATACTGCAAGCTCCAAGCCTATCTTTCAAAAATTTGGTACTTTCAATTTTGAAGATAGCTTTAAACTGGAATGTGCCAAATTTATGTATGACATAAGCAAAGGTAACAGCATAGATTTTCTAAGAGAGCTCTTTGAAAAAACAACAGAAAGACATCTTAGTTGTCATAACCCGTCAAGCAACAACAGATAAATTTGCCATTCCTTTAACTAAAACCAACCTGAAGAAACGTTTTATAACCTTTCAGGGAACGAAAATTTGGAATGATATCCCTTTTGATATTAGAAACAAACCAAGCAAATAACTTTCCAACGCAATTTCCGCAAATGGCTTATACAAAAATACAACTAAAATAAAAACTTTTCTTCCTAAAAAGCAAACAAACAAACAAACAAACAAATAAAAACCATTTTCCAAATTCAATAAAGTAACAATGAAATAATATATATACAAACACCGTGCCTCCTCTCCCAACCTTTTCTCCTTCCTTTTATTATCTTATGTATTTTATAGCTTTTCATAATTTCAAATTCAAGATCTTAGTTAACCGTTTATATCATACTATTCTCTTATATTCATTGTATTGATAATTGCATTGTCCTATATAAATTAGTTAATTAATTTGGAAGCTACAAAGGACACTCGGCTCAAACACCGCTACGGTTCCTCCACAGTGCCCTTGGCATCTCTTAATGTTGTTTAAATTGTACTTAATCTCTTTGTTGTATCCTTTAACATTTATATTATAGTTGAACCTTGTAAACATTGCTGAATATAAAATGAATTTGAATTTGAAAAGTCTTCATACAACGCAAGAACTCGTCTGAGAATGTGAAGAATTCTTGAAAATTCTATGTGTGTAAGGCCTGTACTGTAGTTCCAAGGCACAATGTGAAATCCAGCAGGCACATCAAAGTGCTCCCTTGCCATATCATAGCTTGTGTTCCCAAATTATTTATAGAAGCCTCCCAGGTGGTTTTCAGAAATAAACTAAAAACTGCCTTGTTAAGGACGGAGATAATTGAGATGACTACAACTTTGAAGATTCGTCCTGGCAATTGAGTAGGTCGAAACCCTACAATACTAACTTCTTGTTGATGTGATAATTAGCCATTATTAACCATGTTTGTACAGCCTTTAAGATTTGAATGAAAAAAGGGGTCAAATGAAAATATCTACTAAATGTTAAATTGAATACCTGGTTTGTTGTATACATGCCATCTGGAAGAACCGCAATAAGTGATCTCCAATCTTTTTCACCAGGTATATCCAAAAGCCTTGACAGCTCAAGATGTATTCTGTAAGGCAGTTTTCTGATTTGCAACTTTGGCTCAGGTTTTGCCATGGTTTTTATCTTCTCCTAAATTAAAATTTTTAAATTGACTTCATAAATAAATCAAACTTAAAAGTCAGTGATATGATATTAAACACAATTCCATTTACATGGTTTTTCGTTGTGCGTTAAAAGAAAAATTTACAAAATTTACAAAATTTTATTAGTAAAAAGCAAAGCAATAAGTTAATAAATAAATTAAAATGAATATAATATAAACCTAAATAAGATATGATGAATTTATGACCATTTAAAATAAAGTGTTATTATTACAAGATACTCTGACGTGGATATATACAGCAGCTTTATATTTATAGTAGTTTTGCTCATTTGTAATGTTTTTGGGTAATTTGTTGTAATCACTTGCGCCTTTGTACAGAAACTTTCGCTGTCCGCTGTTCGACATTGCTCGTGGCAAGGTCAACGAAAGACTATTATATGACTGAATTTCATCATTTCTTCCAAAGCTCAAATAGGCTGGAGCAGCTCCATTAACACATTTGTGCATAAAGTTCAGCCGATGTTCTAGATGTCTTTCTTTCAATGGTACCCAGTTCAGTCTAACTAAGGCTGGGGATACATGATCATATTTTCTAACCCCAGTGACAATTTGTGCAGCAAAGTTCTGAGACTTTTGCAAAATGTTATGCAAAATGCAAAATGGTAAATGTAAGACAATGGTTTCCAACAGAAGTGGTAAAGTCTTGAAAGGGCATGATTTCCATTATGAGGATAAAAAATTAGATTTAGTACAAGATTTCACTTATCTTGGTATCGACATTACAGCCAGTGGCTCTTTCTCCAAAGCTGTTTCAAGTCTGACAGACAAGGCAAATAAGGCAATGTACCCTTTAATAGATACAATTTTTAAATTTAATCTTAACATAACACATTCTCTTGATTTGTTCTCTAAATTGATCAAACCGATCCTTCTATATGGTTCCGAAATATGGTCTGTATTCTCGAATCACCAACTTGATTCTATCTCTCAGGAGAAAACTAATATATTTAATTACTTCCTAAAGTCTAAAATCGAAAAACCAAATCTAAAGTTTTGTAAAACATTACTTGGAGTAAAGAGAAATTGCTCTTCACTAGCAGTTTTAGGCGAGCTTGGCCAATTCCCTATCCTTATATCGGGGATCACGCAGCTGATTAAATTTTGGCATAGAGTTGCGCACATGGATGCTGATTCACTATTGGGACTAGCTTACGAAACCGAAGCCAATTGTTCTAATCCCTCAAACTGGCTGTCGTCCATCAGAATCGTTTTGAAGACCTTGGGTATGCACAGGGTATTTGAAAACCCTACATCATTCAGTACTAGTTATGTCAGTAAAATTTGCAAGCAAAAATTGCGGAGTTCATTTAGTAACTTTTGGAAAGGTGAAATAGAGCTAGCTAATACAGATAGTCCACGAAATCGAAAACTTCGAACGTATAAGCTCTTTAAGAATAAATTTGAAATTGAAAAGTATTTGACCCTGTTAACCGATTTTAAGTCAAGAAAAACCCTAGCAAAATTCAGGTGCAGTGACCACAAGCTCCTAGTTGAGACAGGAAGACACGCAGGTCTCCAGTTAACTGAACGAAAATGTCAAATGTGTAGCCTTGATGAAATCGAAGACGAAATACATTTTCTCTGCGTGTGTCCAGCCTATGAAGACCAAAGAAATTTGTTATTTCAAATTGCAAAGCCCCCTGCGGGGGTGCACTCGGAAGAAATTTTTAAAAATATCTTTTCAAATACAGATATTACGGTGATTAACGCTCTTTATAAATTCATCTCTAACCATGGTACAAGCAGCCAAAGTACAACCATGGATAATCCAAACTCCTAAGCTATTGCTGTTATGTTCTTGCTTTTATTGACGTTTTTGTTTTTAGATTTTTGTTCTTGTTGTTTGTTATTTGATTGTTAGTAGTTTAAGTTTTGTTTAGCCACCATGCTTGTAAAAGTAGNCTCACCCCCTCCCTCCTTAACGGCCTTCTGCCAAAATCGTGACCAAAACAGGCTTCCGTAAATGGCCTACTTTATCGGAATAAAAATTTCCAAGGCCCAGCCAAGTTCAACGTAATTGAAGACTCTAAATGCAAAGAGGATATAAATACTGCCGTTTTCTCTGCATTTTTAAGTTTTGTAGAGCCATCTATTTATGACTTTTTAAAAAATTGCTAAGAGAGATTTTCATACGATTTTTTTATTTTCTTAACGGCCTAAGCTAAAACCCCCTCCCCCCTTAACGGCCCAATGCCGTTAAAAAATATGAAAATAGAAAGTCGAAGGCCCCTAAGTTTACAATTGCAGCGTTTCCTAACATCTTCAATGTGATGATCTCAGTAACTAGACTAGCAAGTAAACAATTATCATATAATATAACATGCATTTAGTAACTGACAATCAATGGGGGCATGTTCAAAAAGTTTAAATAGTAAGAAACTGACATTCTGTGAGTGAATACAAACCTTCTTCACAAGATCAACGCAGTCATCATCTGCTGATTTTCCAAGTCCCATTTCGCTTTTTGCCTAAATGCTGCTTTGCTAGTGCTACACGAACGCAGGCTATCTGTCTCTCTCAGACGATTAAAACAAGTAAAGAGAAAATATATGTGATGCGATATTATTAGGCTAGGCCTAGGCCTAACTTAAATAGGCCTTCCTTCCTTCCTTTTGATTGAAATTTGAAAACGGAGAGAAATAAGATGAAAATACCAGGCTAAAAGATATGCAAACTACCATGTACGACTGCAAGAAATTCAAACATTAATCAACGAAATATGATCGAAACAATGAATGATTTTTGAACAAGGAACTTGGATCTAAAAATAGAAAAATTACCTCAACCACTTCGCTTCCTCATTTCCCTGAATCGAATCGAAACCAAAATCAGATATTTAAGTCTCATTCTCAAACAGAGACAATTCCAAAATGGTTTTTAATACTGGCTTGTAAACGCAGGTATGTGCCCCTCTCTCCTCATAAGGGTGGGTTTTGCAAGGGTCAGTAGCGTAGCCAGGGGGGGCAAGGGGGGCGGTCGCCCCCCCAATGGTCAAAAAGTTGGTGTTTGAGAAAAGCCCAAATCTGCAATAAAATCGGCACCTCAGGGGGGGTCAATGAAATTTCTGGCAAAATTAATAATCCTGCAAGAGAAATGTCATTCAGTGACAGCTTTATCATAAGCGTACGGGAAGAAAAAATCTAGGGGGGCTGCCTGATGAAAAGTCTATTGTTTACGAAATTTTTTGCCCGACTTACGGCGGATTATTGCCCGAAATAAGCAGATTTTTCTAAGTTTTTCGAATGTTGGGGGGCTACCGCCCCCCAGCCCCCCCCCGGCTCGTACGCTTATGAGCTTTATCATTCTGCTTCTGCTAGGAACTTACATTTTTCGAAGATTTCTATGTTCTTAGAAGAGTAATTGATTTACTTATGTTAGCAAACAATGTCAGAATTATTGACTAAGCTTTTCCTCGCTTCGCTCGTATTCGATTTACTATCCTCGACGTTACGCACACAAATGTTTTTCGTTATCAAACTTTTCAATTATTACAGCACTAAATATGAAGATCCTTGGGGCGTAGCCAAAGGGAGGTGCGGCACCCCCCAGCTTTTAGTTTGTCGGTTAATGAAGAATTTATAGATTTGGTGTGGTACGAATCTTTCAAAATTTTCAAAGTTTCCATTTCAGCAATGGCAAAATTTTGAATCGAAAGAGGCTTTCTAAGCCAAAGTAAAGAGTGCGCCCCTTAAAAATTTTCCTGTAGGTGCTAATTTATAGAAACTTTGCTACAAACGTTGTTTAACTTTNCTGATGTCCCTACTGCTTTTTGTTTTCTCACAATCAACGATTGAAGATTTTTAGTACTGAACCCTATTGAATTGAAAATGCAACATTGTGACGTCATGAGCAGGTCACGTGACATAACTAAAAATAGATTTCATTTTTGGGTTCATCTCATGATGTACTATACACATGCCAAGTTTCCAGGCTCTAGCATATACAGAACAGAAATAAAACAGGGGGCTGAATCAGCCCCCCCTAGTCTTCCTAGAGCATCAAATACCCTAGGCTTGATAGGGTTAAACCCCCTAGTTATTTCAACAAAATCATAATTTTTGGTTGAAATACTGTAAATATCTTTGTTCTTACAAGCTGTCTCTTATTAAAAAACAGCACTGTATAACAAGAATAGCATTTCCACTGCAAAAAACAATGCCAGATAGAGAGAAAAAATTTATATCATTAGCAAAATGTTTCAAGCCGTTGTTAATCATGGTCTTCATCAACTAGATATCTAAATATCATTATAATGTATTCATCAATTAAATAGTGCACTTTTTACAATACACTCATTTTTTCTAAGAAACTTGACCCTAAATTTTGTAGAATAGGGTTTCTCAACTTTGTACCCAATTCATATCGTAAAAGTTTCTTGTACAGTTTCTTCATCTTTCATAAAAATTTAATTTTACAATGTATCAAAATTCACTGAGGACTGCTTTTTGAAGCAAGAATTTCAATAAAGAACCAAATCATAAACAAAAATGAGACTTTTTAGTATCATTTGGGTTGGCAATACATTTTCTGCTTAACCCTATTTGGACCGGGGGGCGTTTTTCGCCCCCCCCCCTACCAAACATTCTCAAATATCTCCACCGCTAGTGTAAATATGAAGCTGGAACTCTTTGAATTTTCCTAAAATTTTATTGGCCACAAAATTTTAAATATTTCAGTGTCCATTGTTGCACCACGTGACCTTCAGATGCCCTTATTTGGAGACAGGTCACAAAGAAAATCATTAAAAGCTCTCTCATTTCTTACAACTAAATCAAATCATAAAGTTATATACATCATTCGATTCGTCTCGAAGAGTACTTTCATTTGATATATAGTTTGTTTATATTTGCTGACATCAGCAAATTTTAATGTTCATGACGTCATTTATCTTTATGACGTCATAGTTTGAATAAATTAGTGTGATATATTTCAAAACTTGCAGAAAACAGTGTTAGGGTACATTGTACTAACTAATTTCACTATATAAAAGTCTAAAAATTTAAAATATATGACAATAGAAATATAAATTAGTCTATTCTCTTGCTAATTGCTCTTAATTAGCAAAAGTTGCAATCTAAGTTGAGAAATTTCGGTGTAAATGTCTTCCTCTATTCTTAATTGCTACTTTTGGTTACAATTCTGCCTGATATCTCTTAGTAATCTGGACAAATTTTGCTTTTTAAGCCAGTAGCTCAATTTTGGTCATTTTCCTATTGTTTTTAGTTGCCTAGCGACGAACCACGTGATTAATTAAACTATATTGTTATAATTGTAAAGCTTATTGTCCATGGAACAATTGGGATAAGTTTCATTGTTATATCTCTCCTGGTTTTGGAAAAAAATAGGGGGGGCGAAAAACGCCCCCCCCCGATCGAAAATGCTCAAATTTCAACCCGGTACAAATAGGGTTAAAAAACTTTGCAACTTTCAACCAAAATTGAAAAAGTGTCTTAACTTTGAATTGACCTCTGATCGTTTCTAGTGGAGTTTCTTAATTTTCTGGAAGAGGCTACTAAAATTTCTTATAAGGGTTTTCTTATAAAACAATGATTGTAGGGGCATTTTCCGGTAATGTAAAGGGTGAGGTCTCAAAACATTTCTCAGGGGCCAGCCCCTGGACCCCCCCTCCCAATTGTACTCGCTCCGCTCGCAGCCCCCTAATATGAAGTTTGTTCCAACAGGCCTGCTACCTGAGCCCCCCTAGATATCGATCCAGCTCTACACCACTGCTTGCACACTTGCACATGCTTTAGCAAGTGTTATCCTCTTGGGAGGATAAAATCTCCGAGAATAATGCTGTTATGTTCCCAGGGATGGCACTTTAATACTCCTAAAGGGATAAGACGTGCGAAAGCATGTAAAAGTCATTGTTGTAAGGCAGAAATATGACGGAAATTTGGTCGTGATTTTATGCCGTTTTTGAAGGTTTCTTGGAGGGGCTTTCTTGGAAAAATCCCTCATAATTTCAGAACGCAGTGACCAATTTCAGCCAGGTAAAATTTAGAATTTATTTGAACATGTCCACTATTGAAAAATATAATTACCAATATTATTACCTCGATATCCAGGGAGCAGTGTCCTTTCTAGCTTTGGTTGTTGTTTTTTTCTGACTCACCCGGTATATGAAACCTTCACTTGCAATTTATGATAGTCTTGTCTCGTACAAAGCAAAACAAAAGTTTGATTGTCTCGTATTACTAGCATAATTTTTGGCCATTTTGGAACTAATTTCATGTACTGGGAATTTTGGTCTGAAATTCCTATTCCAAAGCTAATGCCAACAGCAGTTTTCAATGTCTCCTACTGATAAAATCGATTCCTTGTTTTTGACTACTTTCTACAAGTTTTAGGGTGTGTTTGATTGGTAATTTCAAACCTATCAAGTTCTGAAAACAGTAGACTTCGCAGAGACGGAAATATATTTCCCAATCAAACACAAAAATTTTGAAAACAGCAGGTTTCGGATTCACCACCAGGGTTTTGGCTAATGAAAACGAGGATCTCTCCAAAGTCTGCCAAACCTTCTGACTTTTGGAGCAGAAGGTTCAGAAGGCCTTCCAAACCTACCAACCTACTGTTTTTAGAATTTTGGGGTCAATCAATCGCGAATTCCGAGTCGGTCTACCGTTTTCAGAATTGGTACCAATCAAACACACGCTTAGATCTGCATGCTTTCACTAAATCCGTATTTTTACCAATTTTTGATGCCGATAAAAATAGAAAAAATTATAGGTATATAGCTTATCCAATTAGCTACCAAATTACGCTAATTTGCCGATTTTGGCCGATTGCTCCATGGGTAGTTAGACACCGCAGTTGTACTTACATTGCCTTCATGATAAGAGCGATTTCCTATTGCTCTATCACGTGTAGAAGATTTTCCCAGTTCACTTTTTTTGGGTCTGCCGGTAATAAGGCACTCACAAAATTAAACAAGCACAACGATTATCAGAAAAATAAAGAACCGAATATTCCATCATGCTATGGGCCAAGTGAATAAATTTTAACATGTTTCTCCTTTTGTTTTGTTTATGTTCGTAACGTAGCGGGCCTAGCCACTTAGACCCGTTTACATTGTAACGATAAAACTTTGGATCCGTAACAAAAGCGCAACGGATCAGCCTCCCGTTATACTGTTCCCGCTAATCCCTAAAATTTTTGTTCCTTCTATCCATAGTAAATTTTGTTCTAGAGCACTGTAAACTGTAAACTCTAGAGTTCTAGAGCACACTTGAACGGTAGAAACTTTGTAACGGATCAATACTGTACCGTTACAGTGTAAACGTGGTCTTAGCCAAAGCTACGAGCAGTGCAGAAAACTGTCGAGGATTGCCTTGCCTGTCCTAAAGACAATTGGTATCTGTTTCTGTTGGATGATACCGGATGTCCCAATAAAAAGTACTCCCGTTTAAAAAATCACCAATACTCGATTATCAAACCTATCATTACCATTTTCTTGTTCATCTCTTTTGTTAATGATCCAAATATATTTAAAGATAATTAAACATTTATTTTCAATACAGGGTATAAAATGACTGTCTGAAAAAACTTATTCTGAGCTATGCTCTTTAAGCAACATCGTAAATCTTGCTTAGGAGCCATTATTTGGAGATTTTTCATTATTTTTCAAGTCTACAATGATAGTTTGCGTTTCTCTCTGACATTTATCACCAAACTAGAAGCTTAGCCCTATCCAGACTAGGGGGGCACAAAGTACCCCCCCCCCCAATTAATTTTTCCACGCAGCTCCTTGAGTTCTTCTACGATAACCAAGTTTTTTGTGACTTTCAGTTTCTATTTAGGAGACATCCTTTCATNTTATATATGTTTGTTTCGACTAGGTAGAACTATAGCAAACTAGCTAAAGTTCCTTAAGCCATTCAATTAAAATAAATAGGTCATATAAATTTACACAGACCTTTTTAAAGATTTGGAACCTGTGCTGTCAAGATGCTTTACTTTTTAGACTCATGAGAAGATGAGTTTAAAAAGTACCTTAATTAGCATGCGTTGGAGTTTTGAGTGAACTTGTTTCATGATAGGATCAATTTCCTGACTTGAAATTTGAATTACAATAGTTTCAAAGATTTGTCATCATTCTCATGAGTCGTTAAAGCTCTTGTTCATACTTAAGGACAGTCTTAAAAGTCTTACTTTGTTGTACTATATACGGTATATGGCTAACCAGCTCGCAAGCAAGGACTCTTAATCAATCTTTAAAGCACTTCCCTTATGACATTGTTAAGGCAACCTGCACTGCAACAATGTTTTTCTGCGACCAGCACACTTGTCTTGTGCGCATGCTACAGCAGGGCTGCAATGTTGTAGAGCAATGAAAGTCTGGTCCAACGAAAGCTCTAAAATGATATATGAATGATTTCTTTAACAGCAAAATATTACCATATTTCCTCGAATTAGCGCACCTCGCTTAAATTGCCAAGTCTGAAATTGAAATATTTTGTTTTTATAAAAACTGTTCGCCTCTTAATCATAAAATAAGTCACACGATCGAGTTCCTTATTGGGTGGCCCAGAAGCCCTTCTTGTCTCATTTTTTGTTCATTGCGCTTTGTGTGACCTGATTATAGTTTTTATGGAAGCGAGACTAGAATTCATGGATCTTAAGAAGCTATCAAAACTTTCCATTGTAGGAGGAAGGAAGTGAAGAACAACCGAATGACACTGCCATTGGAAATGATACTCAGATTCAGAGCAAGATCATAGAATATATTACATTTGCTCTGCTGATGTGGCAGATGAAATTCAGTGTGTCAGATACAGCTGTGGATTCATTATTTGGAATTTTTCGTTTGTTGCTTCATCTTTTAGTCTCGTTCTACAAAACAGACAGTGTAAAAGAGCTTCTAGAAGAATTCCCAAATTCCATTGTCAGCGCCAGAAAATTTCTGAATTTAGATCGTGACAAGTTCACTAAGTTTGTAGTCTGCCCTGACTGCGATGCACTGTACTGCGAGGACGAATGCTGGTGCGAAGGACCTGGTGGACAAAGAATTTCGAACACTTGCAGCAATGTACTATTTCCTCATCACCCTACCCGTAGCAGACGTGAGCCTTGTGGAGCAACTTTGCTCAAGTCATCATGGAATGGAAACGGCACACAAAGATCTCTGCAACCAAAAAAGGTTTATGCCTTTCGAAGCATCAAAGATGGATTGGAGGAACTTCTCGCTCGTCCAGGATTCAAAAACCACCTTTTGTCTGATGCAAGATTTGATGAGACCGATCTAGCAGATATTTACGATGGAGATGTTATCAAAGATTTCAAAGACAAGGAAGGAAATCCGTTCTTTCAAGACAAACGAAACTTAGGTGTTATTCTCAACGTGGATTGGTTTAATCCATATGAAAACAGTGAATATTCACTCGGAGTCATCTACCTTGCTGTATTAAATCTGCCAAGAGAACATCGCTTCAAATGGGAAAATGTATTGATCATTGGAATCATCCCAGGACCAACAGAACCAAAGCTGCACATCAACACATTTTTACGTCCTTTTGTGGATGAGCTGCTCCTCTTCTGGGATGGTGTCTTCATCAACGAGAATGAATGCCCATTGCCATCATTTTATCGTCTGGCGCTACTGTGCACATCCTGCGATATACCTGCAACAAGGAAATGCGGTGGATTCCTATCATTCAATGCTTTCAAAGGTAGGTGTTCATATGTTGTTCTTAGATTTTCACCACATCAGCAGATCACCAACATACGTTACTGGATTTCATTATTCGAATGATATAGATATGGGATGCGTATAACGTAGTTATCATTGCGTGCGAACCTTGACATTTTTGAAATCTCCGAATATTGTAATCGACTGAGAGGGGCAAACCATACATTGTTGATTGCTGATTGGAAATATAGTCAGTTTGCTAATTTAAAAACAATCATTTACATCAATTCGCCCTTTCTATTTTTTAAGACTTTGCAGAGCTATTCAAGAAAATCAAATATTGATTACATTTTACAGTTTCAGACCAAATATCAGCACCAATCTTCAAGAATTGAAACATAGGGAGTACTCCTGTCCTCCCTCCCATAGGGAGAAAGGGGCGGCGTCTTTCAGCTCATGTTATCAGTTTCTGATATCATAAGTCACTCATTGACAAAATGCAATATGCCATCTACCATCCGCCTCCTGTCTATAAGAGAGCACTATTATCTTTTATAAGTTTCAAACTTCTTTAATGTTAATATCAACTTATTTTCTGAAAGTTGGTGTTCCGAAATGAATATTTTTCGTGATGAAATGTGAAAAGCTAATTCCATTAATTAATTTCAGGTTGCAGCAAATGTCTGAAGAGTTTTCCGCGAGAGCATTTCGGTAGCCGCCCAGACTATTCCGGCTTCGATTGTGAAACATGGGCAGAGAGGAATTCTGAAGCACAAAAAGAGACCGGCGAGCTTTGGAAAGCAGCTGCAACAAAAACAGGTCGTGGAGAGATCGAAACCAGGTCTGGATGCCGCTACAGCGAATTATACAGACTGCCTTACTTCGATCCAGTTCGTTTCCATACAGTTGACCCAATGCACAACTTGTTCCTTGGCACAGCTAAACATGTTTTCAAGGTAAAATAACTGCATTAAGCAATTACTTTTTATATGAAAACAAGGAGGATTGCAGCAGTTCTCAAGCAATCTGTACTAAGCACAGTATCGCATTAAGGGACACATTGGTGTAATCATAGACTATAGTGCAATTTGAAGTTCTGTTATAAATTTTGAATTCAAAATCTCAAAGTCAAATTCGCTGTGAAATTGCTAATATCTTTATTATAACTGTGATCTAATATTCCTTAAAACATTTGTTTCTTCAGCGTTTCTTTGTGATGATGCCTTGTAAATAGCACTGTAACGTTTTTTCCTGCAAGTTTGCAAACATAATATAGCTGAAATGGTATGCACATAACTGCCAAGAAATATAATTGATTTTAGTTTGTGCACTGCACAAAAGATGAAGAAAAGGTAATATTTTATGGTCATTTAAAATAATTTCTATTCGAGGGCAGCTCTGGCCTTCCAATTCTGACAGCAGGACAGGGAGGGGGTGATGCCATCTCCCAACGATAGGCGCACTTGAAACATGTTACTGTCATGATGCCACTGCAACTTTCCTGTTAACGAATAAATCTATCATTTTGCAGATTTGGGTAGAGAAAGAAATCTTAACAAGTGAAAGCCTTGCTGAAGTTGACGAAAGAATGAGAAAGATCAAAATCCCAAATGATATGAATAGAGTCCCTTCCAAGATATCGACATGCTACAAGCGGTTCAAAGCAGATGAATGGAAGCATTGGACCCTGATTTACTCACTGTTTTGCCTGAAAGGTCTGATTCCTAACAGTCAGTATGCCATGTGGACAGTGTTTGTTGCAAGCTGCAGAATCCTTTGCAGACGTAATATAACAAGAAAAGAAGTTGACGACGCGCATCACTGCATGAAGATATTTTGTATGAAGTTCGAGAAGATTGTTGGGAAAGATTCCTGCACCCCAAACATGCATTTACATCTTCACTTAAAACAGTGCATTCTCGACTTTGGCCCAGTTTATGCATTTTGGTGCTTTTCTTTTGAGCGATACAATGGAATTCTCGGAAAATATCATGTCAACAACCACGAGATCGCTTCTCAAATTATGAGGAAATTTATCATCGGCAAGCAAATTCATCGTGCAAGTGATCTGCTTACTACGCCAGAATATGCAAGCTACCTCCGTTTCAGAGACAAGGATTCCCGATACTGTCACGAGGACACAGCATTGCTGCGCAAGCAAAAGCAGTCAAGCGATCTGAATTTGGAATTCCTCGAATCTGCAAAATGTGAGATTGTGTCTTCAGCATCAGCAACGACTTCCTTCAGCACATACGAAACTGAATGTGTAACATCTCTCTTGAAGAAGCTGCACAGCTCTCTTATACGTGTATCAGATTACATCGAAGAATTTACACGAGTAGAGATTGGACAAGACATATTGACAAGTACGAATTATCGTGGACAGCAATCGCATTGTAGCAGTGTTTTGGCGCGCTGTTTTGGTCGCAGCATCGATTTGAATAGTATGGATGTACGTCCTGCTATACTGAAAGGAATTTTTAGAGTTACCTTCTTTGTGAATGAGAATGGATCATCTCAAAAAGCGAAAATGTTGTTGGCAAAGTGTTCCTGGCTTCGACGGCATGAGATGCATCAACACTACGGAATCAATGCTCCTATCAAAGTTTGGTGCACAGAAATCGAAGATGGATCGCCAATGACTTTCATTCCTCTGAAGCTGGTACAGTGCCGTGCGATTTTTGTCAAGGATAGGCTCCGAGTGGGCTCTGTTATAGACACAGTAAATATTATCATTCCTGTGCCGTCGAATTCTTCTGCTTAAATTTTTAATGTTGATTGATCCAATTATAACTGAAGGGAATGAGACTCTTTTTAAACACAAATATACCATGAAAGTATAGTTGCCTTGTTTCCGTTATTCGGTGCAGCTTAACTACCACAGTTTATACATCAATAACTCGTAATATAGTTGCTTGTCGCAAAATTTTCCTAAATCTATTCGCTACTTTAACTTTTTTATATACAGTAACTTCTGAGTCCCAATGGATTGCTTTTCAGGGGTCCGTGTCAAAAAACAACAAATCAAAAAAGTTACATACAATTACGAAAATTTTACTA
Organism: Aurelia aurita; assembly: GCA_004194415.1. Classification (NCBI taxonomy): domain Eukaryota; kingdom Metazoa; phylum Cnidaria; class Scyphozoa; order Semaeostomeae; family Ulmaridae; genus Aurelia; species Aurelia aurita. The sequence goes on from REGM01000069.1 coordinate 1,153,974, forward strand.
CAAAATAACATTTAGATTAGGCTCTACCAATGAGTTCATTACATCTTTTGTTGAAGTGGCAAAAGGTCTGTTTAACTTCATAATCAAAGTTGATTTTAGCTGCACGGAAAGCTATAGCCTTTTGCCCATTGCTAGTTTTAAGGCAGTGAAAGGCGATTAAAGATCAGTGTCAGTATTGTTCAGCTTTCTGATATTTTGAATTCAGCTTGTATTCTTAAAGTTTCATATCAGAATTTGAAGCAACTTTATTATAATAACCATTGTAGAGACCTGGGACCTAGTACTCAATCTATAAAATAGCATTAGTGGAATTTTCTTCGAAGGGGTCTTTATCCTATCATTTTCAAGCGTATCAACTGTGTATTCTTACCAAGGTTCATGCCTATATCACATTTTGCACGATATTTTCACTAACAGCCCTGACTATAGATACTCAGGTACAGGGCCATTTACAGATTTTTCATCATTCCAGAAGCTTCGCTGGTAATAATATCACTTACAGTTGGCCATTGTAGGCTATATTACTCGACTATTAATTGTGTATGAAATGTAATTGTGTGTTATTAACTCTATATTTTTTCATAACGAAAACAACATTGTTTTGAAATAGTATAGTTTTCTTTTACCTTTATTGTGTATCTCAGTTCTCAATCCTGTCTCTTCAGAAAGCATAATAAGTTAGATTAAATGAACAGATTGGCCCATTAAAAGTCACCATTCCTTATTCGACCGTATATATAGACTTTTTCAAATTACGGATTCCGTATTTGTAATGTTAAGGATAAATTTCCGGTATATGTCCGTATAATTTTGACGGCATATATACGGTGATATACGGAAACCGTTATTATTCCTTCAATTTATCCATTCCCGTTATGTCCGTATCCGACCGTATTTCTGATGGATAGTATTATTCACAGTTCCCGTATTTTGACATGTTTCACGCCGTGCATAAATAACTTGGCTCAAATTGAGTTACGAATGTTGCAGTTTGTACACAGGCAAGTTTGATTCACTTTCTGGCCTTTTTCTCGTTGTTTCCGTTCATTGTTAGCTTATTTTGTTATGCAACAGTCTAGGCCCATATTTAATTAAAACACAGCGATATTCTTTCAGCAAATTGTTTCTACCGTTTAAGTAATTTGAGGCCTTCGCCTAATATGTTCTGCCCAAATCCTTTCGATAGGTGTATGCAGGTGTATGTGTTTCTTCCTCTACGTTTTGTAATTTTATCAATCATAATATCGAAACAACGTTTCTTTTCATTTGAATAACGACGGTTGAAAACAGCAAATTTCGAATCGCTAACTCGCAAAATGAAACCCTTGTATGCTCTCATTGCCTGCAACTGTTACACATCAAAATCAGCTAGCAATGAATGAAAACAACGAGAAACATGGCCAGAAGGCAATTAAAACATGCCTGTGTACAAACTGAAACAATCGTAGATCAATTTGAGCAAACTTATCGTTGATTATTCTCTGAAGAGTGCTCCGAGATCCGAAGGAACTTCATGCCACAGCTAGCAGTGTTTCTACTGAGAACGGGGGTCATGCTTTTGTTTTCCTTCGCAAAATTTACCAGATTTGGACGCTCGATCCAAACCTCTTTCCTGGCAAGTAAAAAGGTCTATTTTGCAATTCGACCGCAAATCTTCAATTCGAATCAAAACTTTGCTTTCTCTGCTTTGGGAAGGTTTCCTTTCGAACAATGTTGCATTCGAATTCAAGCTAGCCAGTCGAAACGGCAGACGAAAACTTTTACGTCGCTAGGTGGTCGTCAGGGAGCTTTTTACCAGCATGCTTTGCAGCAAAACACAACATAGTCTATGGAGCCGCCATCTTTAGTGTTATTGTCTATTGTCATTATATGATTTGTGTCAAAAATAGGCAGTTCTCCTACTGTCATGTATGAGATGTCTTTCGATTTTACAGTTTTTAAAGCGTCTTCATTCTTTACTGGTTTTGGAACTTTGCTTATTATCCTTGCAGCTCTGATATGGCATGACTCTAAGTCATTCATTTTTCAAGAGCTGTTGTTACCCCAAAACAGAAATTCTATAAATAACTAAACGCTAGATAGCTTTAAGGTAAATAGCAGAGAGCACTTCTTTCGGTAGATATCTCATCAACTTTAGATTCTTTATTTTACAACTCATGTCCTTCTTTACTTTCTTTATGTGCAGCTTCCAAGAGAGTTTGCAATCTAATAACATTCCAAGGCATTTCGACTTGTCAACAACTTTTATTTCAGTATCTCCAACTTTAAACGCGCCTTTGCAACCGGCATACCTTGCAAGTGCCATCTCTTTGTTTTCGGCCTTTTTAGTTGACAATTGAAGTGGTGACAACAAATAAACCACAAAAGGATGTATTCAAAAAGCCTGCCGGTTGCAAGGCCCCCTTAAAAGTTTCTGACAAGTCAAAATCCCTTGTAATCTCACGGATTTAAACAAACCAGATGATCTATTGAAAACAATACGCGTCCTTGTTCAGGCGAACTGGTATACTAATGTTATTATGCTGACCTCTATTCTGAAGCTTGCTCTAATCTTTGTGACACTCTTGAATACAGGCTAGCAGGTCTGTCAGTAGTGAAATCAAGACAAAAATGGAACGTAAAAACCAGCAAAGCAAGGAACGCAAGGTAACATTAATCCAAGTGAATGAAGAGGAAATCACATCGAAATCTATTGTCTCCAACTATTTCCAATCAACAACAATCCATGGCATCTCTTCGATTTATTCTGGGAAAAATATCTTCATGAAACTGTTTTGGTTGATCGTCTTCTTGAGTGTGTTTGCGCTACTTGTTCGGCAAGTTTACCAGATTAGTTTGAGATTAAAAAAGAATGAAGTATTGACAGTGGTTGAAAACACAGCCTACCAAACGATGACATTTCCTGCAGTTACATTGTGCACCACAAAAATAATGCGTAGGTCGTCACTATATTCACTTTCATTCAAAAATGGCACTATCTTCCAATTGCCCCCCTTTGACACTACAATCAATGAATTCCTCATAGACGAGAAATTTTGTAGTTTCGATCAACAGAAGTGTAACTTTAGCAAAGACTTTTCAATGATAGCATCTTTTTCACTTGGGGATTGCTTCACTTTCAAAGCAACTAGCTCTCGAAAGCAAAAGAATATTGGGCAGAAAAACGGATTGAGATTATTGATAAACACGAATCAAGATAAATTCGCGAATTATGAGCCTGCTAAACTCGTTGAACAAATAATAGATTCGTATTCACCAGTTGGTGTAAGGGTAATGATTCATGGTGGAAATGAGAATATAGAATTCTTTGCTGATACAGATGCAATTTTGGTTTCACCAGGAACCACGACAAGCATTCAGATTAAAAAGCAGCATTTCGAGCGCTTGCCATCTCCGTTTCCTGACCATTGTATCAGCAAAGGAAACGCAGCTAAAGCTATCAGAAGGGCAACAAGTACAACAAGTACAACAACAAGTACAACAAGTTATTCTGTCCGCCTTTGTCAGTTTATGTGCAAGGTCAATGAAAAGATGAAACATTGCAAAACGGTCAGTTTCACTGACTTACCAAAACTGAAGCTGCTTTTTCCAAACGATACATTTTACCGTACGGATAAGACTATGAAAGAGTTCACCTGCGTTTATCATGAATTTGAACAGCTTCCCAACATCACAAGAGATTGCAACTGCCCACAGCCATGCAAACAACAGAAATACAAGCTGACCGTTTCGACTGCTCCCTGGCCTTCTAATGACAATGTAAATCCTGTTTGCACTTTGCTACCAACTTATAGCATCAATTTTCAACAGAACTGTAGCAAGGAAAATATCATGAACAACATTTTGCGTCTTGAAATATATTTCAAAGATTTTTCTGTGGAAAGCATTAAACAAAGTCCTGCGTATGGAAATGATCAATTTATCGGCGATCTTGGAGGAAGTATCGGACTCTGGATAGGAGCATCTGTGTATTCTTTATTCGAACTTGGTTCGATGTGCATTAGTTTAGCATCACTGCTAATTCTCACAATAAGAAAAACTATACATAGAAGATGTGGAAGAGTAGAGCCGTTCCAAACAGAGACAATGCAGGTGAAAGCTGAAGAAGGACGTGCAGAACCTTTGACAGCATCAACATAAACCTCTTGCCTGTCGATAAGTACATCAAGGTATATGTAAGTATCAGTGGCCGAAACTAGTTAGCAGATAACTGAATAAAAATAAAAATAGCGCAAAAAATCAACTCGATGCCTACTCTCTGAAGATGTTGTCCCTCTTCTTCTTCGTTCACTATATAAGGTATATCTATATATGCAATATAATATATATCTGCACCAAATGTATATTAATTCTCTAGTTCTCTATGTAGGATTTATAATCTTTCCATAGAGACCGGGGTGTTCCCGGACAGTTGGAAGGAAGCACGTGTAGCTCCTATCTTTAAAAGTGGCAAGGCTGATGATCGTTCGAACTATAGGCCTATATCTGTCTTACCTGTTGTCTCCAGGTTGTTTGAAAAACTCATATATGACCAACTCTACAAGTACCTCGATTCTAATCAACATCTGTACTCAGATCAGTACGGTTTTCGACATTTGCATTCGGTTGTTTCCTGTTTGCTTAAGTGTACCAATGATTGGTACTTCAATATAGACCGGGGTAAATATACTGCGATGATTTTCATCGATTTAAAGAAAGCTTTTGACACAGTAGACCATAAAATTCTTCTTGATAAAATGCACCACTACGGGATTGATGGTCTCGAACATCAATGGTCCAGCTCTTATCTCCACAATCGCAGGCAGTGCTGCAAAGTCAACGGTGTCACATCCGATACAGCAGAAATTAATATAGGGGTACCACAAGGATCTTGCCTTGGTCCTCTCTTATTTTTGCTCTATATAAATGATCTTCCTTTCGCTTTAAGAAAGGCATAAGCGACTATGTACGCCGACTATACAGCGATCTCCTACTCTTCTGATAGAATTGAAGAGATTGACGCTGTTGTCAATGCAGAACTTGCCTGCCTTGAGAAATGGTTGCAGGGCAATATAATAAGCTTTCCTTGAATGTCGTCAAAACACAAGCCATGATAATTGGTTCAGCCCAAAAGCTGGGGCAGATAAACAAAACGTCAAAAATCGCCCCTTGCTTCCAAGTTAATGGGAATGATATCGATCTTGTTCATGAAACTAAATATCGTGGTGTCATGATTGACGAAAATTTTAAATGGGGAAGCCAGGCAAAGTTCATACAAAAGAAGATTTCACGAGCCCTTGGACTTTTGAAATATGCGAAACAATTTGTACAAGAAGACACGTTAAGGAACATGTATTTAAGTATTGTTGAGCCTCACCTTAGCTATTGTTGCTCAGTGTGGGGATGCTGTGGCGATACCAAGCTGAAGACCTTGCAAAAATTGCAGAATAGAGCTGCAAGAATTGTCACGGGCAGCCCTTTTGATTTGTCAGCTGCTCCATTGTTGCAAAGACTAGGATGGCACTCAGTTGATAGGCTTGTCCATAGAGAAACTTCCACCATGGTATATAAGTCCCTAAATGGACTTGCACCCGACAGCCTCTGTCAGATTTTCTCCCGACTATCTGATGTTCACGATCGGGTCTTACGAAATACGAAATGCGATCTAGCTATACCTCGAATGAGAACAGCTTATGGTCAAAAGTCATTTGCTTTCCGCGGAGCTGATACATGGAACAAACTCCATTCTGATATCAAATTAGCCCCTTCCATCCAGTCATTTAAGCCCAAACTCAAAGCTCATAATTGAAAATATTCAAGGAAAGCTGGTTTTACATTTCGTTTTTCTTTTCTATTTAAGTTTTTGATTAATATATATTGTACATTTATAGGTTTAGACAAATATATTGTAATAGGTTATTTTTTATTTTTAGTTGCAGGGTACATTGTAAAACAGTTATCCAAACGGAAGTGTAACCCTGGGTAAAGAATTTTAAAATGAACATGAAATGAAATGAAATATATACAGTATATGAGTTGCGTTGTTCGTGCTTGGTTTGACATGTATTAATTTAGTATCACTGTTGCTTAGTCTGCACTTTAGCGGACCAGCTTTCAATATGGGCAAGTTATGTGTTATGAGGTAAGGNCCTCGAATGAGAACAGCTTATGGTCAAAAGTCATTTGCTTTCCGCGGAGCTGATACATGGAACAAACTCCATTCTGATATCAAATTAGCCCCTTCCATCCAGTCATTTAAAGCCAAACTCAAAGCTCATAATTGAAAATATTCAAGGAAAGCTGGTTTTACATTTCGTTTTTCTTTTCTATTTAAGTTTTTGATTAATATATATTGTACATTTATAGGTTTAGACAAATATATTGTAATAGGTTATTTTTTATTTTTAGTTGCAGGGTACATTGTAAAACAGTTATCCAAACGGAAGTGTAACCCTGGGTAAAGAATTTTAAAATGAACATGAAATGAAATGAAATATATACAGTATATGAGTTGCGTTGTTCGTGCTTGGTTTGACATGTATTAATTTAGTATCACTGTTGCTTAGTCTGCACTTTAGCGGACCAGCTTTCAATATGGGCAAGTTATGTGTTATGAGGTAAGGGCTTGGGTCAGGGTTAGGTTTTTGGAAAAGTGGCTTTTAGGTAAGAGCAAGTTAGGGCTAGTTAGGGTATGGTAGGGTAGGATAAGTTACGGCTATTTAGGGTAAGGAGGGACTTAGTTAGGGTTAGTAGAGTATTTGTTAAAACAGGTTCCTGAGAGATATGACATAGAGCTGGTCCGCTAAAGTACAGTCGTCCCTCACTGATTTATTTACAAAATAGGACAAGTTGTATACAACAAAGAAATTTGTCAAATGTATGTTAAAGATGATGAAGGAAACTTAGAGCCTTTGGTATTAAAAACCTAGACTTTCTACCTTTCGATTGGAGAGTTTACGTATAATTTCCTCGAGAATTGTTCGTTGTAGGCCGTTGTATATTAGTTTCACACATCATTGTATAGTATAGTACATCATTGCTGTTAGAAAAGTCACACATCAAAGAAGTGGAAGATTTAAACCTTTGAAGACATTTCCAACAAAATTTTAAGTGGATGAAGGCAGAAATGCAAAAACCTCACAACCCTCACAACCCTAAAAATCTGGTTTGGAGGAAGGTTTAAGCAATAAAATGAGGAAGCTCATGAAGAACTTAGACTTCTGCCTTTCAATTCATACAAACTGCATGACGTCACAGCAGCGTTGAAAACACGACGCCAATTTTTTTCAAGTAAATCTTCAGACAATTTCGATACTCTTCTATAGGAATTTTACAAAAAGTTGCATAAAACCGCTCTTATATTCTCCCTCGCGATAGTGAGTAGAGAAAGAATAGGTAGAAATTGTCAGTTACAATTAAATCAATGAAATAATTGCACGAATAATCTGTTCTTGATAACAAACCATTAATTTAGCCCAAGAAAGCTGCGAGACACTTGCATTTGTGACGATAATTTTGTAAACAGCACCACAAACTCCAACAATTTTAAGTTGCTCGTCACTTCTTTGAAGTCAACCTTCCTTTTGGACGTTCCCCTGTCTATCCACTTAAGTTTTTGAATGATTTGAACAGCTTCCATCTATTTATTTCCATGAGTAAACGATATACTCTCAAATTTCCAGTGCGACGCTATGTTTTGTTATTGCTTCATTTACGCCCAAGTCTGATTTTCGAGCGCGAATTTTGATCCCTGGTATCAAATAAATACCAAAATTTGAAGTTTTAGATTCCTAATTGATTATGGGCTTGTGACATGCAGCATAACCTAGGTGCAAAACGTTTCAAGATTGGTCAAGAGAGAGCAGAGATATCGATTTTTAAAGTTGGGCCTAAATTCAACCCTTGTTTACATATTATGTAGAGGAACAACTTTGGTCAGTAGGTGAAAAGTCAATGGGGATTTTGGGATCAAAATCATTTTTTGAGATAGGTAACTATATAGTTAGAACATAAGCACTCTAGCAGTCTTCTTTCAAAATTCAAAATATTGTTAGCTATAAATACAAGAAAGTTTGACTAAACTTCACGTTTATTTAACACCCTTGTTCAGAAAAGAGTATACAAGTTTAAATCTGTCGTCCTAAGTTTACCTTTCGTTGCTAGTGTGCAAAAAACATTTTATCATATGAACCTTTATCGCACCAGTTTGGACTTTATTTTTTTGTTAATGGCCTCCCAAGTAGTTTGACACAGAAGAGGTTAAAGTTATAAAGGAATGAGTGGTCAAAGTCACCCACCTGATCAAAGTCACCCCGTGTGACGGTAACCATTCATTTGAACTTCTTAGCCAAAGCCAGTGGAAATCAGCTTTCAGGTAATTTTTCATTTGACGGTGAAATAGTGCATTGAAAGTTGAATGAAAAGTTTGATAATCAAGTTACAGGCTCAGTTAGCCACTGCAGCTTAAGTTTTTTGAATAGCATGGATTTTTTTTGCAGCATGATTTTTCAAACAGGTTATACAACGGGCTGTAAGAAACATTCGGATTATCTTTGGAAAGTGTTGTGGTCATAGGTTGAGGCTTTTAAGATTAAATTAGCCGCTATGTTTTCACAGCAGCTTCCTGTTATTTAGTAGCCACTCGACGGTTGACCCATCAGACGCTGGAGGAGCTTCCGTTTATTTGCATCTGCTGGTTCAACAGTAGAGTGGCTACTAAATAACAGGAAGCCGCTGTGAAAACATTGCGGCTACAGTAACTTAATTTAAAAAACCACAACATATGACCGCAACATCCTCCAAAGACCAATCCGAATGTTTCCTACAGCCCGTGGTTATACATTTTTGATGGACCAGTTATGTTGGTAAAGCAAACGGCAATAGAAATGAAAATCCAAGCATCTGCCATCGGAATTTTACTTATCAAATTTTGAAGCTGATAATGAATTGCAATGCCTACTGCTTAGCTTCTAAATTGGATAAATGAAAACTTATAATGAAAAACCTGAAGTTCACTTCGAGCCATTAAATCAAACGAAAGATGCATTAACCAATCGTGCAATTCTTTATAAAGATATTGATTCCTATGCTGACAATTCCGGGGTTTGTAAAATCAATGCTAGAAAACAAACCTACCATCTCCTGAATCAAATGACAACCTTTTTTCCACATTTAGACTTGTGTTTCAGCTGTCAATTCAATCTTGGTAATTTAGGCCAAATGTTCTGATATTGTGTTTAATGACGCCATTACGCATTTGTCGCAGATGGTAAAACGTAACTTCACAGATAAAAGAGAAAACAAATTTTAAAAGGTACGATATACTATTCATAACAGTATAATCTTCCATTTTATCATCAATCATACCAACCCAGGAATATAGACCTCTTTACTTGTCAGAAAAGAGGTTTGGATCGAGCTTCCAAATCTGGTAAATTTTGTGACGAGAAACTAAAGCACAACCCCCGTTCTTAATAGAAACACTGCTTGCTGTGGGATGAAGTTTCTTCGGATCTCGGAACACTTTTTTCAGAGAATTAATATCGTTACAACGATAACGTTACTCAAATTGAGTTAGGAATGGTCAAGTTTATACACGGGCAAGTTTTATTAGCCTTTTGGTCTTGTTTCTCGTTGTTTTTGCCCTGTTTTTGTTCATTATTAGCTGATTTTGCTCTGCTGAACGAGGGTTATGCTTTAGTTTTCCTTCACAAAATTTACCAGATTTGGGCGTTCGATCCAAACCTCTTTTCCAAAAAGTAAAAAGATCTATTGTCCTTTATAATCTTTACATGCCTCTTGGTTTGCTAACTTCTCATCAGATGCCTATAAAATAATTATAATTGTGTGGGTAACATGTCAACTTAGGTAATAAAAGTTTGTTGGTTGAAATTGGTCATATTATTCTCGGTTTACAAGTGGTTTTATAAAACAGTTTTATCTCAGAATTCTTCAAAACAGGCCTAATCTTCTGAATCACATTTTCCAAAATTTAAGCTCCACAGCGATGAAAATGAAACTTAATCGAATTGCCTAGCCAATTAGTTGCGTAGATACAGAGCCAGCCGTACTATTTTTTTCACTCTGCAATTTCTTTCAGCCGTTTTTCAGGTAATTTTCAATGTCGACATACTTATTTGTTAGCAAATTTGATCAAGGATTTTTGGCCTGTTTTGAAGGATTTTTGAGATTGACCAATTATACAAAATCGCTCATAACTAGGGAACAATGCAACCAATTTAAACCAACTGGATTTGTTATCTAACTTGATATCTTACTTACAGCACAGGCGTCAAATCTCTAACGAAGATTGCATGGATGGTTAATGCATCTTCCGTTTGATTTATTGGCTTGAAAAAAACTTCGGATGCGTTGCGATAATTCTATTTGCAATAGTTGTGATATCTTGATTATTTTCAGAATTACATTTTTTTTTATAGGATTCATGAGAAGTTTTGAAAAACGTTAAAATAATCATAAATCCTAAATTGATAGAGGAAAAATGCTACAATCTTCAAGAAAACCTTAGTATACGAAGGAATATAATATGGCGGTAAGCAGAAATCTGTAGCTTTCTGTATCTCGTTTTGCAATTTGATGACGTCACATCCTTAAAACTAGTTGAAACACAGAAGACGCTGTAATTCTGAACATAATTAAGGCATAACAACTACAGAAAATAGAATCATAGAAAAGCATCTGAAGTTCCTTTCATGCCATTAAATCAAACGGAAGATGCATTAACCATCTGTGCAATACCTTTGAAATATTTGACGTCTATGCTGTTACCTTACACAATGAACACAATGGTAGCCAATTTTAAGGAATGTGACGAATAAGTAGCAAACTGGAGGCTTTGAAACGGCTTAACTTTTTTGACTCAACAGGTACACGTATATTTTTTCTATAAGAAACTAAAAATTTTAGCAAGTACTGAAAGTTTCTTAAAATTATCACATTTTCAGTACTCAGAGTTTATAACGAGTTTCTTTGAGGTTCCATGACAATCTTCATGTTTACTACCTGTGCCCTGTGCCCTCGTGAACATTTCGAAACAAAGTTTTTGAAGCCTTTCCAATGTTTAGACATTACTCAAGTACCTTCAGAGTAATAGAATACAGGAAATAAGTGAAAATAAAGTAAAAATATGCTACAAATTTTCTTTATTAAAATAAATAGTTTCTTAAGTTATATTTTCCCAGTACTGGAGTTTCTTAACTTTTTGACGATCTGAGAGTTGAGTTTCTTATAAGCAGTTTCTTATAAAGAGAATATTTGCATGGCAAGTTAAAGATGCTAGAAATTAATGTACATAAAATGCACGCGAGTTAATTTAATACGAATGGGAGGATAAAACACTCAAAAATAAGAGAAAGTAATGCGAAGAAGTATGGAAGACGTTAAAATAAAGGAAATTAACGCGAAGAACAGACCAAATTGTTGTCATCCATAAAAAACAATAGCTGCTTCGTTCGTGCCAAAGGACGATACATTTATATTTTGATTATTTGATGAGGAAACAGTAGACTAACTACTTCAGTCCCAGTTTCCGCTACGTTTATTGAATTGGATGAGGGCACTACGCTGCATTAGATAGTTGTAGCGATTATCAGTCCATCAAGGAGCCAAACTACGGCGATTGCAATAAGTCTAAAGAAACAGTGTGTTTTCATTATCATTGTTTATTTCTAATTTAAGCTTATTTCAGAAATGTTGCAAAACACGTTTTCATTCAAATTTAACAATAACAGACCTTCTTAGTTTACCAGATTTGAGGTTTGCATGCAGCTGTTCAATCTGGTAAATCTTCGTTATTCAAAGGAAACAGTGATAACGATTTCAAGAAATACATTTTCTTTTCAAAGGGTATCTTTCTTTCAAAAATGTTAGATTTCTTACAGGCGAACGTGTCTCGTTCCTTGATTCCCTTGAAATCTTATAGTACACATTCTACGGAAATCCTTCTGCTTCCTTGAGAAATCCTTAAATGCTGAAGAAATTGCTTTGTTCTCCCAGATATCCCTTTCTCTTTTTTGAAGGAGTAGTAATAAACCCGCCGTTCCTTTACTCAAGTAGTACTTGTCTGTTATTTCAGTTACATCCTTTTCGTAATGATTTTCGTGGTGAAAAAAACAGAAAAATTAATAACAAACAGTGATGACACTTGCTTTGCTCTTAAAGTTGTTTGAACTTATAACAAAAGATTCTAAAAAACCGATTTCTAAACGTAATTAATTATCAGGGGTAATAAACCACTTAAAGAGCAAACATCTTTCAATTTACCTTGTTTTCAGAAATAAGAAATTATTCGGAATTGCATTATATTTTTGTTTATTCAAACTTCCTTGCGTTCCCAGTGCCATGCATTTCAGATTTCTATACGACCAGCCCCATATGTTTCAAAGCACAGCCTTTTTTAATAATTAAATGACTTTCCATGAAAGTTTCTGCTGTTAATTTTCCCCGACACTCTGGGTGCTCTACCTAGGGGGTCTACCTTGGAGAAAAACAACGGGGATGTGCCTGCCAAAATAGAAAAATCGTCAGGACCTGTCCTGGAACAAAATATTGAAAAGACAATAACGGTCCTTGGAATAAGATGCAGCAATCGGCTATAGTCGATTTTCTGTTAATTTGTTTGAACCTTCCTGGAATTATTAGCTTTATTGATATTCCTGTCCTGGAGCCAAGACATGAGAGGTACAATCCTATCCCGGAATTTTTTACTGAAATCCACGCCTCATCGGCAGTCACATCCCTCGGTGCTCATTCAACTAATTAGACCCCTAACGGGTGCTCTATGAATTCATCAGGTAGCCTCTTTGGCCACAGCAGGATATTTTATTGATGGCAGAACGTATTCATCAATTAATTAAAAATGATATGATGCTAAGCGATAGTTTCTCATGGAACGAAATGCTGTGAATTACATTCTTCCCTCAATCAATTAAATGGCGTTAACTTTAATCAGATCATTAGGTGTGAGAAATTTACTGTATTGTCAATACAAAAAAATTAATAATTAATTGCGCATGACGGACAAAATGACATTGATTAAGATCAAGAACTTTTGGATGGTAAAAGTTTCGAAACTTTTTGTCCAAATTGGCATAGGGTTTCAAATCTTTAAAAAACATTGCACGATTTGTTGATACATCTGTCGTTTGATTTAATGGCTTGAAAGGCAGGGACCGCGCAGCGGTTTTTAAGTGGGGGGGCTGAAGGGCGAGCGAAGCGAGCAAAAATGGGGGTCCGGGGGCTTGCCCCCGGAAAATTTTTTGAGACCACGCCCTTTAGATCGTCGGAAAACGCCCTTTTTAAGAAAATACTTCTCTCTTTACGTCCATATTTATATACAGTTTGGTTCAGAGAAAATTCAATTACTACGAAAAGAGACACATATGACAATTATTAGGCATTATAGAAACTACTCTAGTAAACTTTCCAAAGTTGCGATGCCGTTTTTCATTTTTTACGAAGTTTTTAGCAATTTCCAAGAGGGACATCATGTCCGCTCGTTTTTCATGGAAGTTCAATATCTCCAGGTTATTGAATCTTGCTTGCTTCATATTTGAGCGAAGCCAGGTTTTGAGCCGTCTAACCATTGAGAAAGACCTCTCAGCAGATGCACTCGTTGCCAGGTTAACATGCAAGAGCTTGCAAACAATCGCCACTTCGCCTATGAGACGAAGTTCTTCAGGCTTAGAATTTGTAATCCTCTTCAGAATGTCGTCGAAGCATATGGCTTCATTCTCTCCTCAGCATGATCTTCGGATTTCAAAACCATGAGGCAATGACTCCAATTGCTCATACGCTTTGAAGCAGACAGGCTGACTAAACTTGAGGTCAATGGAAAGAACCATTAAATCGACTGCTTCAAAATAGATGTGTCTAAATAAATCTCGTGGAGATTCTGCAAAGGTAATGTCGTACTTCCTTCCTCATATCTCGCAGGGCAATGTCGTTTGTGGGGCAACTTTGGCTCTCCAATCAAATTGTGCTGCTTAGCTTTCAGTAAAACTCAATCGTAAAACGAATTGAAGCTTTCAGTATTGCGAATATTTCAACATTTGTTTTAGTCAAGAGTGCAAGTCGCTTTCCCTAGATAGAGGATAGTTTTGTTCCTTGTAATCTCTTCCACAAGTTATCCGTGTGTATAAATAGCNAAAAAGAACTCGAAACTTTTCATTTTATGCTCACAACCAGCTGTTATAAGTATACCCATAGACAGCGATGATTAACACCCCCATTTGCTTCACGTATCAAATGAGAAGATTGGCAAAGAGGCAATAAACGGTGTAGGAGTTTTTTTTCTCGTTGTCGTCGATTAATTTTAACGCGAAGAATTAGAAATTCCATATTTGTATAACAAAATTTAACCTATCTTTGAAAAAAGTGGGGGGGCTATAGCCCACCCTAGTCCAATGGCTGCGCGGTCCCTGTTGAAAGGTACTTTAGGTACTTCGTTACAAGTGTTCATTTGATATCCTGATTATTTTCAGAATTATTGCGTTTTTCTTTTTATTGAAGGAATTCGCGAAAAGCTTTTAATAAAAATTAAAATAGTAGTAAATCCTATATTAATAGAGGAAAATGGCTCAATCTTCAAGAAAACCGTACTTTATGTAGGTCTATGATGGCGGTAAATAGAAAACCGTAGCTTTCTGGTTCACGCTTTATCAAATTGATGACGTCACGACTGGAAAACTGTTTGAAACATAAAATTGTAATTCTGTCGCTGTAATTCTGAGAATAATCAAGATGTCAAAGACGGCCAATGACCACTCATAGCAAAGTACCTGACGTTCCTTTCGAACTAATTAAATCAAACGAAAGATGCATTAACCAATCGTGCAATGTTTTAAAGATTTGATGCCTAAGCTAGTCCAAATTACTTTTAAATTTCGAAATCACCAGACATTTTCTTGGCTAAATTCTTTTGCTCACGATATTTTTTTTTTTAAGCAATACGTGTTAATCTTTTTTTATTATGTTAATTCTGTGCAAATATAAACTTTCATTTTTCATTTTTTTCCTTTGATATTTTTTATACACAAATTAGCCCTTTAGCAAATTAAAATACCGGGTGTCCCAAAAAAAGTACACAGATTTGTTCAACCCTAACGATCAGAATTTAGCATGAATCAATCTGAAATCATTCTTAAAACATTACTCGATAGTTAACTTGAACATAGATACCTTGTTTGTTGACATTGATGCTTTGAGAGTAGAGATATAAATCTTCAAAGGACAAATTTGCCAGCACCTCCCAACTAGAGCTTTGGGGTTTTGGCCTAAGCAATATCCACAATTTGTTTCACTTAAAATGAATAAAGTTTACTTCGGAGCTCCCTTGATGATAAGCGTCACGTAAATTATATTTCGTGAAACGCATTTGTTGTGCAGTTTTTAATTTTTCTTCTCCTGGTTCAAATTTTTCCAAGTCTATTGTTGACTTATTCGCTGTGCTTTAAGAATTTGCTTAGGCCAAAACGCCAAAGCTCTGGTTAGGAGGTGGAGGCAAATTTGTCCTTTGAAGATTTATATCTCCACTCCCAAAGCACCAAAATCAACCAAAAAGGTATCTATGTTCAAGTTAACTACCGAGTAATGTTTTAAAAATAATTTCGGATTGATTCATTCTAAATTCTGATTGTTAGGGTTTACCAAATCTGTATACTTTTTTTTGGGACACCCGGTATATAACAATTACTTACGACGATAACAATTTGAAGAACATAAACCTACTGCCCTATCTCAGCCCTATATAACATAACCATTGCTGATCTTTTAGGGAGTTGTGTTTGAGAGTCTAGCTCTTTGGATGCGTTTTAAGTTCTTTTTTAAAACGATTCAGTGTTGGTAGCTCACGAATTTCGGCAGGTGTGTCATTCCATATCTTGAGACCTGCGTAATGAAAGCCTTTTTGCAAATTCAGTCCATATCTAGGGATCTGGAGATCTTTACAGTGCCTTGTATTGTAGGTCGAGTGGAAAGATCTCAGTTGGTAATTATCCCATAGGCTTTCAGGGCATAGTCTGATCATAATCTTGTAGGTCATGACATTCTGATCGTAACGGAAAAGATTTTCTACGGTTAACTAGGAAGCCAACCAGTTATACTTTAATCGTGCGTTTTTTATTATTGAACAAGCCCGATGTTGAAGGCGTTGGAGTGCAGATAGTTTTTTTTTCGAAGACTACTCCAAATAACATCGGCATAATGTAGGTGACTCTCAATTAGCGCATGATAACCAATTTCAAAGGAAAGCTTTCAAGGCGAGCTATTCACAAAATGAAATTGTGTTCGATTTGTCAAAAAGTTTCCCAATCGTATTTGTCCAAAGATTTCTGTGTAAAATTTTCTCGTCCAAAAAATTTCGAAGCTAATGTATCTGTTACGCATTCTACAGGCTGAATTCTATGTTAAATCCATCACTTTGGCCATGCGGCTATCATGTACTTGTTTGATAACCTTCCGCGCACTACGTGTTGTTTTACAGGTATTTGTTTCAACGTCATTTTCTGTTTTCTATGATTTTTATAAATTAGCATTAAAATCTCTTCGTACATTCAAGCGGAAGTTCATGCTCCCAAACAACATAAAATTCCATAGGTTTGAAAATTCTACTTTTATCGCGTAAACATGAAATATCGCATCATTTTTTGATATAAGAAACCTTTTCAGAAAATCGACCTTTACAGAAGTCTGCACTTTAGCGGACCAGCTTTCAATATCGGCAAGTTATGTGTCATGGGGTAAGAGTTATGGTCAGGGTTAGGTTTTGGAAAAGAGGTTTTTAGGGTAAGTAAGGGTTAGTTATGGTAAGTTAGGTTTAGTTAGGGTAAGTTAGGGTTAGTTAGGGTAAGTTAGGGTGAGGTAGGGTTTAGTTAGGGTTAGTAGGGTATTTGGTTAAATACCCCCAGTTTTGAAGAACTGTTAATTACAGATAATTCAGTCGCCATTCATCAACGAAATCTGCAGTTACTTGTCACCGAAATTTACCGAACAAGAATGAATCCAAATCCCTCCTTTATGAATGAAATTTTCGTGGAGAGAGAAATACTTTACAACTTAAGAGTTACGAACAACATCTATGCACGCAAGCCTAGGACTACAGCCTCTGGATTAGAATATGTAAGCTTCCTAGGGCAAAATCCCTTTGGCGAGACTTACCATTGCATATAAAAGAGTCCCGATCTGTAAAACATTTTAAAAAGGAGATTAAGTTTTGGAATTTTACATGCAACTGTAGATTATGTAAGAGTTTTATTGTAAATTTAGGTTATATTTAGGGTGGCTCTGCTGTCCGCTATGGTGGGTGGCGGGCTACTGTCCTGCGGGCCGCCCTCCTTGGGGGTCGGTTGTTTCTAGGGTGCTGTTCGGCCTATCGGGAGGCGGTGGGAGCGGTGTTGTTTTGAGTAGTCTTAGCTATTGAAGGATATGTTATGTATCTTCTATTCCTGGGACTGTGCGGGGCGGCGGCCTCTTTACTGCTTCTCGGCGGGCTGGGTGATGTTCGGGGGTTGGCTGGTCTCTTGGGAGTGGTTTAGCGGGGCGGGGGCTCTCGGCTCGCTGGGGCGGAGGGATAGTTACCTTAAACTCTATGATATTAATTCGTTTTTCTGTTATTCACGCTATTGCATTAATAATGGCTGGCATTAATTAGCCTAGTGCTATTAGCTACGCCAACCTTAAACAAAGAAATTATTATTATTATTATTATTATTCCCGAGAGATATGACATAAAGCTGGTCCGCTAAAGTGCAGTCGTCCCGAAAATTGCAGCAGCTAAGTTTCTTAATTGACAATTCGAGATTTTCATTAAATAGTGGAAAAATTGTATGAATTTACATTATTTTATCAAAGAACGCAATGGCATTAATTTTAATTGGATCATTAAACGATGTAAAATGTACGGTACGATCAATGCAAACATTTAATAATTCATGAAATACGAAGAGATAAATGAAAGAGAACGTGCTTATCTCATTTGAAACATGAAAGCTTCTTAGGAGGACTAACCATCAGAGAAACTTAGAATAAGTGACGGAGAAAAAATTGATGGTTTTATGTGGAAATATGGCTTTAAAACGTTGATATCGGAGAGCAGAAATATTCGAGATTACAGAGAAATTGAAATTTTAAAATCAAAGGAAATTGATGCAATCATAGAAACAAGGTTCAAAGCTTTAATATCAAAGAACAGAAATATTTACCATCCAAGGAAATTGACATGTAAAAAAGCTGCTCCACCTGGTAAACTTTAACAGCTATCATATACTCGTATCAGTTGGAACAAAAATATATGAATTCTTTGTTGATTTGAAAAATTGTCAGAATGACGGGCAAGGCAGTAAGAATTTTCTTCTCCTTGCTTTTGTCTCAAAGTTTCATTGTCATTGTCCCACTTAAGTGCCAATTAACAGCACCAGGAAAATTTTTCATTTTGGATTCAAGAGACACGGAGAGTCTTGTCAATAAAGATGACATGCATTTAGAGCAAAAATATTTCGAATGTGGAATAAATGCAGCCTGCTCGTATGTTGTTGCATCTGCCATTGATGCAAAGTCAGAGGAGACTAAAGAAGTGTCTAAGGAGGACAGCGTAATGAGCCCAAAGGGAACTACATGGAAGAAAATACAAGGTAATAAAAAGAGTTCCATAGAATTGCTTGTCTAAATATCTTACTGCGTTAGTGACAAACAAAACACATCGAAACATCGAATAATTGTCCAGAAAAAACATAGTTTATGAACGTCTACATTTTATGGTATCTAGCAAAAGTCTTTCAATCTTCTTGCTTGCGATTTAGAAATTTGATGACGTCACATCATCAAATTAGTTGAAATATGAAATACGCTGTAATTTCGAGAACATTCAAGATTTCTGAAAGGTCCAACGGTAGAGTTATATATTAGCTAAAGTGGATAAAGTCGTTTTCAAGCCATTCGATTCAAAGAAATATGTCACTGAATTTTACACCGACCTTTTTACGCCAATTTGAAGATTGGGAACCTAGGCTGTAAGTGAATACTCAGAGGTAACTCTGAGGTAACTATGAGGGCACAAAGCCATAGTGCCTCACATCAGCTGTGTAGCTGCCATATACCTAGCCTGCGTTAACAACTAAATGTTGCTTGCTTGATATGCTTGCTTGCTGGATTGCTTGCTTGCTTGCTTGCTTGCTTGCTTGCTTGCTTGCTTGCTTGCTTGCTTGCTTGCTTGCTTGCTTGCTTGCTTGCTTGCACATGCTTAAAGTAACTGAACACAGATGTTCATGTGGCCTTAAACTAGCTTTAAATTTGAGCAATAATTAATTCTCGCCTACTGTAAAAATAAAGTAATGATGATGTAGCGATCAAGTCTAAACATAGATCAAAAGAAGGACACGCGCCACTTATGCTCCGATTGTTTTCATCAATCGACAACACCAAATACAATATGCTTTATTTATTTTACCCCAGCCTCCTTAGCTAAGGTACGTATAATTCCGTTGAGTTATACTTTAAAAATTTCAGTAAGCAAAAATTGCATTGATTTTACGCTTGGGGAATGAGTTACAACTGAAATTCAATTTCGCTAAAATTTGTTGGTGGTTAATTTACTAAATTCGTCCAGACGCCTTTACGTCACAGCAGCGTCGAAAACACGACGCCATCTTGTTTTGGGTTAAATCTTCAGAATATGTCTACAAGTTTCTGTAGGAAATTTGCAAAAAGTTGCATAAAATTGCTCTTATATTCTCCTTCGCGATAGTGAGATGGAAAAGGATAGATAGCAATTGTCAGCCATACCTAAACTCCTGAAACTATTGTACGAATAAGCTGTTCTTGAAAGCAAGCCATATGTTTTTTTCAGAAACGCAATGACAATATTACCTTTGCAACAATAATTTTGTAAACAGTGGCACAAACTCCAACAGTTGTAAGCTGCTCGTCGCTTCTCTGAAGTCCACCTTCCTTTTTGAACTTCGTCTATCTATCCGCTAATGTCTTGGAATGATTTGAACAGCTTCCCAGCTCTTTAAAGGGTCTGTTTCAACCAGCATGCCTTGCATGTGCCATCTCTTAGTTGGCCTTTGTTGCCGCCATTTTCATGGTCCATAAAAATGGCGACAACAAAAAGAAGACACGTGCAAAGCCTGCTGGTTGAAACAGACACTTTAATATCGATTTATTTCGATTAAAAACTAGACACTCTCAATATTCCTGTGCGACGCTATGTTCTGTAATGGCTTCATTTACCCCAACTCTGATTTTTGAGCGCGAATTCATAAAGTCACGTGATATATCGTCTGCATTAATTTCTTTGTATCTTCCAGAAGGATTGCCATCTCTTACAGAAAACGAAGCGATCGTTGAGGTAAAACCACGTGACAACGGATACTTTCAATTCAAAGTCGGTGTTCCATCTGGGGAGTATAAGATAAAGATTGTTCATCAATCAGGATATTTCACATGTTCACCACTAAAGCATCTGAGCACTCTTGGCTGCTATGTACCTGGCTATTATGACGGAATGTGGATTGTCTTGACTGATACGTCTGATCACATACTCCTGCCCAAAGAGAATGGTAATGGAGTCACACTTGAAGCCAATGAAAAACCAAGCAACACATCATTTGCCATATACAACGACATCATTGAACTTTCTCATGGACAGCAATTGCGATTCTGGTATAGCGAGGATCTTGCTTATTCCTCTACTTGGCCCGAAAATGATAATAATGGAGTAGTAAAGTTTTATGCTTATGCAATAAAACAGTAGACTGATTACATCGTCTTAGTCATCGCTTAGACTGATAGCAACATTGTATTTATCGCTTAGACTTATTCATTGTCGTAGTTTTGCTATAGCCTCACTGCATAAAACCCTCAATTTACGCTCATCTCATAGAATTGAATTGCTGTTATTGTTGTCGCCGTAGCGGTATCAGTTCAGTCAAAATACAGTAAAAACCCGCGTATAAGAACCTACAATTTTGCAAGTCAGCCTGACTAGGTTCTTATATATTGGGTATTTAGTAGAAAATGAGGCTGTTGAGGTTCTTAAAATGGTTCTTAATTTGTTCAGGGCTTTACCAATTTATTTTATTCTGATTCAAAGTTCAAGCCTAGTATTCACGGTCAGTTCACTGACATCCCTTCTACATGAAGAAGGTTTTGGGGAGGATGAAAACAAATGGGTCTACTACCAAAGACATGAGTTTCAGTAACATTATGAACAGCTAATACTTTGAAGCTTAGGACTGAAAATACTGAAAAGGACATTTAAAAAGGCATTTGTAGCAGTTTTTTTGCAATAAATATATAGGTTCAGTAATACTAAGCAACTGGAGTTTTAATGATGATCTACAAATAAGAACCTAACCTCAAATTTCAGGCTGAATTGGTTCTTATATAATTGGGGTCTAATTTCAAAATTTCAGCCTGTAGGTTCTTAATCCACTAGGTTCTTATACGCGGGTTTTTACTGTAGCGAAACTACGACACGTATTGAGTCTAGTTTCGCTATTTGCCTGAACTGATATACAGCTACAACTACGACTCATGATCCAACAGTAAGTTGAGACAACTACTTCCATGGCCTAAGCTATTTCATGGAAAATAAATTTTTTATATACAGCACAATGTTTAGCAAGAAAGAGAGGTGTATAATTGGGTTCAAAACATAAAATCACTGTGAATATTACTCAAGAATAGAGGTTCAACGACAATTTTCGCATGATTTTGTTGGATTTAGCTTTTAAACATTGTTCTTCGTTTTAGCTGAATCAACCAAATCAGCCATGCAGATTCTGAAGCTACTGTTAATGAAAAATTATTATGCTGTGGTATTATCATTATGAACAGTTGCTGCATTTTACTAAAAGGCCTTGTCATTTTTCCATATCTTAACTTTTCTCATTGTTTTATGGGCCAATTTAATGGGAAAAATTGCCTCGCTATTATATATTCATATCATAAAGTTGGTGGGAAAGGTGATGGCTGTTCCTGGCTGTAATTTATTCCAGCTAAACTCACGATATTATGCTAAAATATTTATGATGGTTTATGTTTATGATGGTAGGAAATTCCATCAAATACCAAAAAATGCTTTCCTTATGAATATCTACGAAAATCTACTTATTAAACTTGATATAAAAAATTTCCGCGTTTTCGAAAATCACCTATAGCCAAAACGAAAACGCTGAAAACGCGGAAAAAGTTGGTTTTACAAAACAGCAGGCTTTATGCTGATTCTTTTCTTTAGTATGGCGAAAGAAAATTCTGCAATCGGCATGCAGCGTCAACAAATGATCAATTTACTACCCCGAATCCCAGTTAGGCCACTTAGGCCTATTGACTTGCACATTTGTATCATTATAGAGTCCGTTTCGGATCTAAGATGTCTATTTTGGTTGAGGATTCCTTCGTAAATATAGCTTAACGTAATACTAAACAATCTCTATGAAAACCTACTTATAAAACCATGAGTAATAGGAGACTACTATTGTATGCTCAAACTTACAATATATTGTTCCTTTCTCGTCTGTTTTCTTGGGCCTAATACAAGCCATTAGGTACAGCGCGTAGCCCGAGAAGAAAACAATAGTGTACTTGATGTACGACAGCACAGGCATGCGCAGAAGCATAAATTGAGACTTGGCCAAGTTCACTAAACTTTTTAGGCCGTCCTTGGCTCGGTTGGCACCGTTGGATATCTTTTCTTAAGAATTAATTATTTCATTGATTGAAATTATGCAGTTTTACTGAGATAACTTTTATCATAAAATAATGAGTAACCCTGTACATTTCTCTCTTATTTTCGGTCTACCTACAGAGCACGATACTTGACTGAGAATGACAGAGTCTACAGGATTTTGGACAACCTGTGGTTCTATATTTTGCATGATAATAAGTCAAGGTACGTCCTTGAACAATCAGCTAGCATTCATCGATTGTCCTAAATTTGAAACAAAAGACAACTTCCGCATAGGCACAGAAACAGAGATAGAAATTTTAATTCAAACTACAAACAATAAAACTGTAGCACAGTAGAACAATACTAATTGCCTCGTTTCGACAACGAGAGGTAATCGAATATTATGGCGGTAAGTGGGAAAGTCTTTCTGTGAACGCAGATTCAAATGATTTATTGTCAGTGTTTTGCTATTATTCATCCGACAAAAGAAGATTATAAATTGCACTATATGTTATTTCACATTGTTTAAATAGTATTGTCTTCCTTCGTAAAGTTATTTTGCGCACCACCCCCCCCCCCCCCCCCCCTCCC
>REGM01000069.1:1179466-1194162 GCA_004194415.1 Aurelia aurita
TTTTCTGCATATTTTTTTACTAAGTGGGGTAATGTGGGCCTACTGAGAATTCAGCCATAACTCAAATTCAACGAAGCCTTGAATTGCTTAAAATTTCGCACTTATATTCATCCTGCCACGTTGTTTTGTGTCTAAAATGTGAAAAAGGCTTTGCTTTTACTGCAAGTGCTGTCTTGTAACCAGTAAATGGGCGAAAATAAACTGCAAAAGTTGTTATTTGATCATTACTATCAAATTCGATCACGGCCTTCCAAGTCAAAACGATGGTGGATCACCGCATAAGGACAGCAGTTTTATTTTCGTTGCGGGTTCGTTGCTTGCGGTAAAAGGCAAAGATTGGCACTTTATCGAATAGAAAATAGCTGGGGAAGATGATTTCATTAATTGTTTGAATCGTCTACCTTACAATATTCCCCTATTATGCGAGTTTTAAAAATAGACCCACTTTTCCCGTTCGTCGGGAAATGTGGGCCTATTTTAGTTGCCTAAATAAATAATTTTTTAAAAATATCCAACTGCGTCTATCAGAGCTGAGATTTTTTGGGATGAAACAAGAAGCATTGAATGTCAATTAAACGAAATTTTAAAAGTATTTGCATTTTATTGTCTTTTTACCAGCTATATATTTTGAGATTTTGCTCAATTTAGACCCACATTACCCCCACCCTACCCTATCTTTGTCTGTAGGCAGACCGAAAATAAGAGAGAAATGTGCCTGATTACTCATTATTATTTTATGATAAAAGTTATCTCAGTAAAACTGCATAATTTCAATCAATGAAATAATTAATTCTTAAGAAAAGATATCCAACGGTGCCAACTGAGCCAAGGACGGCCTAAAAAGTTTAGTGAATTTGGCCAAGTCTCAATTTATGCTTCTGCGCATGCCTGTGCTGTTGTACATCAAGTACACTATTGTTTTCTTCTCGGGCTACGCGCTGTACCTACTGGCTTGTAGGCCTAACGTCGCACGCCATCTTACCTTGTCTCTCACCCTTTCACACTGTGCCTCGGAATGCACTGCACTCAACGCTCCTGCGTGGAGTCAATTCAACATGGCAGCAACAAACCAACCGAACGAAGTTGTTAGTGGTCAGAGAATCATTTGGAATATGTGCAACTTCTCGCAAATATTAGGACGAAGACAACAGACAAGAAAGGAACAATATATTGTCAGTTTGAGCATGTATCGATCATGAGCAGGGTGATGTGATTTTAGCAGGCCCCACAACATTAGGCCAATACACTATTAGTCTCCTATTACTCATGATAAAACTTGATACAAAAAAATGTCCACGTTTTCCGCGTTTTCGAAAAGCATTTATAGCCAAAACGAAAACGCGGAAAACGCGGAAATTTCGTACGCCTTTTCAATCCGCGTTTTCCGCTTTTTCCACGTTTTCCGCTTTTTCCGCGTTTTCGACCTGGCCGTCGAATTTCAAATGAAAAAGGAATATGGAATATGAAGAAAAAGGTCTACATTAAGCATGATATTCTACACCAAGGAGCCCTTTTGACCTGTTCTCATTGCTATGAATATTATTAGGCTCCGCACGCAAGTGGGTGTTTACCTTCAGCAGCGATTTTAAATCACTGTCTTGCACGGTTGTATTTAAAACTTGGAATACGGAAATATGGAATGGAATAGAATACTGGATTGAAGCGGAATACAGAGTAAAGTGCACAATAATGCCAAAAAATATAAAATAAATAAACAACAAGCGTAATACAGAGATCGAAGGGGGTATCACCCTTTCGAAAAAGCGTAGGAGATTTTTAAAACAAAAGGATGTTTGTCCAAGGCGTACGAGATGTTCAAGGAGTGATATGTCTGTCCATCGACAGGGCTGCTCATCCAAGGGGCATACCATTCATTAAAAATCCCGTAAGCAATTGGCAAAAATCTTAAGCTTTCAAGACGAAGACCCTCAAAAAATCTCCAAAAATCATTTTGCTTTCAAAATTCATGTACACTTTTTGAAAGAGTGATACACCCTCGCGCTTATCTATCTAACGCGCTATCTGAGATGTTTTTCAATATGCACTTTTCAACATGAAACTAAAACAGACCATAATTTCATAGAAATATTGAGAGAAACTAAAACAGACCATAATTTCTTAGAAATATTGAGAGAAATTTCGGCTATGATCAGATGTTTCTACATCCGTACAAGAATATTTTCATTGCGTGACCCGAAACTGCTATTTTATAAGTTCGAAATCCACAACCTGTTTTGATACACTCAATTTGTATAAGAAACCTTTTTTTCAAAAGTTAAGAAACCGTGCTATTTGGATTGAAAAAGATAAGAAACTTTTGTAATTTGCAACTTTAATTTTGCGAGTTGAACAATTTTCCATAAAGAACCCCCTGGTTGCTTCTGATCAGACAAGCATCCATTGATTATCTTTTAAACCAAAATGGAAAAAGTTTCTTATTGAATTAACATGAGTCCACTAGTCCATCGTTCATCAGTCCATGATTCCATCAGGCCATCAATTTCGAGCCATCGTGCCATCAATTTTGAGCCATCGTGCCATCAATTTCGAGCCATCGTGCCATCAATTCCGAGCCATCGTGCCATCAATTTCGAGCCATCGTGTCATCAATTTCGAGCCATCGTACCATCAATTTCGAGCCATCGGCAGGGCCGAAGCCAGTGGGGGGCCGGGGGCGGAGC
This sequence comes from Aurelia aurita, assembly GCA_004194415.1. Classification (NCBI taxonomy): domain Eukaryota; kingdom Metazoa; phylum Cnidaria; class Scyphozoa; order Semaeostomeae; family Ulmaridae; genus Aurelia; species Aurelia aurita. The sequence continues at coordinate 1,182,148 of REGM01000069.1, forward strand.
GCCCCCCAGCAGGCCGTTTGTCGGAAATTTCACTCAACCTGTCGGATTTTTTTGTGATTTACAGTCCACCTTTAAAAGATTTTGTCAGAGAAATGATGCATTGAACTCGAATTTATTAACGTTCGAGGATAAATGACGACATAAATTTTGAATCTGCAGCATCTTTTTGCAGCATACTCACTACATTTGAAGGATTCAAGGTTGGATTGCAAAATAATTCCAAATTTTGGTTATTGAAGGAGTAAATCAGTCATTTCACGCATGATTTGAACGTATGTTCCAACAACTTGCGTTGTTGCTGTTGTTGTTGTTGCTTTTGTCGTCGGAAAATTTTGGTTCTTTGCCCCCCTTTGAATTCATGGCTGGTATCGGCCTTGGCCATCGAGCCATTAATTTCGAGCCATCGGGCCATTATGCCATCAGGCCATCAGGCCATCAAGCCATGAGCCACCTTTTAACCCTATCTCACCTGGGGGGTGGATTCCACCCCCCAACCAAGTTTTTGTTGGCCGTTCCTAACATATGCAACGCAGCATCCTAAGATTGCTCAAGTTTGACTTTATAACTATACTGTATCGAATTATGAAAATTTGAAGATTCTAAATATAGCACCGTAACCATGGCAACCAATTTTTTAATGAGTGGTCGACCAAAATTGACTACATATTTTGAAACTGTTACAAATATTAATCTCAAATATGGTACATATTATGCCTATACATGTATTTAATGATATCCATCTCAATTTGACACAAAAAATTACAATTTAATCCCTTATTTTATTGTTTTAATCATGATATCCATTATCATCATAATCATAACTTCATATCTTTTTATTGTCATAGCAACAAGAACAATATACTTAATTTGATTTTATCACGTGATTTTGATTGTTTGTATCAAAGTACATCTAATTACTAAGTTACTCGCTCATAGCTACTGTAACAGCAGAGAAAAAGAGGGGGTGGAATCAACCCCCCCAGGTTGTGACCGCTTCAAAAGTCCCAGGTGAGATAGGGTTAAAGATAGCAGCTCTTTCATGGATTTTATTTATTTTGTTGTTTACCTTTCTATCATGAAACATCCAAATTAGAGGGCAATAGCAAAATTGAGACAAAATAAAGGCATTAATTACTGTCTTTAACTTTCCCTGGCCCATAAATTTTCCAACTCGTGCAAGCGCATGAAGTTTTTGACCAGATTTTTTGCATATATCCCAAGAAGCTTTTCTTTGTCAGATTTGTCTATACAAGTTGAGCTAATATTTACTGAAGTGTCAGGGAATTTATCTCCGAATAACATAAAGTGACATTTTGCATCATTTAGTTTCATATGGTGGTCAACAAACCACTTGGAAAGTCGGCTGGCATCTGCCTCTAGTTTATGTTGAACACTATTTACATCAGAATCGCATGCAGTGGTATCATCTGCATAATTGCAGACCTCAGTGTCATTTACCAAAAATGAAATAAAATATACCTGCTACAGCAAAAAGCAAAACGATTGCTTTAAACACCAGCAAAGAAACAGTAACTGCGCAGAATCCTTTGACACCAGTAGAGGCATCTTGTGTGTTCTTTAGAAAAACTTTGAACATGACAGGAAAGAAAGTGACACTGTTTTTGTTCTTGGTTTTCTCACAGAGTATTATCGAGCCACTGAAGTGCCAGTTAGCAACATCAGGAGCATTTTTCACTCTCGAGGGAACAGGAAAGCAAGACAGTCCCCAGAAAGATGAGATGACTTTGCAAAGAGAATTCTTTCAATGCGGACTGAGCGGAGAATGCTCTTACATTGTCACATCTGCAACGAATGGAAAATCAAAGAAAACAGAAGAGACAAATGAAAACAAAGGGACAACTACCCAAAAAGGGACAATGTGGATGAAAGTTCCTGAACCAGGTATTATGAATTTATGCAATCTGTTAATTTAATATTGAATTTGTAACATTTGACGGGCTGATTTCCAATGCTTAATTTTGGCAAAATGACGGCTTTAACTGCAGACCATGCAGACAATACATTCCCCAGTTCGATTTTTAATAGTTTTCATGTCTTGTTTTTCCTATAGTTTTCATACTAAATTTCGTAATTTTATTAATTGATTTTACTTGGACATGTAGTTCTGTAATTGTTTAATTAATTTGTTCACCTAAATTAGCTTTTATGGCTACCTAAGATAAACCTAAAAGATCTGCAAAGGAGATGGGGAGAAAAGTAAAATAGGAGAGACTTGTGTTATTGCCCGCCTCATGAATAATTAATGAGGTAGTCTGAATTCTTTGAAACTTTTATCTTTTTTTTTATTTAATGAAAAAACCCGCTCTAATGCTATTTGTCAAAGTGGCAGGGAAGAATCATGCATACCTTTGCAGGTTTTACTACTGTGATCTCATCTCCAGGTGGAAATATACAAGTCTCGCCCGCTTTCTCCCTCCCTCCTTCGCAAAGGTCATTATCAAATTAGTAGGCTTAAATTAGCTGTAAATTTGAGCTATAATTGATTCTCGCCTACTGTAAAAAGAAGATACAGTAAAGAAAGTATTTCAGTTTTTTGGGTATTGGGGTTTTCGGTTCACTAGAGAAACTTGGGCAAATCCAACCATTTTCATTCGCTGCACGTTCATGTGTATCAGAAGAAAAGGTTGTGCCATGTTTTATTAAGGATCTCCTTGTCAAAGCTATGTATCGTCTCGGTGAAAGCGTTTCATCAAAAATTATAATATTTTCTTTCAATCAATGGGCTCCCAATCTCAAACCTTTGAAAAGAACAATATAGAAAATCTTATTTTATTTTAGAAATTATCTTGATCTCAAAAGGCAAAGAAACAAAGCAGTCAACAAATTATGATAATGTAAGAGTGAGTTCTCTTGCTGTTGACGGGAATAGATATAATACGTTATATGGAGATTCTTGTACTCATACCGAGCAAAATTTTCAACTTATTCCATGGTGGCGAGTTGATGTCGGTCAAAGAGCAATGGTAGACACCATCACAATCACAAACAGAGGAGACTGCTGCTCAGAAAGATTGGGTAATTTCAACATCCGAGTTGGATTTCAAGATGAGAAGAATGTTAACCCAGCTTGCAGAGAGCATGTTGGTATTACAACTGGCATCACTGTTGATTTCAAATGTGACGTAGCACTTGCTGGGCAGTTCGTTTACATAGAGTCGGCACTGCCTGAACCATTGAGTCTTTGTGAAGTTGAAGTTTATGGATACTACTTTTAACTCAATCTTTGGACAGTTTGAAATCAGTGGCGGACTGGCCCACCGGCCCACCGGCCCGTGGCCGGTGGGCCCCTCTCAAAATCTGGCAAAAAGGGCCCCTTTTCGCTGAAAAAGGGCCTCTTCTCCAAAAAAGAGAAATTTTTCTCGTTGATGTCCCCTTTCGAAAAATGGACATCTCTCACTATATATTGAGATCGCTCCTTGTTAGTAAACTAGGTAAATGAAACGTGTGCTTTTAAGGCTTCTGTCAAAATATCGACGCCACGAGAGGACCTATGACAACGAATACTTGCCGTACAAAGTCTTATGACATTGTCGGTCACTCAAGTGAGTCAATAGCGACAACAGATTTGATCAGGGCTAGCAATGCGAATTTAGCTCCAATCAATTCGCAATAAGTTTTAAACAAATCCTGGAAAGTTAACTTGAACATAGATACCTTGCTGGTTGATTTTTGTGCTTCCAAAGTTTAAGTTTGCCTTCACCTCCAAAACAGAGCTTTGCCGCTTTGGCCTAAGCAAATTCTNATGCATTTTTTTCTAAACTCGTTTCAAAGGCATTTTTAGTGAGTCACCGCTTCCAAATTGAATCAAAAGGTTTTAATTGCATTCAAATGATGTCGAAGAATAGACTGGTGTGACATCCCCCAATAATTTCACCACCCGGTCCCAGTCACTATATATGACAGGGATAAGGTCGGTCTCGATCCGGCTCTGAACTCGAACTGCTTCTGTTTTTCAATAGTACTAAACAGAGTTGTACTACCGCGCTTTATCACAACCAAAGTCGGTCCCGATTTCTGATTCTGCTCTGAACTTACCGTGCTGTATCACAGTAGGCCATAGTGGTCCTGTTTCCGTGGAGGAATCAATTAACGAACAATGTCCGGGGACAGAGTCGTTCCCAATCAATCTGGCTGCCTTACATAACAGTGGTCCCCATAGGCATTTGCCCCCCCCCCACTTCTGTCAAAAGATCGGCCTCGAGATTCGTTCAAAAATGAGGAGAAAGTAGCTGGGTATAGGTAAGGTAGGGTAAGGATTTTCCAAGAAATGCTGGAAAGTGACAAAGAGAGTTATTCTAAGCCAAAAAGTAAGGTTGGCATTTAAAAAAAGTGTCCCAGACCTACTATCACAGAATTTTCAAGGCTTCCATTTCGGGGTCAAGCAAATATTAGCTTGTGAGAAGCGTTCTAAGACAATGTATAAGGTATTTGCACAAACATTTTTTCAAAGATGGTGATTTATAGAAAACTGGTACAAAATTGTCAAAGTTCCCAATTGGTAAAGATGGGATGGAGATAGGGATTCTAAGCCAAAGAAAATGATGTATAATCAAAAATCTTCCTGGGGATGCTAACTTTTAGAATAAATTTCACAAAATGATCAAACATTCTATGTTAATACCGGCAAACATCGGATCGAAAGAAGCGTTCTAAGCCAATGTAGAGGGTGTTTCCTCAAAACATTTCCTGAGGGCTTTGCCCCAGACTCCTTTGTTTTAAAAACACCCCCAGTTAATTTATCCTGGCCACGCCGCTAGGTATTAAAAATATTTTCGAAGGTTTACCGGGTTTTACAATATCAAAAGAATAGTTTGTGTTAAAAATGCTCAGTTAAATTTTGTTTATCAAATAACGCACAACAATCTTTAATTGATTCTGTACAAGCAAGCTTGCATGCCTCAAAAACATACCTATTACGTGAGGTTTTAAGTGGACCATCTTACTTCCATATTTAAGGAAGACGGCTAAGATGCTAGCCAGAGACCACGTAATGTCAGTTACAGTTATATTTTGTTCCATTTCAATCGTTGGGAAAACATTATGCCTGTTATAGTTGTATTTTCGTTAAAGTATTACAGTTAGGAAGACGTTATTTTTTCATTTATTAGCAACAGCATTTACTTCGCGAAAATCGGTCCTTTGAACGCACACCCCCCTAAAAAAAATTTGCATTTGCACCCCTGCTTATAGGCGGTTTCTTATTAAAAAAAATTCGTGTAGTACCTTCGTACAGAAGCCATTTTTTGTTTCTTCCATTTTTTGGCATTGATTCTTCATTACTGCGATGCTTAAACCACATTTTATGAGGGACATTATCCAGAGCGGAATATTAGTTACAATCTAAGACATAATAGGGACTTACAGCTTCTAAAGGTGCATATAACAACCTTTGGGGTTGTTGTGACTATATCTTTCCTTGAAAACAGTTTTTGGCCAACTCTTCAAAATATAGTAAAACAAGGAAGCACCCTAACTATTAAAAAAGATAGATTAGATGTTTGAAGGGCAAGAACTGCGACTGAAGGCTAAGCAAAACATATATACCGCAGGTTGGTTATCTAACATGATATGCAGCTATCATATATATTGTTATACTATTATTTTTAACGATTGCAAATAGATTTTTGATTTGCCTTGTAAGCTAGATAGTAGGCCTAAATTAGCAGTAATTTCGCTACAATATTTATTTATTTATAAGCCTACTTTATATAAATTAATGATGATGATGGTGATGATGATGATGATGATGATGATGATGATGATGATGACGATGACGATGACGATGATGATGATGATGATGATGATGATGATGAAGATGATGATGATGATGATGATGATGATGGTGATGATCATCATCATCATCATCATTCGGCATTAGCTAAACTCACTTCATTGCGCTTGATTGGTGCAGTTGATTGTCTCGAGAAGTTTTGGAGAGCTGAAGATCCTTGGATCAATTCCCGGCAGGAGCACATTTTCACTCCAACTGTGGTAGCCCACCCATCATGTTAAATGTTATTTCACCGTTCAAGCTTATGTCCGGGCTTATGCCGAATGATTATTTTCTACCCGGTGAATAAAAAAAAAACAACAAGCCCTGTTTGAAAAGTCATTGCTACCTGCAAATCTTTCAACCAAAAATTGTTTTTTAACTCACACGGTAGGCAAACGCAATTATTTTTCAGGTCATCCGTTACAGTGGAATTTACCTCAATCAAAAATTCAAATCGTTTGAGTATCAATCGGCGTTATATCATTTCAGTTTGTGTTTCCATGTTTGCCATTCGGTACGAACAATTCCCATTGCAAAATGTATTCATTTAAAGATAGACAAGATAAAAGATTTATATATATATATATGATATCTAAAATAATAGATGTCCTAGTCATTAAAAATTCATTGCTCGAGGTCTACAAATGCTTATCCTCTAGCAATCCCTCCTTCTTATGGGACCTCTTCAAACGTAAGCCCGTAAATTACAATCTTAGAGTTATGGATCTCGTGCAGCTGCCAACTGCGAGAACTTTGAGATACGGGAATGATTCATTCGCATTTAGAGGAAGCATACTTTGGAATACACTCCCTGACACAATAAAATCTGCCAAAAACTGTTTAAATTTAATTAAGCCTTTTTAATTATAAAGGACCTTTCAGTCCTAAAAAGTGGCTCTTCTGAGAGCTGTGCACCCTCCCAAAGCGAGAACTGCGCAGAAAATGTTTGACCACATTGAGACCTGTTATTGCCTGTTATTACTTGACATTACCTTTTTAGAATAGGAGATTGACTTCGATGAATCATTGGATCATAGCTGAAAAATTAAACTACTAAAATCAGCCCCCCCCCCCCAATAATTTGCTGAAGTTTGTTCTTTTTTAGTGAAAAAGGCTGTTAAAAAGTCAAGCTTATGGAACTAAAGACTTTAACTTGGTCATACTAGAGGAAGTTATCAGAGTTATCAAGCTATCACATTTCTATTAAAAAAACAGTCTATTTCTAAGTGATTTTGAGGTCCTATTTTCAAAATTTCCCGGGAAAGCCTTCCGTTAGTCGCGATCCTTTGCTTCTTTAGATGGCAGATTCTTCATAATAGAGGCGTTTTCCAACGATCTAAATAAAGGGCATTGTCACAAAACTTTTTCCCGGGGGCAAGCCCCTGGACCCCCATTTTTGCTAGCTCCGCTAGTATCTGGTTTCAGCCCCCCCAATATGAATTTCGTTCCGATGGGCCCGTGATGGCATGAGGCGCTTGAAGTTCTGTTAGAGGTATACTTATACCCCTCCATAGTGGACAAAAGTGCAAACATTATGTGTAAGGTCTAAATCCGAATATATTTTGTCTATATTTCAAGTATTGTGTATAATTTCTCAAATAAAACGTGTATTTTTCACATATCAATTGTATTTTTCAAATATAAGGTCTCTTTCCCACATATCATGCGAAGTTTTCATATATAAGGTGTGTTTTCAAAATATATGGTGTATTTTTCATATATAAGGTCTATTTCTCAAATATAAGATGTATTTTTCAAATATAAGGTCTCTTTCTCAAATATGATATGAAGTTTTCAAATATAAGGAGTATTTTCGAAATATAAGGTTTATTTTTCATATCTATGGTTACTTTCTCAAATATAAGGCGCATTTTTCATATATATGGTCTCTTTCGCAAATATAAGGTGTAATTTTTCATATATAAAGTGACTGCGCAAGATGATTGCGCACCAGCAAATTGTTGCGCCAATTTTACAAAACTGGCCTTTGCCACTCCCTTTCTTCAAAGAGCAAGACAGCAAGATGAACAGATCAAATCTAGACATAGAATCATTTCTCACTGAGCTGCCTTCAAAAATAGATCTTGCAAAGCGTCATCTCTTCAATGAAAACTTAAATGTATTGGAGCACTGGTGTATGCGCCTGGAGGATTGGCTCAATGTTATCAATGTCTTGCAGCGAAGGTTTGCAGAACCTCAAGCACCTCATGCCATCACAGGCCCGTCGGAACGAGATTCATATTGGTTGGGGGGGGCTGAAACCAGATGCGAGCGGAGCGCGCAAAAATGGGGGTCCGGGGACTTGCTCCCGGGAAAAATTTTTGTGACAATGCCCTTTAGATCGTTGGAAAACGCCTCTATTATGAAGAATCTGACATCTAAAGGAGCAAAGGATCGCGACTAACGGAAGGCTTTCCTGGGAAATTTTGAAAATAGGACCTCAAAATCACTTAGAAATAGACTGTTCTTTTAATAGAAACGTGATAGCTTGATAACTCTGATAACTTCCTCTAGTATGACCAAGTTAAAGTCTTTATTTCCATAAGCTTGACTTTTTAACAGCCTTTTTCACTAAAAAAGAACAAACTTCAGCAAATTATTGGGGGGCTAAAGCCCCCCAGCCCCCCGCTTCCGACGGGCCTGCATCACACAGGGGCGGATCCAACTTTTGAGTTAGGGGAGGGCCATTTGGAAGAAAATGGGGGTCTGAAGGCGAAGCCCCCAGGAAAAATTTTCGTGACCACGCCCTTTAAACCCTCGGAAAACGTGGGAAACGCCCTTGCTGCTTTATTTTAGATCGTTTTGTTCATCATTTAATACTTGCTTTTCCAGAAATACAAACTTGCATTTTTTGTGCAAATCTAAAGGGCAATCTAATCGGGAAAATGAGGGACCATAAAATAATTATCACAAGCATCAGCTAGAAAATGTTTATGGCTGAAGAAGCTCCACCACCTAAGAAGTAACAAATTTGCCACAAAAACAAGTTATACAGGATGCCCAATAAAATTGTTCCACATTTGAATAAATATTGAAAAATAAAGATAAAATGAACTTGCTCCTTGGTGACATAAGCCTGTACTTTAGAACATAAATGCAAGTATCCAAAAAACATCGAATCAAAACTTAACTGACGAGAGACAGTCATTTTTAAACTTTGCTCAACAGAATTCCTCAAAGCATTGATTTTAGAAAACGTTACGCTATCAACAATCCTTTCCAAAGCTCCTTTGGTTTGCGCTGAAATAAACTAGAAACGAAACAAATAATTGCCCCATATACTACTTTCATTATATATGCTATCGAGAAGCCTTTAGCTACAGCTTTCGCACAAACTCGAACTTCAAAAACTCATAACTCCGTGAATATTTTGTGGATTTGCAAGATTGTAGTTCTTAGGAACAGGGTTTGAAGCCCGTTCATTATATGGTTATTTTTGTAATATTTAATCAAATGTAGAGCAGGTTTTTGGAACACCTTGTATGTCAAATCCAAAAGCACTTGAAAGTTATATGAAATTTCTAACAGTAAGTTCCCTGGTTCCCAAACTGGAGTCGCCATTAATTTATCAGAGCTCTCATGACTAAGTAGTTACCTTTTGCAAGTTTAACTAGTATTCTAAACCGTGTTCTCCTTGGTTAAAACACTTTGACTGACACTTTATAACTGTCACAACAGAAGACATAAGTTTTTACCATCATTAACAGAGCGAAATCTGTTATAGATTATATTCAAGAGCCAAGGAGGAGCTAAGTTCGCAATCACTCGGATATTAGTAAGTGATTTTCAATCTCGATCTCTACGCATTGAGATTTTCGTTCCGCTTCGTATCTCTTTCAGACATTTTGGTCGATTGTACATTAGTTTGTAAGCTTGTTAGACTTCTATTTGTGTCATGGCCACGTTTGGAAGTGGAAGTTTGAAACGTATCCGTTTATGCATCAAAAAGACAAATGGTTTTGAAGAGAACTCTTAGCCTTTGGGGGGGCCATGGCCCCCCCGGCCCACCCTCTGGATCCGCGCCTGGCTCCAGAACAAAATTATCCTAGAGATCGAAGGAACAAAAGTGTTACGGATAAGCAGGAACAGTGTAAATGGGCAGCTGATCCGTTGCACTTTTTCACGGTTCCAACGTTATGCTGGTACAGTGTAAACGGGGTCTTACTTTTTATCACCAATTTCAAAATGTAGAAGTGGTTTCAACTATTTGACAAGGTCAAACGTTGGACAATACTTAATGTTCTACTGGTATGAGGTTCCAAAAGTGTACAAGATTTTTAAGACCATATATTTTTTAATGATTTTTTATGAAAGGATATTTACCAAAAGAGCAAAACTTCCACTTCATTTTCGGTTGAGAGATCAAGAGAATTCCGTGGTCAAGGGAAAACAGTTTTCTAACGACTTATTTTCCCCTTGTTTTGAGGTTCAAGCCAAAGAATTTAGGCCGACTCTCTTATCGAAAATAAACAACGTGATTATAAGTATGAGACGCTTGGCTGCAAAAATGATTGCCTAAAAGACTGGAGTTCCTAACCAACAAATGCATCCACTCATTGCAATGCTCACCATCAATTACAGTTGCTTAGATTTGCCTTTGATTCCAGAGTTCTCTGCTTCGCTTCGATGCTGTGTGTTATGGGCACCTGGCCACTGGCCTAAACAACCCACAGGCTTTGTATCGAAGGTATCCATCACTACAGACAACAAGTTTTGCACGATAAGTCCAATTCATGATCGCTGATGAATACTGCCTCCCATCTTCAGTCGCAAAACGTTACCAAGAGCATGTTTAAGCCGACTATAAATCGAGTTTCAGGGAGAAACTTGCAGTGCGTCCACTACAATCACTGCAGCAACCTTTTTTCTTTCGATGAGGCCTTTGAGAGATGACAAACCTATAACGTCACAGTTGTCTGGTACGCAACGGTCTGACCGCGTTCGAGTTGGAACACTTTTTGAGAAAAATTTTGCATTTTGGAAGCTTCATATCTCCAAAATTATAAGGCGCATGAAAAAACCGATTGCACCATAGGCAGGGAATTTCTCAGAAAAATCTAGCAATGTTCGCTGTCAAGATTTTCACTTTAAAATCCGATTATTGGTGATCTCTGGTTCACAATGGAGCCTGGTACCTTCTTAAAAAATTTGCTCAAGTCACGTGATCGATGACGTCATCTTTAACGGTCATCAAAAATTTAACTTGACCGTATACTTAATCCAAATAGCTCATTCGAAAGAGCACAAAGAGGAGAGTAATTTTTATATAGGAACTATGTCTCTATCATTCAAGGATAAAAAAATATAATCGTTTGAAAATATATGTTTCTTATGGTTCCCATTCATCATCAATTAGAGTCCTCGGATGAGGAAAAGTCCGAAACTTCCCATTCGCTTCCATTTGAACTAATATCAGCAAGGTCTTCTTGCACATCTCCTTCTGAATTATTGTCTGCACAATCTACAACTTCTTCACATATGTCGTTTGTTACGGGTATGTCTCTATTCGATCTCCCCTTTTCAACAGTCTTGTCAACTTTCATTTCTTTTGTTGATTTTTGTTCTTTTGTAAAGTATCGACGTCGCTTCTTTTTTGGCACTTGTACATCCGTATCTGAACATTCATCGTCTGCAACCGTATCAGCAACTTGTACTTTCGCCTTGCTTTGCTTCTTTTGCAATTTTGGAGGCAGCTGTGGGCCAGTGTACCAGAGCGGGACCATTTTTTTAGCATCATTGTCCCATTTCTATCCATACTGCTCTGGATTATGCTGTTTGACTGCAATCTCCCCACATTGTTGCCAAAGAAGTGTTTGCATTTGGGCTCTCTTTAATGCTTGTAAGAGGGAATCTGGATCTGGTGGCAAGGACATGGAGGACTTCTCTTTTTGCTGTTAATAGAACCGCATTCTGGTTTGCAGTAAGAATTTCTCCATCGAGGCGACAACAAGGAGGATCTAATAGCGATAATTTCAGACTTCCTTCAATCCGCAGAGGGAAGATCTAAGTTGCCTTGTCCTTATGTTTTGAGGAAGTTTTGATTGCAACTATATTGCAAAATTGTTCTCGTAGTTGACAGTGCATATAAATTGTACGCACCCATGCGTTTACAGCCGAAATGTCAGTGCTAAAGCCAGCACAGAATGGGCCTGCACCATCCTTTGTTTGTTTGTTTGTTTGTTTGTTTGTTTGTTTGTTTGTTTGTTTGTTTGTTTGTTTGT
>REGM01000069.1:1195144-1213728 GCA_004194415.1 Aurelia aurita
TTTCATTCCTTTTCATTTTTAATTATTTACCCAGGGTAATACATTCAGTTATAAAAGAATAAACTGATTTACAATGTGCCCTGCTAAAAACCTAAACTAATAACAATTTATGTTGCTATGATTAAATTATAAGCTATAGAATAAGCGTAAAAAAGAAAATCTCAATTCTAAGAAAGGAAAATTGACCAAACTCTATGTTCTATGTGTGATATTCATTTTTTAATATCTCTATTACTTTTCAAAAACGTTTTTAGCCTGTTTTTGAAAATCGCCAGCGATTGGGCGGTTTTAATTTCGGAGCTCAATTGATTCCAAACAGTCACTCCGCGATATGAAAAGCTACGTTGCCCATTTGATGTTTTACATAGTGAATTTACGTTTTGATGTTTGATTGCAATCACGAAGAGGATGACTCACGAATTGTACTGCATGCAATCTTGTCAGGCCAAGATGCGGTAGTGGTTTCAAAGGACACAGATGTTCTCATTCTTCTTGTGTGGGCATAGAGCCATTTCTCTATTGCGGGCGGCGGTTATGAAATCTAGTAAAAAATTTATAAGCAAGCTTTAGACCCGTGTTTGATAGCCATGGGTAACAGACTCCGAAAAGTTTGTAGTTTTGTGGGTGTATGGCAACCTTGCCACACTTTTAATTAATTTATATCTTTTGATTCGACGGATGGAAATAAACCGGTGGTTCTTTAGATGTATCCAATGGAATCAAGCTTCTAAATTCAAAATATGCATCAATTGCTCTATTCTATTTCAACTGAAACAGCTAAATAATTAAAGTGTTTTCCGATGTGTTTTTGAGGAAACGATTAAAACAAAACACATCACAATTTACTCATTCTTATATTTTATCACCAAAACAAACCCATAGCCGCCCCTATTAACATACGCAGCTTATCTTCGTTTTCTTGAAGGGCAAATAACAACACCGCCGACACAGGGGAGAGGATTGCAAACGGGTAAGGGTGTACCGCCAGCAATTATAAAATTGGTACTGTTAATAGCTAGACCAATTTTTTGTGATAATGATACCCTTTACCAGGACCGTCGAGAGGGGGGGTAGCCAGGGTAGTTACCAGGGGGCCCGGGGCTCTTAGGGGCCCGCAAGGAAGCAGGCATGTATTTTTTCTTTGTTGTCAATATTCTTCAGGAACGTTTTTAGGCCCGTGGAGCCATAATTATAATTATAAATTATATCCGACTTCAGACACAAATGAGGTGCCTTCATTTAAAATTTCAGCTGATTTCCCCCATAAATCGTAGAATTATTGGCATATTTGTGGCGTTTGATCACGAGGGCCTAAGCATGATTTTACGATTTTCGAGACTGCACTGAGTTTCTTTCTCATTATATAAAAAGACTGAAAGGAGGCAGATGCAAGATTGCATTTCAATTTCATAATCTGTGAGATCTGAGGAGTTTATCTATATGTAGTACACAAGACATCTAATATTTTATTTCGTGCTTAGGAGGCAGGTTTTGTTGCGAAAATAAGCATTGCAAAACTTTGCAAAATTCGAAGCTGCGTGGGTGTCGAAATCTCGAAAATTTTCTCTTTTCCCAGCATGCTTTGCTTTCCGTGAAAAGGCCTATTGTTGAGATTCAGGAAGGCGTTTCCATCTAAAAGCTTTGTTTTTAACAATGTAAAGGAGGGCGTTTCCATCTAAAAACAGCGTTTTAACAGTGCATAGGGGGGTGTGGCCTAAGGTAGAAAGGGCGTGGCCCCAAAAAATTTCCCGGCCGCCTCTCGACGGCCCTGCCCTTTACCAGACTAATTCCAAGACCAAAAAAGCAAAAACATTGGCATTTCCTAGTCCAAGATTGCCACAATTGTATGTTTCCTAGACACAAAGTACCACAATTGGCCTTCCTACGCCAACATTGCCAAAGACTATGCCTCTGACGGTACAAAAATCGCTAAAATGGATACCATTGGCTGGACTAGAAGTCCAAAAAAATATACCCTTGAGGGCTGCACATCCCATCCCAAGGTACTATTTCTATGGAAGAACCACCCTTGACCGGTGATCTCCGCAGATGAGTTATGTTCTATTTCCTAAAGAAGCCCAAATAAGACTCGTGTCTGCCCAATTAAGGTCCAATACATGACGGGGGTGGCTCGGTGATAGCGTGCTTGGCGTGATTAAGTACCAATCTGAAGGTTGGTGGTTCGAGTCCCTGCCCAGTCAAACCGGCTAGGAAGAGTGCGGAGAGTGGCCAACTCACAAGTCACTTTGATTCTAGACTAAAGAAGTCACGAGGTGTGGTCACATGGAGAGGAATGACCAGGATACTGCTTCGATAAGCTTCGCTTCTCAGTGTTCCTAAAAACTACGTTCTGGTGCAACTTAGAAGCGAAAACAAGCAAACAAATAATACAGAGCATAATTTGCTCATGAAATCAAATCTTAAGAAACATTGGCTGTAAAGGTGCAGAACCAAGATAACAATCTTCTCTTCGTTCAGAAATAGTACTCTTGTTTGCTAAATCTCGCTATGAAGTGCAGCAAAACACAGTGTATTGAGTTCGTGGAGGAGAATACTTTGAGACTTTCACACGATGGTGGCTCAGTTTGAAAATGGTAAAAAATGTGATGGTACCAATCCATGTTGCAAACTCTGTGATGAGAGGCTGGATTTTGACGCTAAAATAATTTATCTAGGCCTTTGGAGTCAATCATTGACAAATGTTCCGTTTTCATCGTTCGAGTTGTCATACGATCCATTTTCAAATTGTGCCAGTTAGAGTTCTATTTTTAAAGTCTGCCAAATTTTATAATCCATTTGAACATGTCCACTATTAAATTATATATTGGCAGATATTTTCGTATTGATATCCAAGGAGCAGTGGCCTTTCAAACGGGGATTATTTTTTACTCGCACGGTTGTTTGGAACGATAAGGGGGCAAAAAGAACGCCTCGTTGCCTTAAACTTGCCCACGCTCGTTTACCGAAGAAAGCGTGGAGACATGATACTTGTGTTCAAAATATTAAAAGGACTAGTTGATGTTCACCCAAATACATTCTTCAAACTAAACACGGCAGCAACGAGGGGACATCGTCTAAAGATATTCAAAGAGAGAAGTCGACTAAACGTTCGAAAAAATTTCTTTTCGCAAAGAATCGTGAACTCTTGGAACAATGTACCAAGTGAAGTAGTAAACTGCTCCTGCGTCGAACAATTCGAGAAAACCTACGACCGCTACAACTTTGCCAAAAAGTATGAATATTNCACCCAAATACATTCTTCAAACTAAACACGGCAGCAACGAGGGGACATCGTCTAAAGATATTCAAAGAGAGAAGTCGACTAAACGTTCGAAAAAATTTCTTTTCGCAAAGAATCGTGAACTCTTGGAACAATGTACCAAGTGAAGTAGTAAACTGCTCCTGCGTCGAACAATTCGAGAAAACCTACGACCGCTACAACTTTGCCAAAAAGTATGAATATTAGTTGTTTTAGGACACAAACCACACAGGGTTTTATAGGCCATTGGCCTTCTATTCCCTTATCACGTTATATTATTATTATTATTATTATTATTATTAATAGCGTAGGTAGTAATGGCGATAATTATTACGAAAATCATAAGTCTATTCTCACCTAGTATGTGCGATTCTTTGTGATAATGAACAACAGCAACCTTTTTTTCTACCCTCATCTGGCACTAGGAATCCTTCACTCACCCGTCAATGCATCTTATCCTAATTTTTTGCCCGATGAGAACCAGGAAAGCGAACTCTACCCAGAACAAAATTAGAAGATGAGGGACATATCACTCCATAACAATCTCGTAAAATCCTTTTGTTTGATGTAGCAGGTCCACATCAGCTTATTAGCTGAATTTCTGACCTGCATTATCAACTAAAGAATGTATGTATGTATGTATGTATGTTTTAACGAAAATCCCCAGAAAATTCCAACAGATCCATTTTTGTTTTCTGAAATCTCGTACTCTATTTTGGAAGAGTGATACACTCCTTGCCACTTCCTTTTTATGCCCTTTTAGATGACGATCAATATTGCGAAAAGAAATAAAATATCTTTTGCAACCCCCCTCCTGAAAAAATTGCTTTTACTGGTTGATGAATTTATCTTCTGAATAGCATCATTCAGACTAAAACGATGTTTCCATCTTTATAATAATAACTCTTTGTTGGTCACCCTTAACAAACATGTAGCTCTATAAAAACAGCAAACTCAATCAAATCCTGTCAGAACGTTCCACAGATTTCCAGAATAAACATCTCCTTGACTCACTAGTTGTAAAAACAACCAACATCAACAGATTGACTATAATGAAGGTAATAAGACAGTTTCTCCTAGTCTCCTCGCAGGGGCGAAAATCGTGGGGGGGTGTGGAGGGGTGTGACACCCCCCCAATCTCAAATATAGTGGATTTCGCAGGGCAATTGAAGATCTCGCAGGGCAACGAGGAAAATTTTTATAATAAAACAAATATGAAGGGAGTCGACCACTCTTTCAAATGCAACTTGTGGATTTCGTTAAGAAATTTTGAAATTTTATGTTTCCATACAGCCAAACTGGCATAAATCCGATCGCTTCTGACCAAGAAAAACAATCCGACTTGCACGAACTCCGATTTATGCGAACAAATTTGAAAAGAAAAATGCGGATGGGACTTTCAAGTCTCTTCATTTTTTTCCGACTTATGCAAATATCCAAATTATGCGAACCCGACTTACGCGAGTATGACTGTGTTATCTACATTAAATGTAATAATTCCGCGAGATTACGAAATTCTTAACTTTATAACATAAAAGATTAAAGCGGGGCATTCCTTTCAGGCCCTTGCCCGTAATCCAAAAGACGCTCCGTGTGGTACGTGGTACATGAACCTTTCGCCATCAGATGAAAGATTGCAATACTGTACACTTTATTCATCGATGATTTTATGATTTTATGGTGATTTAGTTGTTGAATATGCTACTAATGAAGATCTTTTCTAAGGCGTTTCTAGCTATGAAAAGGGCGTTGGTCGCATTTATAGCCAAAGTAGAGGGCGTGGTCGAGAAAATTTTTCTGGGGGCTTCGCCCCCAGACCCCCTCAGAGTTCCCCACTGCTTTATAGCCCTCTCAATCCAAAATATGCTCTCCGGTCTCTGTATTTCATAGGCAGTTAAGTTTCAAATTTAGTTTTTTGTTGCCTAGAACATTATCATTAAACGAAACATGGACACCGAAAAAGCCTTTACTACCAACCTATAAACGAACGTTTGCTTTGTGGTCTGCAGGGCACCACTCAGTTTTGCAGGGCAAAAACCACTTTCACCCCTCCAAGAATATGGGTCTAGTTACGCCCCTGTCTCCTCGGTATATATTTGTCTTACACTTCCAGATGTAGTGGCAGCCGGAGTATTTTTCGAAGAAGATGAGACATTTGGTGGAAGAGAAGGAGATTCTTCAATGGCGCCTCTGTTTAATAAGGCATTTCACCAATGTGGAATTGAAGAGGCATGCACGTTCGTTGTGCACAACAAATTCTCAAAAATCTTCACTAAAGTATCCAAGATAGAAGACTTGCCACTTGAAAAAGATAGCTTCAGAGTCTGGTACAAGAAAAGGCGTAAGTGGATTGGAAATACACTAATTTTTATAACCTGGCGCTGGGCTTTGTAGTAGGGTTTTTTAATTGTGGGCCCAATTCTTATTGTGAAACTTTCTGGTAGCGTTTCTTAATTTTTCATAAAACAGAATTTACAGTTTACCAAATTCACTGAGGATCACATTTTGAACCAATAATTATAGCACTATTTGAGGTGGTACTACACTTTCTGCAATTTTTTGATTAACAAACATCAATTTGCTTATTTATTTCCTTTTTTCTGTTGTTAAACCCTATTCTAACCGGGGGAGCGTTTCTCGCCCCCCCTACCAAACTTATTTTAATAGCTCTTAAACGATGATAGTTATAACGCTGAAACCTCTTGACTTTTATTAAAATTTAATTGGCAACAAAAAAATTAAAATTTCAATGCCTATTGTTTAACCACGTGACCACCAGATGCCCTTATTTGGATACAGGTCACAAAGAAAATCACTAAAACGGCTCTAATTTCTTTAATTCTTCTCAAATCTCATCAATATATATATCATTCGATTCGTCTCGATGAGTACTTTCATTTGATATATAATTTATCTATATTTGCTGACAATTACACCACTGCGCCAAAACACCTTCAAGAAGAAAAGGTTGTGTTATGTTTTATTAAGGCTTTACCTTGTCAAAGTAATGTATCGTTTCGGTGAAAGCCTTTCATCAAAAGTTGGAATATTTATTTTCAATCAATGCGCTCCAAATTTCAAACATTTGACAGGAACAATATATAAATTTTTATTTTATTTTAGAAATTATCTTGATCTCAAAAGGCAAAAAAACAAAGCAGTCAACAACTTATTATGATAATGTGAGTTCTCGTGCTGTTGATGGGAACAGATATAATACGTATGCTGGAGGTTCTTGTACCTGTACCGATGCTCTTGATAACCTTCCATGGTGGCGAGTTGATGTCGGCAAAAGAGCAATGGTAGACACCGTCACAATCACAAACAGAGGAGAAAGCAGCCAAGAAAGATTGGGTAATTTCGCCATCCGAGTCGGATTTCAAGATGAGAAGAATGTTAACCCTCCTTGCAGAGAGCATGTTGGTATTACAACTGGCATCACTGTTAGTTTCAAATGTGACGTAGCACTTGCTGGGCAGTTCGTGTACATAGAATCAGCACTTGAATATCTAACGCTATGTGAAGTTGAAGTTTATGGATATTACTTTTAACTCAATCTTTGGACAGTTTGGAGTGTTTATTGTTATTAATTTTGAGGATAGTTTTCTTCTTAGTTTGAATAAATAGCTGTATAGGCTCAGGCTTGGAGAGAGCAAACAATGATTTCGATTTGCTCATTTATGAAAGTCTATTAATTTTACGAACGTGATCGTCCTTAACCCTATCTCACCAGGGACATTTAAAGCGGTCAATGCCTGGGGAGTTGATTCCACCCCTTACCTCTTTTTCTCCAGTATCTTTTTTTCTATGATCTTTAACTTAGTCATTAGATGGACTTTGATGCAAACAATTGACATCACGTGATAAAATCAAATTAAAGCTATTGTTCTTGTTGCTATGACAATAACAAGATATTAAGTTATGATTATTATGATAATGGGTATCATGATTTTAACAAAACAATAATGTATTAAATTATAATTTGTTTGTGTCAAATTGAGTTTGATATCATTAAATACATGGATAAGCATAATATGCACCATATTTGAGATTGATATTTTTAAGAATTTCAAAATTTGGTATTCAGTTTTTGTCGACCGCTCATGAAAAATTGGTTTCCATGGTTAAGGCACTATATTTAGAATCTTGGAATTTTCATAATTCGATAAAGTATAGTTATAATGTTAAACTTGCGCAATTTCGGGATGCTGCATTGTATAGTTTAGAAGTAGCAAAACAAAAACTTGGTAGGGGGTTGGAATACACCCCGGAGGTGAGATAGGGTTACCGTAAAAGTTCTATTTAGCCCCCCTCTCTAATAAGCCCTTCCCCGTCAACATTATAAATAATGCCTCCTCTCTATTAGGCCCCCCTCACTTATATCAAATGTGAGAGGATACCGAAGATTTTTCCGTTTACTAGAAAAAACAAGTTTGGATGTTAATTTTTATATTGTTTGGGATTAAACGGTAACTTAATTCCCAACATTCTTCTATTCCCTTAGCTCTATTATTAGGTATTGCCCTTCGTGCTTGCAAACTAGTTTAATTTTCACGTAGGAATTATAATCGTGCACTTTTAGTCATTGTTTGTCTCTTAATGCATATAAATGTAGCCTCTCGTGCTTTAGGAAATTTTGTATTCTGAAAATGACGCATTGTTTTCTATAGCCTCTTGGGAAATGCATTAAAGTAAATTTTGTAGTCTTTCTTGGACTGTATTTCTCGGTATCACAACTGCGTCATCTCTAGAAGGATGGATTGTTGCATAAGCTGCAAAGAAATGTTCACGAAGTCACAGGAGCGACTCCCCCATCCATTGTAGGCAACAAGAATTAGGGGGGGGGGGTTGTCCATAAAACAATGCTGTATTGTTTTCTTCTTCGAAACGTCAAAACAAAAACATGGCCTAGTCTTATAATTATTCAATAGGTAACCACTGGATTGTCTTATGAAATATAGCTAACTTGAACTCGTCTCTTTTTTCAACTGGAATAAGAATCGAAATGTCTGAAACATGAAATATAAAATGATAAGGGTCGCAATCCTTGTTATTTGATATTTCGGCTTAGTTTACACCATAGTAAAAACATATTAGAATCGAAATAATGCATTTTTTTCAAAACTCGTTTCAAGGGCATTTTTAGTGAGTCACCACTTCCAAATTGAATCAATAGGTTTTTATTACATTCAAATGATGTCGAAGGATAGACTGATTACCTAAGTCCCTTGTATCCCTGCGGTAAACCTTGCTCAACAGGGACTCATACTGAAACAGCCGGAAACAGCGAAATAGCTGACCCTATTTTGTGCATCTATCAATCGAATAACGAATTCATAGAGACGGCATGCCATGTGACTTGACCAATTCGCGCTCGAAGATCAGACTTGGGTAAATGAAGCCATTACAAAGTATAGCGTCGTACTGGGGTTTCGAGAGTGTCTCGTTTATTTATCGCAAAAAATAAATTGAAAAAGATCGGAAGCTGTTCAAATCATTCAACAACTTTAGCAGATTCATTTTTTTTTTTCATTTAACATTCTTTAAAGTTGGTTACTTACAAATAGTTATAAGCATATATATATACACAATAACTAATTCAAACCAACTACAAACTAAAACTAATCACATAATATAAAGTATAATATAATGTCCTAGTAACAACATAATTTACAGCTGCAGTTTGTCCCCTTCCATGTTTTGATTTTCTTTTGAACGCTGCCACATTTTTACATTTTTTGATATCGTCACTTAGAGCATTCCACAGGATGCTGCCTCTAAAGGTTAAAGAGTTGAGGCCAAAAATATGAGTTTTTATTTGAGGTAATTTCACTAAATTATTAATCCTTTCACTAAATAATTTCACTAAATTGTATGCGAATGTCTAAAAGAAAGACTGACTTTGAAGAAGCGACGAGCAACTTATAGCCGACGGAGTTTGTGGTGCTGATTACGAAATTATCGTCGCAAAGGCAAGTTTCTCACAGCTTTCTTTGTCTAAACTTTTGTTTTGCATTTAAAAACAGTTTGTTCGTGCAATTACTATTCATAGGTTTAGGTCTGACTGACAATTACTGCCTATCCTTTCCCTGTTCACTATCGCCAGGTAGAATAGAGGAGCAATTTTATGGTACTTTTTGCAAATTTCCTATAGAGACGTATAGAGATTTTCTGAAGATTTACCCCCAAAACAAGATGGCGTCGTGTTTCCAACGCTGCTGTGACGTCATGCCGTCTGTATGAATGTCGAATCTCGTCCAATCTAATGAACTGCGTTAATCGAATCAAAAGCTAAAAAACCATTGTTCTTTATCAAATCTTGCATTAACCCTATCCAGACTAGGGGGGGCACAAAGTGTCCCCCAAGTGAATTTTTCCACACAGCTCCTTGAGTTCTTCTATGATAACCAAGTTTTTTTGTGACTTTTAGTTTCTATTTAGGATAAATCCTTTCATGTCAATTTCAAAAATTTTGACGCATGTTCAGGGGGTCAACACATAATTTTAAATTGAGTGCTCGGCAAAATAAATACCTTTTCAGCCATAACTTTTGAACCACTTGTCTTATAATAACGAAACAAACATCGTTGATCTCCTCTTGAGAAGGGCTTTCATTTGATGTGTAGTTTTTTATTTATGATGACGTCATCAATAATTCGTTGCTGCGCATGCGTACTTGCGAAAAACCATGTTAAGCTTCATTTTTAGAAAAATTAACAATATCATAGGATGCAACAGGTTTTTTTATGCACATCTAGCATTTTTGCGATTTTTTAGACCAATTTGTAACCGATTTTAGGCAAAAAGTTACTTTTTTTGTGAACAAAATAAATAAATGCTGACATCAGCAAAAATATTAATGATACGAAGCAAAAATTTTAAAATAAGAATATTAAGGATATAATCTTTGTATGTTTCAAATCTCATATCAATATATTTAACTGATTTCGAGATACAACACGTCAAAGTCCGAGTGGTTTTACCATTTTTTACACCTTATTTAGCAACATTTGCTGACGTCAGCACTTACCCACGTGACATAAACAAAAACAAATGACGTCATCTTGTTTGCAATATCTTGTTTGTTACTTGTGCCAAGTTTCAAGTCTCTAGCACTTATAGTTTGGAGAATAAAGAGGGGGGGCACTTTGTGTCCCCCCCTAGTCTCCCCAGAGTTTCAAAAAGCCTAGTCTGGATAGGGTTAAAGCTACACTCCCATAAATAGGCCCAATGCTGCTGGGGCTTGCTGCCCTTCAGATATTTTACAACCTATTTCGTAAATCTTTCTTCGCAAGCATCAGACAAACACAGGGTTGCATTTTCTCATCATTAGGGCAAGTTGGGCTTTTGAGGGAACTAGCCCATCTCCCGAAAAAGCAAATTACCCTCCCGTAGGTGGGTTGGAAGGAAAACCTGCACTTTTCCCGCAAAACCATTCCCCTCGTCCATGCTAGAAAAAACTTCCCAGATGCATCTGCAAAAGAAAGAAGATCCAACATGAAAAAATTGAAAGAGGCGGGTGGGTGGGAGATTCAATTTGCAACCACTGCGCATGAATGTGCAAAATTGCTAAAGTCTCAAATCGAGCTCTGTTTTATACTGCACAGAATAAACCATGCCGCATGCATGACCAACTATGACACGTTGATAATAATCTCTAGAGACTTCCTATGGTACTTCAAATCGCCAAAGTCGTAAATAAATATGTGATGAATAAGAAAATGCATGTTCGTTGCGTAATAAAACAAGAAATTGCATGTTCGTTGCTTTAACTCCGATTACGCCATCTACTTTATCAACACGAGATCTCATGTTGGACGCCCTAAATAGGGTCAGGTTTTTCAGAGTAACATCACGAGTCTCTTTGGCCGAAGCGACATCATACCTAGCCTGCGTCACATACCATAACGAGGAGGAGTTATGGTCTGTGCGCTGGAGTCACTTTTGTTGTCCCAGTTTTACAGAGATCTTGTGAAATCTGTTATTCCATGGTTATTCAAATAATGATATTGGCCTGTCTAGCTCTTTGTTTGTTTAATTTGTCTATACTGAAGTCGTTGGGACAACAAAATTGACTCCATCCCACAGACCATAATTACTTCTGGTTAAGGTCTGTGACGCAGACTACATCACACCTCCCAGTAACGAACCCGCCGGGCATTAAAAAGACAGCGGGGAAAGTTCCCAAATTATCATTTTTAGACGGGGATCACAAAAATCACGGCGGGGAAGGGCAATATTTCGGCGGGGAAAGAATTAAGATGGTACCTATATCATGATATAACTGCTAAATCCCTGACTTATCGAAAGAGAAAAGAAACATGTTCTGTGTAGTCTAATGCCCGTTTAACATTTCGATTCTGATTACGATTATGATTACGATGATTACGATTATGATTACGATTATGATTACGATTATGATTACGATTATGATTACGTGTGTGGGATGTGCCGGGGCACTTAGACGGGGCTCTTTACGATTATGGTTACCATTATGATTACAATTACGATTATGATTACGATTATGATTACGATTATGATTACGATTATGATTACGATTATGATTACGTTTGTGGGATGTGCCGGGGCACTTAGACGGGGCCTTTACGATTATGGTTACCATTATGATTACAATTACGATTATGATTACGATTATGATTACGATTATGATTACGATTATGATTACGATGATGATTATGATTATGATTATGATTACGTGTGTGTGATGTGCCGGGTGCACTTAGAAGGATTGCATTACGATTATGATTACGATTATGATTACGATTATGATTACGATGATGATTATGATTATGATTATGATTACGTGTGTGTGATGTGCCGGGTGCACTTAGAAGGATTGCATTACGATTATGATTACGATTATGATTACGATTATGATTACGATTATGATTACGATTATGATTACGATTATGATTACGATTATGATTACGATTATGATTACGATTATGATTACGATTATGATTACGATTATGATTACGATTATGATTACGATTATGATTACGATTATGATTACGATTATGATTACGATTATGATTACGATTATGATTACGATTATGATTACGATTATGATTACGATTATGATTACGATTATGATTACGATTATGATTACGATTATGATTACGATTATGATTACGATTATGATTACGATTATGATTACGATTATGATTACGATTATGATTACGATTATGATTACGATTATGATTACGATTATGATTACGATTATGATTACGATTATGATTACGATTATGATTACGATTATGATTACGATTATGATTACGTGTGTGGGATGTGCCGGGGCACTTAGACGGGGCTCTTTACGATTATGGTTACCATTATGATTACAATTACGATTATGATTACGATTATGATTACGATTATGATTACGATTATGATTACGATGATGATTATGATTATGATTATGATTACGTGTGTGTGATGTGCCGGGTGCACTTAGAAGGATTGCATTACGATTATGATTACGATTATGATTACGATTATGATTACGATGATGATTATGATTATGATTATGATTACGTGTGTGTGATGTGCCGGGTGCACTTAGAAGGATTGCATTACGATTATGATTACGATTATGATTACGATTATGATTATGATTACGATTATGATTACGATTATGATTACGATTACGATTATGATTATGATTATGATTATGATTATGATTATGATTATGATTATGATTATGATTACGATTATGATTACGATTATGATTACGTGTGTGGGATGTGCCGGGGTACTTTACGATTACCGCTAGTTTGTTGTTTAACTTTTAGCGTTGTTTGCTATAAACAGGTGCTGCGTTTGAAGGTCTATAATCAATCCAACGTTGAAAAACTCCTTTTGCAAGACTGTTTAATATTCTGGCAGGTATCTATTCTTTCTAAACATATTAAAAAAGGTTCACTCAATTTAAGCAATTCAAGTGATTTTTATTGAATTGTTTTCAGATACTAGGAGTGCTATAAAAAAGTATCAACGTTTTACAACCTATGATAAGGAGTACACTAATTCTTTTTGTAAGAAACCGCTCATAAGAAACTGTAGGCTCAAATTTTCAAAACTTAAGAAATTGCCCTACCTGAATTGAAAAAGGAATAGACTTTTGTAATTTTCAGCTTTAAGTTTCCAAAGGTCACTGGAAAATGTTTTGACACTGTACAGTAACAGAAATGTGTTGACATTGTTTTGAGTGCAAATTATGTTGTAACATGTTTTGAGATCTCACTAAGTAATTTGGAAGCCATTCTAACAAGAATATCTTAGCTCTACACTTAGGGTACTAACAATATAAGAAACTCGTAAGAAACTTTTGGTAGCAAAATGGCCATAAAATTTAAGAAACTGCCTACCAACAACTTTAACTCATGAGTTGTAATGCATTTTTTTCTAAGAAACTCTTTATAAGAAAACTCAACTTTCAGATCACTAAACAATAAAGAGACTTCAGTATTCGGACAATATTATTTAAGATAATTTTCTTTTTGTGAAGTAAATTCTAGGCAATTTTTTATTTTATTTTCACTTGTTTCTTGTAATCTACACGTATTGCTTTTAATAAGAAACTAAGAATTTGAGCCAGTAATGACAGTTTCTTAAAATGATAAGATTTTCAGTACTCTTAGGAGTTTTTTGGAGTTTCTTACGACTTCCATATCAATTGCCGTCGTGTACATTTCAAAACGAAGTTTTTTAAGCCCTTCCAATGTTTAGACCTTACTCAAATACCTTCCTAGTAATATGATACAGGACACGAGTGAAAATAAAGTATAAACATGCTAGGAATATGTTTTATTAAAATAAACAGTTTCTTAATTTCGATTTTCTCGGTACTGGAGTTTCTTAAATTTTTAGCGATCTGAGAATTGAGATTCTTATGGGCTGTTTGTTATCAACCCTATTTCACATGGGGGGCGTTTTTTGCCCCCCCCCCAACCAAACTTTGCTACATTGCGCCTAAACAACACTAGATATGATAACCAAACCTTTGTAACTTTTAATGAAATTTAGTTGCCAATTACAATTTCAATATTTCATTGTCCTAAAATTGGTCAGGTGACCACAATAGCACCATATTTGGAGAGTGGTCAACAAAAAAAAGGTTGAAACATCCATTACTTCTTTGTTTCTTGTCTGAATTACTTGAAACATGTATCATTCGATTGATCATGATGAGAGCTTTGATTTAATATATAATTTTCTATTATTTGCTGACATCAGCAAAATTTAATATCTATGACGTCATTTACATTTATGACGTCATTTTTTGAATAAATAAGTAATTAAATTAAATTTTTTGTAGCACATTAGTCTTATCTTGCTTGTGCCATGCATATTGAGTTGGTATGGGTTGGAAAAAGAAATAATTCTATGAAAAAACTGCAGTGATGGTCCGTCCGCAGAACAGAGAGGTAATTAGGTGCTAATTGATCTATAAATAGATGCTTAAAATTTCTTATAGGTATATTTGATTCTACTATGTGTTTTATATCATTTAAGACCATTTGCATTCAAATCGGTTGGGTAATTATTTATATAGAATTTTTCTTGTGAAGAAGCTAAATTTGTCAATTTTCCATTGTTATTGGTCGCCTAGCAACGAATCACGTGACTAATTAATTACCATTGTTATATTTGAAAAGCCCATTGTCCAAAGAACAATTGAGGTAAGTCTTATTGTTATATCCTGTGTATTCTCAGAGAAAAAGAGGGGGCGAAAAATGCCCCCCCCCTCATGCCAAAATGTCATAAAAATACCCCATGTGAAATAGGGTTAAGAAAATTCGTGTAGTACCTTCGTACAGAAGCCATTTTTTATTTCTTCCATTTTTTGGCATTGAACCTTCATTACTGCCATGCTTAAAACCACATTTTATGAGGGATATTACCCAGAGCGGAGTATTTGTTACAATCTAAGACATAATAGGGACTTACAGCTTCTAAAGGTGCATACAACAACCTTTGGAGTTGTGACTACATCTTTCCTTGAAAACAGTATTGGGCCGACTATTCAAAATATAGTAAAACAAGAAAGCACCCTTACTATTAAAAATAAAATAGATTAGATGTTTGAAGGGCAAGAACTGCAACTGTAGGCTAAGCAAAACATATGTTCCGCAGGTTGGGTATCTAACATGATATGCAGCTATCATATATATTTTTGTACTATTATTTTTTAACGATTCTAAATAGATTTTTGATTTGCCTTGTAAGCTAGATAATAGGTCTAAATTAGCAGAAATTTCGCTACAATACTTATTTATTTATAAGCCTACTTTAAATAAATTAATGATGATGATGATGATGATTATGATGATGATGATGATTGTCATCATCATCATCATCATCATTCGGGAGTAGATAAACTCATTTCATTGCGCTTGAATGGTGCAGTTGATTGTCTCAAGAAGTTTTGGAGAGCTGGAAATCCTTGGATCAAAAGCTTCGGGGGTTCGGGGGCTTTTTTCAGGTCACCCGTTACAGTAGAATTTACCTCAATCAAAAATCCTATTCATTTGAGTATCAATCGGCGTTATATCATTTCAGTTTGTGTTTCCATGTTTGCCATTCGGTACGAACAATTCCCATTGCAAAATGTATTCATTTAAAGATAGACAAGATAAAATATTTATATATATATATATATAATATCTAAAATAATAGATGTCCTAGTCATTAAAAATTCATTGCTCGAGGTCTACAAATGCTTATCCTCTAGCAATCCCCCTTTCTTATGGGACCTCTTCAAACGTAAACCAGTAAATTACAATCTTACAGTTAAGGATCTCGTCCAGCTGCCAAGTGCGAGAACTTTGAGATACGGGAATGATTCAATTCAATTGCATTTAGATGAAGCATACTTTGGACTACACTCCCTGACACAATAAAATCTGCCAAAAACGACAGTCAGTTAAAAAATTGCATGAAAAATTAGACGAGATCCACTTTTAACTGTTTAACCCTAATTTAACCGGGCTTTTTTTGAACTAATATAGGCGGGGGGTGCTTTTCACCCCCCCCCCCCTCTGTAAATCGCCTTAGACTAATGGGAAATCATTCAAACATGGCAAGGGCGTTAGTACTAACTATTCTTTACAGATTGGCAGCTTTGGGTGTGGCCATCTCATTAGATGACGTCACTATGACGTCATAGTGTTGAAAAATTTCAAAATATAAGTTTCTCCAGCTAATTCGTTCTAAAATCGGAAAAATATCATATAATTCGCAATTTTTCATCTTATTTGCCGTATTATTCATTCCTAACTCAAAAATAACACCGAAAGGTGTCTTTAGACAGTTATTTTTGAAGAAAATGACAAATATTGATGACGTCACAATCACGCAGTGGGTTTACGACCAAAAACTGATACAAAACTTGCTAAAAATACTTTAAATAAATGTATTGTAAAACGGAATTCTATGCATTTTCTACAACTTCCGCTGGAAAAAGCTTCAAATTTTGCAAAATTGACCCAAAACGGCGGCACATGTGACGTCATCATTTAAAAATGCTGATGTCAGCCAATTCCATTGTTCTTGATAACATATGAAAGCTCTTTGTCTGCTGATTCTTTTAAGGTATAATAATCCACATTTGAAACTAATCCTGGTTGTAAAAATATCAAAAACATTGATTTTGTCAATACCATCTTTCAAATATGGTATTTTCATCTGTCACGTGACTCCCATTGTTCAAAAATTTTATTGTCAAATGTAGCTAATAGATAATTAGTAATTGTCAGAAAGTTAGAGAAACATAGCTCATGCCGTTAATAAATGCTCTGCAAAAAACTTACAGGGGGGTGGAAAGCACCCCCCCCCCGGTTAAATTAGGGTTAATATGTAGATGAAAGAAAGTTTTGTAAATTTTTTAGACCAGTTGGCCTTTATTAGTTAATAGAACTATTTCTTTAGCCAACGATAAATAAATGTATTATTATTATTATTATTCAAAAGTTACGAATTAATGTCTTAAAAACGTCAGACGTCAAACAAACAGTTTCTCTTTGAACTCTGCTGAAACAACCGAATTTCCACATAAACAATAATACCAGGCCAAAAAGAACGCACTTTCTAAGAGACCCTTTATATGAGAAACCTCAACCTGTGATGAGTTCAACAAGGGTCGAGCTTTGGAAATCATAGCGTGCACGTATTTTTTGTAGGAAACTAAGACTTTGAGCCAGTACTCAACGTTTCTTATGAATTTCTTACGAGTTCTGTAACAATTCTCATTTCTACTTCATGTGCCCTCGTGAACATTTCAGAACGAAGTATTTGAAGTCTTTCTAATGTTTAGACATTACTCAAGTACTTTCAAAGTGGTATGATACAGGAAAAAAGTGAAAATAAAGTTAAAAAGTGTTATGAATTTTCTTTGTTAAAATAAATAGTTTCTTAACCCTAATCCATATGGGGGGGTGGATTCCACCCCCCCCCCTAAAGGTTTTTAGTGCTGCATTTTTAAATGACATCAACTATGTCCCCCCAGTCTCCTTGACTTTTACTAATTATCTATTAGCTACATTTTGATGAAAAACAATTTGAACAATAGAACTCACAGGTCACGTGACATGCCCATATTTGGAAGCAGGTAACAGAAAAATCGTTGCTTTCGATGATTTCAATGGCAAAATTTGCTTAAATTATGAAGTATTATATATCAAACGAATCAGCAAAGAAAGGGCTTTAATTTGATACCGGAATTTCTGGAATTTGATGACGTCAGCATTTTTTTATTATGACGTCATTTTGGCCGCCATTTTGGGCTAATTAGCAATTTTTTCAAATATTTTCCACCTTTTTCCATTAAAAACACTCCAATGATGCATTTGTGATTGATTATCACCATTTTGCCGCTTCTTTTTGTCTATTTTTACATGGAACAAATTTTTAGCATAAATTACGTCATCAGAATTGAATAATTTCTACCAAAATATGATTCAAAAAGCGCTATTTACAATAAAAAAACATTTTTCAGTAAGTATTTTGACAAACTAGACCAAAAACCGCACACAGTTCCTTCAAAATCTTCGTTAAACTCAAATTTAACTTGAGAACCTGATTTTGGCCAATTTTCAACTTTATGACGTCACTGTGACGTCATAGGGCGTGGCAACCACACCCACATTGTGCTACATGTTGCAAATTACTTGCTCTATAACTGTGCCAAGTTATACTGAATTCTGGTGAGTCTAAGGCTGTTTTCAGAGGGGGGATGGAAAGCACCCCCCCCCCATATATGGTAGCTTGAAAAAAGCCCATATGGATTAGGGAAGTGAATGACCTG
>REGM01000069.1:1238378-1259976 GCA_004194415.1 Aurelia aurita
ACATGATATTGAAAGTTATTTTTTAACAGCCAGGGTCTAGCAGTAACATGGACAGACAAGTGCTCTGTTTTATGTACCTCAAAACATACAAAGCCAGCTGCCTTGTTAGTACCTGTTTACCACAGAATTACTATGAATTGTAGAGTTCTGTGGAGATTTTCTGCTTAAAGTGACAAGGGCGAGACATTTACCTGTCATAAAGTACTAGAATTGCTAACTTAAATCCATGTTCACAGGTTTTTAGGAGCTGTTCTGTGTAAAACTGTGTTTTTAATGCATACCAGAAATCAGCAACCCCCAACCCTGGTTGCAACAAAATATGAAAACAATGCAATTGTTAACACTTTTCCAGAAAGATATAAACCTTGTGAATAAGAAATAACAATCAGTTTTAGACTTGATGATATTTTGAAAAAATTATGGAGCAATAAGTGTCCATGTTTGTTTTAAGGTACCATGTTTTTTTGAGGTACATATACCTGTAAAAACTTAAAGAAATCCTCTTTGTTCAGAAACAGTTCCTATTTTTTGTGCATGTCATGTTTAAAAATATCAAAATATTTCACTAAGATTGTTTATTTCTTTAAAGTTAGGCCTGGAAGCTTGAGCAAGGAAAAGTGAATTCCATGCAGTCAAAAAACACATTTCCTTCTCATTAGAACTCTGGAGATCACTTGTTGGTAACTTATGTATTGCCAATGTTTTGCCGACTATTATAGGGTTACCCAAAAAAATTGCTTGACGTTTGTTAAATGATTGAAGAATAAAGACAGAATGAACGGGCTCCATTCGTAGCATAACCCTTGTTACTAAGACCTTAAATTAATTTTTGACACGAGAATCTTGCAAATCCGCTGAAAAGGTACCGAGTTACGAATTTGTAAGTTCAAGTTTGTACGCCAGCTGAGACAAGAGATTACTAATGACTTGATATGCAAAAAAGCTCCAAAGAAGAGGTAAATAAATTTATCCAATGTAAATCCAATGTCATAGCATAGGACTTCAAAAGTAACTTAATTGGAGTATGCCAGCATTTTTTTATCCTACGCGGAAGAAATGAGGGGAACCATTGAGCAATCTACGCTTTTAAGGCCAATCTTCGTTCCTTTTCAGAGTTTAAACTGATATCAAGAGGCAAAGAGACAAAACAATCAACAACTAGTCATGGTGGAGTGAGTTCACGTGCTGTTGATGGCAACAAAAACAATAACTGGATTGGTGGTTCTTGCACTCATACGTATGGGACATACCTTCCTCATTGGTGGAGAATCGATTTTGCAAGAAGAGCAATGATCAACAAGGTTGTAATCACAAATCGAAGGGATTGCTGCTCGNAATGTTTTGCCGACTATTATAGGGTTACCCAAAAAAATTGCTTGACGTTTGTTAAATGATTGAAGAATAAAGACAGAATGAACGGGCTCCTTTCGTAGCATAACCCTTGTTACTAAGACCTTAAATTAATTTTTGACACGAGAATCTTGCAAATCCGCTGAAAAGGTACCGAGTTACGAATTTGTAAGTTCAAGTTTGTACGCCAGCTGAGACAAGAGATTACTAATGACTTGATATGCAAAAAAGCTCCAAAGAAGAGGTAAATAAATTTATCCAATGTAAATCCAATGTCATAGCATAGGACTTCAAAAGTAACTTAATTGGAGTATGCCAGCATTTTTTTATCCAACGCGGAAGAAATGAGGGGAACCATTGAGCAATCTACGCTTTTAAGGCCAATCTTCGTTCCTTTTCAGAGTTTAAACTGATATCAAGAGGCAAAGAGACAAAACAATCAACAACTAGTCATGGTGGAGTGAGTTCACGTGCTGTTGATGGCAACAAAAACAATAACTGGATTGGTGGTTCTTGCACTCATACGTATGGGACATACCTTCCTCATTGGTGGAGAATCGATTTTGCAATAAGAGCAATGATCAACAAGGTTGTAATCACAAATCGAAGGGATTGCTGCTCGAACAGGTTGCAGAATTTTTCAATCAGAATTGGTTTTGAGGATGAAAACAATGCCAATCCAGTCTGCAGAAAGAATGTTGGTATTACAACTGGGATTACTGTGGAGTTCCAGTGTACCAGTACGATGCCTGGGAGATATCTGTACATCGAGTCACACTATACTCAAGAGTTGACCCTTTGTGAAGTGGAGGTTTATGGATATTACTTTTAAGTTCATTTTGACCCTGTTCACACGATTCGTCAGGACGGTATGACGTCGAATCAGCACTGAAAACAAGACATCATCTTGTTTTAGGGTAAATCTGCTAAAAATCTCTTTAGGTTTCAATAGGAACTTTTGCACAATTTTGCATAAAATTACATAATCAAGATATCGAAATTCGCCAGAATTGAATTGCAGCAAAGTACCTGAAGTTCTGCTCGAGCCATTAAAATCGAAAGGAAGATGCAGTTTTTTGTTCGACATGGTAGGAGGGAAG
The DNA here is from genome assembly GCA_004194415.1 of Aurelia aurita. Lineage (NCBI taxonomy): Eukaryota > Metazoa > Cnidaria > Scyphozoa > Semaeostomeae > Ulmaridae > Aurelia > Aurelia aurita. Next base: position 1,240,829 of record REGM01000069.1, read on the forward strand.
AGGATTGGGAAAGAGTTAAAAATGTTCGCAATGCTACTTCAAAACTTATCGTCAATGCCAAGGAAAGCTACTTTTCGAAATTAGGCAGGAAATTGTCCGATCCAAATCAAGGTTTGAAAGAGTATTGGTCAACTCTTAACAGATTAATGAATAAGAAGAAGACGTTTAACATACCTCCATTGTTAGAAAATGGTTTATTCCTAACTAACATACAAGAGAAAGCTAATGTGTTAAATGATTATTTCGTCGAACAGTGCTGTGCGGTATCGACTGGGAGCACTCTTCCGAACTTCCGACCTCGATGTAATGTGCTTTTGCAAAATCTGGTTATCAACAGGGCAAAAGTTCTAAAGTTGATTCGTTCTCTCGATGCTAACAAAGCTCATGGGTGCGATAACATATCGATTTTTATGATAAAGATATGTGATGATTCTGTAGTAGAGCCNTTGGTCTGGTAAAGTCCTGCCCAGGTGGCCATTTACAGCTCATTTACAGGCTTTATCCCTATTTTTGGACATAACCCCCTGTATCTCGGAAAAGCGTCCTTCCCCGCCCGATCAACATTTGGATTCGAATTCTACACCAAAAACTGCACTAGAAAAAGTTGGTCTGGTAAAGTCCTGCCCAGGTGGCCATTTACAGCTCATTTACAGGCTTTATCCCTATTTTTGGACATAACCCCCTGTATCTCGGAAAAGCGTCCTTCCCCGCCCGATCAACATTCGGATTCGAATTCTACACCAAAAACTGTACCAGAAAAAGTTGGTCTGGTAAAGTCCCTCCTCGGGTGGCAATGCTCCCCCTTGTGCCTCTGGACTAGAAAGCTAGGAAGCAAATACCTTGCGCCAGCAAGAAGACATCTCCCTAGTTTTAATTTGATTAAATGAAACATGGCCTGATTGTTGATAAAGGTACAGCATATGATTGGTGAACAATGTTACTGGAAGCAAAGGCCCCCATATTGCTTGCCATGCTGTATAAAAAGAACGAAGGAAATAAAATAAACGTACAGAGGTGCCAACATTGAAATCACTTTTAACCAAACACCTATAAAATTCGGCTTTAAAACATTTCATCTTCAAATCATTGAAAAGCAAAGCCACCATGATGGGTTTGTTTTTCAAAGCAAATTGTAATCTCTTTAGAGCAAGTTGCTATCGTTTTTCCATATTAAGGCAATTTTACAAAGTCAAAAAGCCGACTAATCATATGACTGCAAGCTTAGTCGCTGTGTTTCCTCTTTGTCCAAATTGAATCAATCTTTGAATGTATATCAGCAATTCTTTTCTATTCAAAGTGATTCCACGTTTAAATGTTATCAATCTTTGAATGTATATCAGCAATTTTTTTACCATAGAAAGTGATTCCACGTCAGTCGAGCTTGTACTAAGAGATAGTGAGGTACGTTTAAAGATAATGATGTGTACACAACTGAATAATTCAAGGTGTCATTATTTTGATAAGTGACATAATGAGAGCATAAGCATCTTGGCATGATTCTTGATTCTAAGTTAGATTTTCAGAGTCTTACTAAAGAGGCTATTGTCAAGGCAAGGCGAGGAATTGGTATGATAAGATATCTTTCTAAATATGTTTCTAGAGCTGTACTGGATCAGACTTATAAGTTATACGTGAGGCCCCATTTGGACTACGGCGAAAAATTCCATTTATAACATTTCTGATATAGAAGGTGTTAGGTACTTGACTAAAATTCGCTTGATGTTTAGTGCTCTTAATGAACACAAATTCAGGCATAGATTTGACTGTTTATACCCTTCTTGCGCCTGCGGCAAAGCGATAGAGGATAATGAACACTTTCTCCTGCACTGCCCTCTTTTTGAACCGATGCGCAGAGATCTCCTTGGTCAACTTTCCGACATTCTTGGGATCAATATTACATCATTAGATTCAAAATCCTTATGCCAACTGTTGCTATTTGGAAGCACCAACTTAACAGTTGTTGCAAATCGTATCATCTTAGAAGCGACGACGACATATATCAAAGCAACAAAGAGATTTAGTTAGGGTAGCTCTGCTTCCCACTCCGGTGGGCGCAGGGGTCTGTTTTCTGAGGTGGTCTCTGGGGGCGCACTTTCCCTGCTCGTCTGGGCGGAGAGCGGAGTTATCTTAAAGTTTGATTAATATCGTAGCGCTCGTTCCTTGTCCGTCCCTCATTATGTAGTGTTTTTTTCGTAATGCTTTGTTCTGTCCTTCGTAATGTAGTGTTTTATAGTATTGTTTTGTTGATAAACTATATAATGTATTAAATATTTATTGTAAGTGCTATTTATAGTAGGAGCTCGATAACCATGTGTCCATTCCCACTATGAATAGCACAGTGTATCTATGTTTAGTTTATCTGTGAAGTGTAGGTTTGATTTTATTGTGTATAAAAAAAAAGTTGATATGAGATTTACCTGATGGGAAAAACAGAACAGTGATTTAGTACCTTGCTTGAAGACAGGGATTCTACTATAACAATTTTATTGCATGAGCACACTGTACAGAAAGCTGAGATATAATTTTGATGTGTTTTTGTATTTTGAAATTCCATACACAAGTACCCAGATAATAAGAAGAAACTACTTTTAGATGTGTGCAATTTATATTTGCCCATAGGAATTTCCTTGTCAACAAGAACATTTTTGATAAAAGTGTATGGGCTCTTGTTGTACGGATACAAGTAGTTGTGCATATTTCATTTAAAACAAACCTCGCGTTTATCTCCAACTTCCATTGTCAATAACTTTTTAGTATTGTAATCCATCAATGTGTAAGTTTCCTTTGTCGCGCTGAAGCCAGGGGAGTCCATTCTGCCATCCCCACATGCAATTACATCGATGTTTGACTCATTCACATCCCTCACTATTTGTTCTCTCATGTCACTAAATTCTTGCTCAACGGTAGTCGAAACATAAAGGCGTTGGTTGTCATAAAATGATGAAATGTTACATTTCCCAAGTCCAACAAATTTGCAGAATCGCTTGAATTGATTTATCTGGCCACCAGATAAAATTACAGCACCTTCAACTATATAATTAATCACCAAGCCAGAGGCATAAAAAGGGCTGGAATACCAAATACCTCTATGACCAGCTTCACAAAACCATTCCAGTTTGATGCAAAAGCCACACACCGTGTGGTTAATATCACATATTTTTCTTGTACATCCATCATTACGACATGCATTGCCAAGTAACGTAATTTATATAAGTTAAACCCAGCTGAACCCATCTGAACCCACCTGAACCCAGCAGAATCCAGCAGCAACCCACCTGAACCCAGCAGGAACCAAACTGACGCAATGAAAATTCCTAAGAGGTCCCCTGCCAGACGCGATTGTCATGAAGAACGAGCAGGGAATTTGTATTTTAACGCATTTTCATAATGCTAATGGGACACTAATGCTAATGGGACACTCAAAGGGCTTTTCAGGCAACAGACTAAGAAATATCCGTTTTCTAAGAAAAAGGCAAAAATATCCGTTTTGTATAAAAACAGAGAGAAAAACATCTGTTTTTGTGAAAGTGTTCGCACTGATCCGCATAACAACAGCACAAAAACGGATATTTTTCGCTCCGTTTTTGTAATCAAGTAGAAATCAAATAGATCACTGAACAGACAAAAACGGTTGTTTTCCCCTCCGTTTTTTGTACAATGGTTAGCTTCGATGCGACAAAAACGAATAATAACAAAAACGGAGCAGTGTGAACGGGTTTTTTGAACGGGATAAATGATGAAAGCAATTTCATCACTGATGTTTATATAAGTGATCTTGCGTGCGCGGGAAGGATGAAAAGTTAGGCCTGGAGACAGGAGTCGTTCAAAAAGTCATATGAGATTGGCTGTTTTCCGAGGGGAAAATCACTCCAGAAATCTCGCACACTTTCGTAAAAAATCCTAAAATCTTCCTAAATCTAAACGAATCTCAGAAATCTGCCCCAACAAATGATAAAAATTCTCAAACAAATCTTTCTACAATTCTTTGGAACATCTAAAAAATCATTTAAATCCTCAAAAATCTTGCAAAATCTTGCAAAATCTTTGAAAATCAACGCCGTGAAAAACCGTTGCGAACCAATGAGAAAAAGAACTATTGTTATTCGTCTGTTTTCACTATAGCGTAGGCTGTCTTGATTGGGCAATTTCGAAAATAAAGCAGCCTCACCGACAGTGCTAGGCACATAATCTCCCTGGTGCTAACTGCTAATTGCCCGCTCCTTCTAAAGAACAATACCTTCCTTGGACCTATTATTGTTGATATTTCAGAGCGGAGCCGATAGCATTATGAAAAGGCATTATAATGCAAATTCCCTTCTCGTTCTTTATAACAATCGCGTCTGGCAGGGGACCTCTTAGGAATTTTTATTGCGTCAGTTTGGTTTCTGCTGGGTTCAGGTGGGTTGCTGCTGGATTCTGCTGGGTTCAGGTGGGTTCAGATGGGTTTAACTTATATAAATTACGTGCCAAGTAATGCTTTTAACTGATGAACAGAAGCTATACATTTCAGATCTGCCACCAAAGCATTTTCATCCTCTAGGGAACCATATTTACAATTTATGTAGCTTCCAGTGTTTGATTGTTCTTCCGAAGACTCACTCAAAACATCACATGACAAAATTTCAAATGGTTGTTCTTCTTTATCCTGCTCTTCTATAGCATCCTGAATGAAAGACTCCTCTTTGTCAGTCAAGAAACAAGCCAATTCTTCTTGTTGCTGCTCTTCTGAACCATCATTGCATTCCTCCCTGCTCATGGTGGATGCTTGTGGAATGTTTACTTTGCCAAAAGGTGACGAGTTAACTGCAGTTGAGAAGCTTAAATGCTTCCTTGGTGTTATAATGATAGAATCTTTTATTAACCAGCAACACAAACAGATGATGGTAATGCTACAAAATGTGTCTGTTTCAAATTTATACCAAATACATTACTGTAAATTACTATTAATGTAAATTACTATTAATGTGCATTGAAGGAGTTGTGTCGCAGTGGTGTAATCCTCTGACTTTGCAGCCAGAACAGTCAGGTGGACAGGGTTCGATCCCAGTAAGAGCCCAACCGCTTGAGCGTCATGACAAGGGGTAACGGACTCGATTAGCGCTTAGCTACTTCTGTGAACCCAGCGCTTGGCGCCTCCACCTTCATGGGCACTTAACCCTATCTGACCTAAGTGTTTTGAAACACTCAATGCCTGGGGGGGCGGATTCCGCCCCCCCCCCCTCTTTATTTCAGTTGTTATATCAGATATGACCACCTAACTTGGCACAAATGTTATTCATCATATAAACAATGATTATTTAAAATTGTAATTCAATTAACGCCATTGTTGTTGTTGCTAGAGTATAATAATCATTATGATGTTGAGTGACGTCATAAAAATGAAAGCATGTTAAAAGTTCATTAAACTTAACTTTTCATACAGAAATGAAAAATATAGATCAAAATATATGTAAATCAAAGATTTGAGCTTAATTGGACCAATTAAAAAAGAATAAGAGAGATATAAAGTTAATTTTCAAAGAATGCCAGATGACAACTTGGTAACCATGGAGACAGTGCTAAATATAGAATGTCAAAATTGTTACAATTTCATTGCTCTATGATACAAAGTTAAACTTACTAAATCTCAGCAGCCTTCTACATATATTGAATATAGCGGAAACAAAAATATACTAGGGGGGAATATAATACTGAACGTGTAATTTCTGCTTATGATGTTGAATGACGTCATACAAATGAAAGCATGTTAAAAGTTCATTAAACTTAACTTTTCATACAGAAATGAAAAATATAGATCAAAATGTATGTAAATCAAAGATTTGAGCTTAATTTGACCAATTAAAAAAAGAATAAGAGAGATATAAAGTTAATTTTCACAGAATGCCAGATGACAACTTGGTAACCATGGAGACAGTGCTAAATATAGAATGTCAAAATTGTTACAATTTCATTGCTCTATGATACAAAGTTAAACTTACTAAATCTTAGCAGCCTTCTACATATATCGAACATAGCGGAAACAAAAATATACTTGGGGGGGCGGAATCCGCCCCCCCCCCCCAGGTCAGATAGGGTTAAGAAATAGGAAACAAATTAAGAAACTTTTAGTACTATGGCCTGATCTAAGTTTCTTATAAAAAAAATTGTGTAGCATGCGTAGGCGTTTTCTTTGTCCACAGCACCCTTTTTGATGGTAGCTATTTTGCGTGAAATTTCAGTGAAAAAGATGAATGAATAATGTAAATTCTATTAAATCGAATAGAATATTGACCATTTGTTGTGCAAAAGATGGATATGTACATAGACACAGGTATAACAAAACAGAGTTAATGATAACAAACAATTCAATCAATTATTCATGTAGCCTATGGGTAGACCCATTATTAAAAAAAAGGAAGGGTCTAAGGAACAAAGAGCAAAAGCTTGCTTGGCTTAATCCTCTAATTCAAATAAGTGAAACACGTCTAAACAAAAGCAGGATAAATTAAGTTTCCCGAAATCTGGAAACCCCAGGTAGCAAGCTATTGCTCTTTGTTTCGTAGACCCCTTCTTCTTTTGAATAATGGGTCTTGGCATAAGGCTCAATAATGATCTTAACAATTAATAGGTTATTGTTAAAGGATACTATTCTGTTGCAGTTGGATAATTAATTGCGTTACATGGACATGTTCAACACTAGAGTTGAATTGCAACCACGTTGACACATGTGAAATTGTTTTGGTATTATTTGTATGAGGTCTATCAGGAGTAAAATAGGTAATCTTGTGGTAATCTTGGTATTAAAGTTCATGAAAATGTTGGTTCCAATGCATGGCCTACAAATTTTACACCTGCAAACACTATACATTTTCAGCGCTGGGTATGAAATGCTTGAATGCTTGAATGAATGCTTACTGTACGATTTATTGTGGTCTTTTATAAGTGAATACTTTTTTGGTGCAGTTTGATACTTCAGTTTCTGTTCCTATGCATTCATTGCTCTTTCCCTTGGGCATGTTATCAAAATATCCTTTCCAAACATGTGTTGCTCAATTCTTGCAAATTTGCATTTAATTCTTTGCACAGGTACATATGATGCAGGACCCTCAACGTCAAAGAGTTTAGCATACCAAACTTCAACTGGATTCCCAAAATAGTCCTTGTGGCTTGCTATTTCAGAGTTCCACATAACTTTCGCAAGAAGATGTTGCAGTGGCATTTCATCTACAATAGCTACATAAAGCATGAACAACTGTACTGCTCCTGGTCTTGGTTTGATATACATATTCCTTGTTGTTTGAACTGATCCATCTTTGCCTGCCCAAAATGCCATTACATTGCTGGACCTCCTAGATCGTGAATGAATGGAGCCATATAATTCTTGGCCCAAGTAGACATGCTTTATTGTATTGTATGATACGTGGGAATGTATGCTAGAATTTGGATACAACACCTTATACATTGAGGTAATATTATGGAGTTCAAAGGGTGAAAGACTTTTTGGTTTTGGACAAGGATTATATGTCATGTGACCTAAATTTCACCATTGGCCATCTTTTGGATCCAAGTTTCGAGAAGCAAGATGCAGGGTTTGATGAAGAGTCTCATACCCTATTTGTGAAAGTGACCCACGGTCCTTTGGATCAAGTAGTATGTTCAACTTGTCTAAGAGCTGGTCTTGATACTGCTCAGGGTGATCGGTATCATAAAGGAAGCTGTCACGAATGAATCTTTGCATTAGCTGCTTTTTAATTAAACGCTTATTAGATGGTAGCTGGCCAAGAATTCCATTGTATCTCTCAAAGCTGAATAACCAGAAAGAGTATACTGGTCCATAGTCAAGCAAGCACTCTCCAAGGTGACAATGAAGATGTATATTTGGTGTTACTGCATCGGGCCCATAGAGTTGCTCAAATGACTTGCAAAATTTTAACAATAGAGTATCTGCTAACTTTATGTCATCCTTTGTAATGAGCCTTGAACAGAGATATCTGCAAGCAAGGACAAAGTTTCTCCAGCATTTCAAGTGGTTCTCATGTATTATCCCTTTCAAGGCATATATTGAGAATAAAAGGACCCAGTTTTTCAGCTAATCTGCAGTAAAAGTGCCATAATTGCCTACTAGCTTTGTGGGTAGCTTGCCAATGTCACTAGCTGCCTCAATATGTTGTAGCCGCTTATCTATTTGCTCAAATTTCTTGTCATCTATTATTTTCCGAGCCTTCCAGATATTTAGCATATGTTTTGTTGTTCCCAGAAATAAATTGTGCATTGGGTCAACAATTGCCATCCTTACAGGTGAACAATATGGGAGTTCAATCAGAACTGAATACCGTGTTCCATATTTTGACTGAAGTTGGTCTCTGTCTCCCTTGCTGGTACTCCCCATAATCTCGAAAATCTGTTGTTTGTGTTCTTCGTGCGTTCTCTTAATCCAGTGCTCTCTGTCAAATATTCATTGATAAGTGTAACTGGTGTTTCCTTGACTTTTTTTGATGAACTACTTACTGTTTTGCTTGAAAGTGGAGTCTCTGCTTCATGTTGTCTCAACGGAACGGGCCTAACTTGGCATATGCCTACTGAATTATTATTGGGAGTCACCACCATTGCTTCTTTTACGTTATCTACTTCATCTTGCTTTCACTGCATGGAAAATTGACTTTACATGACATTCCAATTCTCTGTAAAGTTCAGGTAAATATCATCTTTAAACTTTACAATGTCTTTATTTATTGTAAAGATGAAAACCATCTTTACAGACCAAGTAAAGACTGATAAAGTTTTTGAAATATCATCTTTCGCATTTACTGGTCAATGCAAAGAGCTGGGAAAGATGCTATTAGACTTTACATCATAAATTCAAGTCTTGTAAAGTTATTTAAATTTATTCTTGTTATTTTTGTTCTTCTTTCGTAGAAAAGAAACAGTTTGGTGTCTTGATGGTTACTTTCTCTTTGCTACTGATATGCTAGGCTAGGCCCAGCTCTCTACACAATACTATTGTATAAACATGAACACAAATTTGTGCACGCTTTGCTTTGCACTGGTTCTGGTTACTGGCAGAAATTGCATCCGCTGAAGTTCCTCTGGAGAAACCGAAGACTAGAAAACCAGTATTGTGTACATGAGAATGAGCCATATGATGCAACTTGGTATGCTGAATTCAAATCTGGTCTTAAAATTTGATTATCTTAATTGGTTTCCATGTTAACAAAGAAACAATAAACGATGCTAGTGTTGCTTTGTGCATCAAACATTTTCATGAAGTCTGATTTAAAGTTACCTTGTTTGGTATCTAACCATTCCAGGGTGTTAGGAGAGTGTACTGATCATGTTATTTTTTCTTTATGAATTTTCTTTAGAATTTTATCACAGTTTTTTGAAAAAGTTGGGTTTTAGGTTTTATCCAAGCATGTTTAGATACCTATGTCAGTTTCTATGTGTATGTTATTTCTGTAAGGTAACTTTTTAGCTATTCTACAAGCGAGTCTGGATCGAGCGATGTTTGTTTAAATTTTTTAGAAATCTGACAAATTTTTGAACGAGCAAAACAGTGATAAAAGTTCCAATGCCGCTTGATAGAAACTTTCCTAAAATTGTCGTATAAAAATATATCTCGATTTAGACTCTTGTGGAGTAGCTGGGTAAAGGTGTATTTCCTGTCATTCGTGGAAGTGGAAGCTATCTATAACAGTCATTTTATTTAAAATTCATAGCAGAAGAAGGAGACTAGAAGACCTTTTTAGAATGCTGTTTTTCTTTCCCGTTACACTACTTTTATTTGGCCTAAAAACCTACAGACAATTTCTGCTCCACTTGACAGAAAGCGAGGAAAGCATTTATTCAAAAAAATACTCTAAATATGGTGGGCTAAAATTAATGATCATCTGTGAGGGCTCAATCCATCGTTTTGCTCAAGCAAAATTTGTTTTCCATTCTGTTTTCTAGATAAACACGGGATTCGGTAGAAACTTTTGCGGGAGAAACTCTTTCAGTTTGTTTTTTTATATTTTCTAGGCAAATCCGTAAAAGTTTATTCTCCAAATTGAACTAAAATTTAGAATTCGTGAGAATTCGAATACAGTAAACACCCGCATATAAGAACATAGAAATTTGCAAGTCGGTCTGGGTTCTTACACAATGAATTATACATTTAATTGTTATACAATGGGGGTCTAATTTGAAAATTCCAGCCTGTATGTTCTTAATCCACTAGGTTCTTATACGCGGATGCTTACTGTGGTTCTACACAAATGATCATATTTGATGGTTTCTTTACGAAATATACTCCAGCCGCCACCCCAAGCTTAATAAAGTGGCTTTCTATGAACATTACAATTACGCATCCTCAGGTATCACAAACAGAAAATACGTTTTTTATCTCTTCCTGTTAGCTAGAGCCCTGGCCAAACGAGCAAACTTTTTTGCACAGCATTTGAAATTTACAGTACTTATTTTTTTCAAAAATTATCTGTCACAAGCGAGATATATCTGTCAAGCAATATCTTGCGATATCTCAATGTTTGGCCAACATTAATTGCTCGTTGGGCCAGGGCTTAATGCCAACAGCATGAAATTATTAAGACAAAGCTGACCCAAAAGCAGTTCCTTGTTGATAATTCTAAGCAATTTAGCTATGTTTATTCAATGCAAATAGACTTACCCAAGAATCCGCAAAGCTTTCTGCATGCAGGAATGTCACAACCTACGCATAACAGTGTCACTTTGAACAAATCCAAACGACCAGTAGATCCATATGACGGCAACATGAAACCATCCTTCCATGCTTCATTTAGTTCTTTTACAAGTGGCTGCAAGAATGTGTTTGTCGGGGGCTCGTGCCTCATATTTAGTATGATTCCAATAAGGGTTACATTTTTTCTTCGAAACCTTGAAACTCTTGGTAGGTTCAACCAAACAAGGTAGACAACACCAACTGAATAGGCGGCATGCTTGTATGGGTTGAACCAGTCCAGATTTAGCATTGCCCCGAGATTCCTTGGAGACTCATCGAAAAAATGTTTGAATTCTTTCCAAACTCGACCGTCATAAACATCTTCCAGTACATCTTCCAGTAGCTGCCTTTCTCTCCATTTTTGACAGAGGGAAAGAAAATCCTTGCGCATTAGGAGAGTGCCCAGACTTTCTTTCAACGGTTTATAGCAATACATTTTAAATGGTATCAGACTTTCTTTCCCAGAGGGTGTTTTTACTTGTCTCAATAATTCAGCTCCACACTCTTTTCTTAGATGTCGTTGCCTGTGGTTTGGAAATGCTACAAAAGTGCATTTTCTTGGATAAAGAATGTTTCTAACTTTATAGAAGCAATTTTCCGTTTTGTAAAGTTTAAAACAGTTAGGACAGACGGCAAATTTTATAAAAGTGGATTTCTTGAGACCAAAGCGTGTCATTAAGGCAGATATCGTTCTTGGAAAATTCATCACCTCGGGGTCTAAAAAAGAGCATTTACTTGCAAGCACAAACAGAAAACTGGCAAGAAACTTCAATAGGCTCTCAATGGCGGTATCAGAAATTGCATTTGTGCTTTGCCAAAGTGCAATAAACAAGCAAAGCCAACGAACAATTATGTCGGAGAAAGAATCATTTTCTTCACTTTCAATTTCATCGGTGGCTGTCTCCAAATCCTTTTCTACTTCAGCAATTTCTTCATCGTTGATCCAAAGATCTTCGTGTTGCTGACCCTCGTCTTCTGAACTCTCATTGCCGTCTTCATCTGGCATATAAAAAAAGGCTCTCTTGTCACTCTCGTTTAGGTTAGGCATGCTGCTTCTATTTTCTTCATGCTCAGTTTCTAATGAATGATCCGAATCTTCATTGTCGCTTACTGCCATTGAAGGTTCATTGTCGATAGACAAGTCGTCTGACTCACCATCTGATTTGGATGATTTATTTCCCTTTCCAGAAGAAGAACATTGGTATTTATTATTCTCTGCATTGTAGAATGTTTCAAAATGACTTTTTTAAATATTTTTTGGTGAAAGATTGGCCACATCCCTCACACACTTGCCTCCTCATTGACCTATGAAAAATATCCAAATTTATCATACTGAATATAAGTGCTAATTCATCAAGCGCAGAAGAACATTAGAAGAGGTACGTATGAACAAACATTTACGAAGTTACGCCTAATTTAGGGATACTTAGTTCCATTTCAAGTTTCATTTAATTTCAATACACTAGTGAACCTCTAAAGCCCAGTTTCCAGTCAGTGGAATTTTCCGAGCGGGCGGACTTTTAAACAATCAAAAGTCATTCAACCTTAAATTTCTATTCAGTTGCGAAGCGACATTTTCTGTAGTAAACAAAAGAATTTCCGCCCGCTTGGAAAATTCCACTGACTGGAAACTGGGCTTAAAGTGTGAAAAATACAGTTTTGGTGCGAAAATATTGGAACACGACAGAGATTGTATTGGCCACGTACGGGAGAAAAGAGAATAGTTACTCATTTGTTAGCAATTGAGGACTATTTGTTTGATTGTCAAAAGCTCTGATGCAAAAATCCCACTAAAAATTTCCTTGTATCAATGAAATTCCGTTTTAGAAAGGCGCAGCGGTGTAATCCTCTGACTTTGTAGCCAGAACAGTCAGGCGGACAGGGTTCGATCCCAAGTAGAGCCCCACCATTTGAGCGTCATGACAAGGGTCGCGGACTCGATTAGGTCTTCTCTACTTCTGCGATCGTAGCGCTTGGCGCTAAAAACCGCAATTTCACCTTCACTAAAGGAATAAAAAATTGTTTGGACACCCGGTGTATTCTGTCGCCAAAACACTGTATATCCTGACTAAATAGACAGGCGCTATGGTTCTTAATTTTAGGCACCTTTATGGATATTCCTTTTCTATTCCTTTTCATAATTTTTCAAAAACTCCTCATAAGAAACTGATTTCTCAGGTCACCAAAGAGTTACAAGAAAAAACCTTTTCCATTTTCCGTTGTACCTTCTCTTTTGTAATACTAAATTACTCCGTATAATTTGAGTAATGCTCAGACAGCGGCTTGGACCAAGGAGCGAACTCTCTGACATCCCCCAAGTTTGTCAACAATGAGAAAAATAGAACTAACGATCTTACACAGCCAGCACGACCGTCTACAACTATTTACAGTTGGAAATAGAGTCTCTGTGAGGTTTGAATTGAATAAATTTGTCGTCAAATAAATTGAAGTCAACAAACTTATTTATACTATAAAATATTTACATCTTTCGAATATCCCAGTACTTATTTGTGATACTGAAGGTAATATTCGGGGAAACCATTAATTTCATGCTCAACTCGGCGCAATGGAGGCTTGAAAAGGATCTATACTTTGACAATGATCTGCAATGAGTTTCAGCTTGCTTATAGAGTCACAGTTGTATCTATCTATTTTTGAGGTTGCGTAATTTAGCATGTAACCATAACTGTATACATCGCTATAAATTGTCGGAGAGGAGGTGCAGTTCGCAACTTCATCTGACATCCAAGGAAACTTGCCTTGGTCTCTTTTGGTTGATTTTCGTCTGGCCTCATGAATAAGGCTAGCTTTTCCAAAGTCAATGATTACAGCTGATAAATCTTCTATCCTTATTAAAACATTATTGACCTTGAGGTCGTTATGGAGAAGCCCAACTCCATGAAGAGACATCAATGCTTCGCACAAGGATAGACAGACTTAAAAAAAAACGTTGCGACAGTCAATGGGTATTTGGTTTCCTCTGCAACAAACCTCGAGAACGTCAATGATTCGTTCTTATAGCCAATGAAAACTGTGACAATTTTCAAAGGTATAGCGTTAAATTGGTGATATGCAGCACCCAACAGATATTGGACATTTTTGAGCTTCGACTGCCTGAGGAAAAATAATATTCTTAGCTCTCTGAAGAAAGATTCTATCACGTCAGAACGATTGCTGTTTTTGGTACACTTAATAGCTACCACTGTATCTGACGCTCGACTCGATCTTTTTAACAGGCCATTGTAGACTGTCCCGTATGAACCGTCACCGATTCGTTCTTTGCAGTCAAGGTCAGCATCAGAGAGCTTTGTTTTGTCAATTAAATCTCTATTTGGTATTGCCATTTTCTTCTTTGTTAATAGTGATATTTTCTTCAGCAAGTTGTCTCTTTCTTTTATCAAGAAAAACTCGTTATTTGAGTACACCATGGCAGCATTCTCAGTACAATCCACGCTCTGATTAATTGCTGTCACTACCTTGTTTGGGCAGTTAACGTTCGACGCAACAGCTATTTCCTTCTCCCTGGGGCTATCTTGATGAACAGGCTCTCGTACGATTTCATGTCTGAGAGCTGCATTGCTATCGCTATCAGAATTTTCTCTTAGCCTTACTCTGAAATACATATTAATCCGATTACCATCTACAGTCTTTGCATTGGAATAATAAGCATTTGGATAACATTTCTTGAGTACCCTTCCAAGTGTTGTGGCATTAATATTATCACTAGAAAGGTCTTTCTTACATTGCTGCAACATAAAAGCAGACGACACTTTGCTCTTGGAATCGTAAGCAACATTTTCTTTGACCCTATGTAGAGAAAGAATTGGCTCTGGAATTTGTTGAAATACACGTTTTTTATGAGTTTCTGGTTTATAAGAAACTAGTGCTAAGATGGCCAAAATTTTAAGATTCTCTAGTACTATGTCTGATAAGTAGTAAGAAACTTTTACAAGTTAAATTCAAGGATATTAAGGCAAATATGTCGTTGAAGCCTTATTCTTGAGTAAACCATTTTATGTTTTGAACGTAATAGAAGACTGTTTCTTCCCATCTGACGTTTTATATGTCAGGAAAGATACACGTTTTTTTATAAGAAACTTGGATCAGGCCATAGTACTGAAAGTGTCTTGATTTGTTTCTTATTCTTTAAGTGCACAAATTATCATGCAGTTTCTAACACTGCAGCAGATGTGTTTCTTGACATATAAAACATCAGGTGGGAAGAAAAAATGTTCTATGATGTTAAAGACATAAAGTAGAGTTAATATTACTCAAGAATATGGGTTCAACGCCATATTTACCATAATATCTTTGAGTTTAGCTTTTAAAAGTTTCTTAGCTCTTTCCGAACTTTAGTACTAGAGTTTCTTAAATTTTCGGTCATCCTAGTACTAGCTTCTTATGAACATAAGCGTACGGGAAGATAAAATCTGGGGGGGCTGCCCGACAAAAATTCCATTGTTTACCGAATTTTTTGCCCGACTTAGGGTGGGTTTTTGCCCAAAAAAAGCTGATTTTGGTAAATTTTTCCAACGTTGGGGGGGCTGCCGCCCTCCCAGCCCCCTGGCTACTACGCCTATGCTTATGAACCAGTTTCTTATAAAAAGAAGTGTATTGCTGCAGTGATAGAAACTACATGATAATTTATGCATCTCCAAGATAAACTATTCATGCATGTCCATGAAAGTTTGGAAGTGGAAGTTTGAAACGTATCCGTTTATTCATCAAAAAGACAAATGGTTTTGAAGAGAACTCTTAGCCTTTGGGAGGGCCATGGCCCTCCCGGCCCCCCCTCTGGATCCGCGCCTGCTACATTGATTATCTAGAGCAGCTGTAAAACTAACATATGTAATGTATGATACAATATAAAGACTACTGAGCTAAAAATAATAAGATTGTTGCTTAGGATACCTAGAAAGAACTCTGAAGAGCTTTCTAGCCAGGTACCCCTTGTCTGTCAAGCTAACATACGGTAATGATTCAATGATCAAAAAAGTTAATTTTCTTTATTGAACACTAAGAGTAGTAATAAAAAAAAATAAGGGGGAAATAAGGAGAAAGAAAAACAATATATAGGAAGAGGAAGAATAAAAAGAAAATAAGAAAATAAAGGGGAAGAAACCGTTACTGCTATATTGATTGAAGAGTTTGATTGATACCTATTTGTCTATTTGGGTTGAATGGGGGTAAGAACGGACGAGAATCGACTGTAACTATTTATTAGCCAAATTCTATATTGCTTGACGAAATTTTTTTACTTTTTAGGTTTCCGATATCTCTTGGAGTTTCATTCCATATCCTTACTCCATAATTTGTAATAAAATTCTGTTTGTAGTTGGTTCTAACTAAGGGCTGAGAAAAATAGCCACTGGTTGCTTGTCTCGTTTGACTATTATGTCTTGAACTTACTGCTTGGAATAGGTTCTGAAAATGTGTTTCTATGTTCCCTGTAGATACGTTATGCATGAATTTTGCGTCCCAAAATCTCCCAAAATCTAAGTTAAGTCTTGCATACCCTAGTTTGACAAGACATTTGTTTTAGAGCTCTACAATTACCGTGCCTATTTTTCAACTACCTACCTAACAATTCATTTATGTTGCGTTTAAACATTGAGTTGTTGGTTTATGAACATGTTAAATTTCACCAAGTAGCATGTGAACTATATTTTACCTATAACTTGCACAAACGAACTACGCTGTACAAGCCACTGCACTAAATCAATGTCAAATCAAACACAATTTCGCAAGAAGTTTTGACGAAAGTTTTGCCGTTCCCAGGAAGAAAAACATTTTATCGGCCTATGGACTGTCCAGGCACATCCACAAACGTGATTCCTCGGGTGAAAGAATGAAGTGAAATCTATCCATGACAAGATGTGGATCTCCTCCGCAGTTGGGAGAATCCATAGAACACAAACAAACATTTTTTGATTTTCAGACCTCCTCCGTAATTATACGCTTCTTGAATACGAGAAATTTGCAACTTTATATAGAGCATATGCTTTTGGATTGACCCGGTGGCGTCGTCAGGGGGTGGACTTGGGTGGACGTGTACACCCCAGTTTTCTCATTGTGGTATTTATTCATAAGCAAAAACGGTGTAAAAATGGATGCGTATACCTTTCAGAGCTCCATTCCATACTAAATTCACCCCACATTTTTCGGGCTAGCGACGCCCCTGATTTGACCACCCCCCACCATCAATAGTGTATACGTACTTTTACCCTGGGTACAACGTACTTTATGAATGCCCCTGTAAAAAAACACGCCTCACAATCAGTTGCAAATTAACAAAAAATTAAAAATTATCTCCAAGTATAGATACATGTCCGCATCAAAACTCATGCTTTGCTCGGTTCAAATTGCAGCTCCCAGACAAATATTTGACTATTTTACCGATCACAAGAACCGCGGTGAACTCTCTACAACCAGAGCATGCGCACAAGACTAGCCAGCTGGTCAACAACCAACACTTCCGCAGTGTAGGTTGGCCTTTAGACGGGGGTGTATAATTGGATGACAATTGCTTTGCCTGCTGTTAAAAACATTTTGAGTAGCAAGTTTGAATTTAGCAGATGTCATTCCAAGATGTGGATCAAAATTATTTTTTTATTGTATCTAAAGACACAGATTTTCATAAAACCATTGATATGTAACTTAGTGACATCAGGCTTCTATTTCAAGCAAGCTTCACAAGTGCCAAGCAGTGTTAAAGATGGGGAAAATATCCTATCTGAATCACACTTTAATTGTGGAATGGATGCTGAATGTTCTCATGTTGCTAAGTCTGCCAGTAACGGATTTAAAATGATCAAAAGCAGAGATGAGCTTGAAAGCATCGAAGGCAATGATATTTTGTGGAGTAAGATTATTGGCAAAGAACCAGGTTGGTAATTTTTGGTACCTGTTATGATTAAAAACTTAAAAGAAAACCTCTTTGTTCAGAAACAGTTCCTATTTGTTGTGCATGTCATGTTTAAAAATATCAAAATATTTCACTAAGATTGTTCATTTCTTTAATGTTAGGCCTGGAAGTTTGAGCAAGGAAAAGTGAATTCCATGCAGTCAAAAAGCACATTTCCTTCTCATTAGAACTCTGGAGATCACTTGTTGGTAACTTATGTATTGGCAATGTTTTGCCGACTATTATAGGGTTACCCAAAAAAATTGCTTGACGTTTGTTAAATGATTGAAGAATAAAGACAGAATGAACGGGCTCCTTTCGTAGCATAACCCTTGTTACTAAGACCTTAAATTAATTTTTGACACGAGAATCTTGCAAATCCGCTGAAAAGGTACCGAGTTACGAATTTGTAAGTTCAAGTTTGTACGCCAGCTGAGACAAGAGATTACTAATGACTTGATATGCAAAAAAGCTCCAGAGAAGAGGTAAACAAATTTATCCAATGTAAATCCAATGTCATAGCATAGGACTTCAAAAGTAAATTAATTGGAGTATGCCAGCATTTTTTATCCTACGCGGAAGAAATGAGGGGAACCATTGAGCAATCTACGCTTTTAAGGCCAATCTTCGTTCCTTTTCAGAGTTTAAACTGATATCAAGAGGCAAAGAGACAAAACAATCAACAACTAGTCATGGTGGAGTGAGTTCACGTGCTGTTGATGGCAACAAAAACAATAACTGGCTTGGTGGTTCTTGCACTCATACGTATGGGACATACCTTCCTCATTGGTGGAGAATCGATTTTGCAAGAAGAGCAATGATCAACAAGGTTGTAATCACAAATCGAAGGGATTGCTGCTCGTACAGGTTGCAGAATTTTTTAATCAGAATTGGTTTTGAGGATGAAAACAATGCCAATCTAGTCTGCAGAAAGAATGTTGGTATTACAACTGGGATTACTGTGGAGTTCCAATGTACCAGTACGATGCCTGGGAGATATCAGTACATCGAGTCACACTATACTGAAGCATTGACCCTTTGTGAAGTGGAGGTTTATGGATATTACTTTTGAGTTCATTTTGACCCTGTTCACACGATTCGTCAGGACGGTATGACGTACTTGTTTTAGGGTAAATCTGCTAAAAATCTCTTTAGGTTTCAATAGGAAATTTTGCACAAATTCGCATAAAATTACATAATCAAGATATCGAAATTCGCCAAAATTGAATTGCAGCAAAGTACCTGAAGTTCTGCTCGAGCCATTTAAATCGAGGGGAAGATGCAATAATTATTTGTGCAATCTTTCTTAAAAGATTTGATGCCTATGCTGGATAGCAAAGTCTTTTGGTTGACTTCGCTGGAGATGCAAAGTCTATTCTGGCGACTTAAAAATGTCTTTATCATATCGGAGGCCTGAATATTTTGTATTACAAATTCAAACTTTCTGCTCGTGTAGGCCTTGGGATCAGTTCTTATATTGTTTGAAGCAAGAAGCATTAAGAACTGTGTTTTCTCCAGGGAAGGGGGGGG
>REGM01000069.1:1263311-1304730 GCA_004194415.1 Aurelia aurita
GGGGGGGGGGTAAGGCTGATGATATTGGCAATTATGTATAAATATAGGTTGGTATAGTCTTGCTGTCTATGATGGCATTTTCCAACGATCTGAAAGGTGCTGCCCTAAAAAAATTTCCGGGGGCTTCGCCCCCAAACCCCCATTCTGTTCACTTTCCGCCATTGCACATCTCAAAAACATAGCTTGAAAACGATCTGCTGTAGGCCCGTTTTTGCAGGTGATTAGTTCTACTGAGCCTATCATGCCTACTTTTTGCAAAACATTAACCATTACCTCTTCTGCTATAGTACTGGTCATGTGACACGGCGGATAACCATTTCGAGAAGAGTAGGATACTTCAACCATCTCTTGCATGCAGTGGCGTGGCCACGGGGAGGGATGGGAATGCCCACTTCTGTCAAAAGATGGTCCTCGAGATTCGTTCAAAAACGAGGAGAAAGTAGCTGGGTATAGGTAGGGAGGGTAAGAATTTTTCCAAGAAATACTGGCAAGTGACTAGGAGAGTCATTCTAAGCCAAAGTGAAGGTTCGCATTTTTAAAAATTTTCCCAGACGCATTATCACAGAATTTGTAAGGCTTCCATTTCGGGGTCAAGCAAACATTGGATTGTGAGAAGCGTTCTAAGACAAAGTATAAGGTCTTTCCGCAAAAATTTTCCCAAAGATGGTGATTCTTAGAAAACTGTTACAAAATTGTCAAAGTTTCCAATGGCATTGGTAAAGATGGGATGGAGATAGGGATTCTAGGCCAAAGAAAATGATGTTTAATAAAAAATTTTCCTGCCGATGCTAACTTTTAAAACCAATTTCACAAAATGGTCAAACGTTCTATGGTAATACAGCAAACTTGGGATCGAGAGAAGCGTCCTAAGCCAAAGTAGAGGGCGTGTCCTCAAAAAATTTTCGTGGGGGCTTTGCCCCCAGACCCCCTCATTTTAATGCCCCCAGTTAATTTGTCCTGGCCACGCCGCTGCTTGCATGTCTTGAATTCATTAAGAACCATGTGGAAGTTTTCCCTACGTTTATCAAGCCTTAATTTTGATTGTGTATAGCCCGGAATAAAATTTGCAATAATTCTGTATAATTCAATTTACTGTCGCTTTCATGGGGATTAAAGAGCTCAAAATGCAACAAATGAATGTGTCAGCCTATGCTGAATGATTTTTAAATACGAGTGCATTGCTCTGATGAAATCTTAACGTCAAAAATGAAGAAACTAAAATTGGCTTCTGCACGTCGTAATAGGCCCGAAGTCTGTTCTATGGTCTGACACTGATAACCTTTGATTTCTGAATTTGACAGAATCTGACAGACTGCCGACAGTTCTAGTGGCAATGAGTTGTGTAATAGGTTGATGACAGGAATTGTTGGCCTTTTTTTAATTGGAAATTAATTAATTTTTATTTCAATCAGTGAAAAGGGCGTTGGTCTCATTTATAGCCAAAGTAGAGGGCGTGGCCTGGAAATTTTTTTCTGGGGCTTCGCCCCAGACCCCTCCTGTTTTGCCCCCCAATAAAAAATCCTGGCGGCGAAAATTGGAGGAGCCTCGGCGAATTCCGCCTATCAGAAAGTAATAAACTGTTCAATCATAGTGAGCCTCGATGCGGAGAGGAGGCGAAGAAGAACTACCGACTCGCAACGAAGGTATCTAAGCACGGGTGGTTATACACTGCATGTGTGCTTATTTGGAGGAGTGCCGCAACTAATATGCTTCTGCGGAGGAAAAAATTGATCGATATACTTCTGCGGAGGAGGTAGAACAGAACCTCTTTAACAACAGAACTTTCAAAAAGGCAGCTGACACAAGGATAGGAAACAGAATCACTCTTATCATAGACTTGCCCCAAGTCTATTTCATGAAGTCCTTCCGACCGATCCCTTTCCCATAGTTCCCGGATCCGCCAATCCGTTGGAAGGACTTCATGAAATAGACTTGGGGCTTGGGGCAAGTCTACTCTTATCATGAAAGCAATGTAAGTACAACTGCGGTGTCTAACTACCCATGGTATAAGGAAACCACCAGCAAGGAGGAAGTGGGAGCAACCGCTCAAATTTAATCACAAGGCCTTCGCAAAAATATTGAATAGAACAAGTAAAAGTAAGCTTGCTCAAATCATGTTCAGGGTTGTGGGAAATCCACCTTTTCTTGGATTAAAACGTCTTTATCTGAGATAAACCCACTTTACCTTGAATAAACCCACTTCATCTGAGATAAACGCGCATTATTTGAGATAAACCCAGTTTATTTGGAATAAACCCACTTTATGTGAGGTAAACCAATTTTATCTGAGATAAACCTAATGCATCTGAGGTAAACCAAATTTATCTGAGATAAACCCTCTTGATCTGGAATAAACCCACGTTCTGAGGTAAAACTATTTTAGCTGAGGAAAACCCACTTTATCTGAGAAACACCTGCATTTACTGATGCAAAGTAAAGGGAAATTGAAGAAACACAGGAATACCTAAAGCTGAAAGGGCACAATCAGAAGGAACATCATGGAAGAAGATATGAGGTACTTCTATTTCCTTGAGTGCACTACTGTAATCTAAGACTAGACTTATGACGTTTCGTCCCTTGTTTCCCTGTGCTCTTTGACTTGTTGATATCGCTTCGGTCAATAGGCCTATTGACCTATTGACCGAAGCGATATCAACAAGTCAAAGAGCACAGGGAAACAAGGGACGAAACGTCATAAGTCTAATCTAAGACAAGTACCTGTACGAGTAAAAGGTTACCACCTACTTATGCAATCTGATGCAAGTTTTTTCAAAGCTTGAAGCAAACTTGTATTTCTAGTAATCTTATTACAAAAATAGGCCTTTTTAATGTTGATGAAGGCTAGCGAATCTAATTTGCGCAGTGTATTAGGTGCTTTGAATAACAAACACATCTATTTCACAGGCTGAAACGACGTTGTTTTTAGCTCATCGTACAAAAAATGAGCTTTTTTACCGGTGATGAAGGGTTTCTAATTAATTTTGCGTTATATTAGATCCTTTGTAAAACATCTCTTCTCTACTAAATATAAACCCTAGTTCTTTTGATAAGACAAATTGTCTCAAGTCAATCAATTTCTAATAATTTGTTACTATTGATTTATATACTATAGGTTTTTAAAATAGAGGGTGCTCTCTCCTCGATTAGTTTATCTACTGAGAGAGCCCCTCCTTTAAGAAATTCCTCTGCATACAAACCCTAATTATTTCTGTTATCNAATCTAAGACAAGTACCTGTACGAGTAAAAGGTTACCACCTACTTATGCAATCTGATGCAAGTTTTTTAAAAGCTTGAAGCAAACTTGTATTTCTAGTAATCTTATTACAAAAATAGGCCTTTTTAATGTTGATGAAGGCTAGCGAATCTAATTTGCGCAGTGTATTAGGTGCTTTGAATAACAAACACATCTATTTCACAGGCTGAAACGACGTTGTTTTTAGCTCATCGTACAAAAAATGAGCTTTTTTACCGGTGATGAAGGGTTTCTAATTAATTTTGCGTTATATTAGATCCTTTGTAAAACAAATATCTGGTAAATAAAATTGAGTTTATACAATAAAAACTTCAAAATTAGTAAAAACGCCTTTTTTCCTAAAGAGACTAGTGATTCACACATTAGAAATTTACCTGCATGATGTTTGTGACTTTCGACCAATCAACACATGTTCCTGCAAAAACAAAACTATGGCGTTAAAAATCAGAAAGAAACAGTACTTGCACAGAATCGTTTGACACAGGTATAGACATTTTGTGTGTTCTATAAGGAAACTTTGAAAATGACAAGAAAGAAAGTGACACTATGTTGGTTCTTGCTTTTGTCACAGATTCTTATTGAGCCACTGAAGTGCCAGTTAACGGCACCAGGAGCGTTCTTCTCTTTTGAGGGAACAGGAAAGCCAGACAGTCCCAAGAAAGATGAGATGACTTTGCAAAGAGAATTCTTTCAATGCGGAATGAACGCAGAATGCTCTAACATTGTCACGTCTGCCACTAATGTAAATTCGGAGGAAACAGGAGAGACTAATAAAGACAAAGGGACAACTAACCAAAAAGGGACAATGTGGATAAAGGTTCCAGTTCCTGAACCAGGTATTTTATCTTTATGCAATCTTGGAATTTAATACTGTATTTTGCTTTGCGTTTACATGAATGGATTTCTCAAAACGGGCATAGACTAGCCCGTGTCGAGCTCAGCAGCGGCAGACATTTCTCGTGTTAAGAGATATTATGATAACTACGAGCAAGGCTTTGCTGCTAATTGACAAAACTTGGTGAAATTTTAATATGTTTAGGATCTTTTATCAAGGCTCTTTTCGACCTATACTTATCGTATTCTGAACAAATCATTTACTCAAAAAGGCTTCAATGGTGCGAAAAATGAAAATGGGCATGACTGGTGGGGACATTGAATGGCTGCCAGTGGAGATTTTCCCAATGGTAAAAGATGCTCTCCTCTTTTGCAGAATTTAAACTGATTTCCAGAGGCAAGCATACTAAGCAGTCAACAACATTTGGTAATGCAGTGAGTTCTCGTGCTGTTGATGGGAACAAAAATGCTAGGTTTTTAGGAAGCTCTTGTACTCATACTAGTAACCTGGAGAGACCTCATTGGTGGCGAGTCGATTTTTCTAGAAGGGCAATGATCAAAAAAGTCGTAATCACAAATCGTAGAGACTGCTGCTCCGACAGACTCAACAATTTTACAATCCGTAT
Organism: Aurelia aurita; assembly: GCA_004194415.1. Taxonomy (NCBI): domain Eukaryota; kingdom Metazoa; phylum Cnidaria; class Scyphozoa; order Semaeostomeae; family Ulmaridae; genus Aurelia; species Aurelia aurita. The sequence goes on from REGM01000069.1 coordinate 1,268,026, forward strand.
CGGCTTTGTGGATACAAACAAGACCAATCCAATCTGCAGAAAGAATGTTGGTTTTCTTACTGGGATTACTACTGCTGAGTTCAAATGTAATGATGCGATGCCTGGCAGGTATATGTACATCGAGTCACATCGTCAAGAAGCGTTGACTCTTTGTGAAGTGGAAGTCTATGGATACTATTTCTGAGCTTTTGTACATTAATGTACTCAAACTTGCTATACACGTATTTTTTATAAGAAACTAAGAATTTGAGACAGGACTGAAAGTTTCTTAAAATTATCAGATTATGAGTACTCATAGTTTCTTACAAGTTCCAGAACAATCTTTATGTTTACTTCCTGTGACCTCGTGCACATTTCAAAACAAAGATTTCTGAAGCCTTTCCAATGTTTAGACATTACTCAAGTACCTTCCGAGTGATATGATACAGGAAACAAGTGAAAATAAGGTAGAACTATGCCAAGGATTTCCTTTATTAAAATATATAGTTTCTTAAGTTATATTTTCCCAGTACTGGATTTTCTTAATTGTTTGGCGATCGAAGAGTTGAGTTTCTTATGAGCAGTTTCTTGCAAAAAGAATACGTGTAATTTCAATATTTTGCACGTTGGAGGTAACATAGACTTGAGACCTGATTCGTTGTTTTTGCTTCAAATTCTATTGATCTGATTGATTTTCAATAGCCTTACCTCGTTTAGAGTTATATCGTGCGATTGCATTATTAATTATGCGTAATGTGTATGAATAATTTTCGCCAGTGGCGGCGCCAGCCGCCAACGACTGGGGGGGGGACAAACTGAAATGGGGTCCGGGGGCAAAGCCCCCGTGAAAATTATCTGGACCACGCCCTTTTTATCCTTGGGAAACGCCTTTTTTAGTGCTAAGAAACGCCCTTATTTGTCCTCAAAATTCATGATCTGACGACCTAACCCCTCCTTCGACAATTTCTCTACGGATTTGGACGAATTGGAAAACCGGCTTTGGAGAGAATTGGGAGGGACGAGTCCCCCCCCCATTCCCCCCACCCCCGTGGCACCGCCACTGATTTTCGCTATAAATTCTCGCACATGCTTTAGTTTGTTAGCTGAGGATGAGACAAGCTCGTCTAGAAATATCCTGTAATTACAACATGACTTAGTCAACTGAATCTATCGATTTTATTTATTAGTTACCATTATATTTATAAATTAGCATGGCCTAAAAGACTAGAAGAGCGTTTTTATGCAACGTACAGAAATTCTCTCCAGATTTAACCTCAAAGCAAGCTGACGTCATGTTTTTAACACTGCTGTGATGCCATGCCGTCTGGACGAACTCTCCTGTTTTTGAAGGAAGGACCCCAACCATTGCATTCAAGATCTCTTTTTCTGGAGGGAGGTGTGACATTTTTCTTAAGCCTAATAAATGCCATCCTAATTGCATTATATTCATGCGTCACAGCTTGACTAACAAGGTGTTCGACTTTATACTGGCAGGGTAACTTTGTGTACATGATATCATCTGATCAATTTTTTCAGAGCATTACAATAGTTTCCTATTACTAATTGGGTGGTAATCAAAGTTTGCAGTTTGGAGGATAAATGAATTTATAAAAGCCTGGTTCACAGTAGGTCGTTAAAGTCACTGGAGTCGTTGAGGCCGCTGGAACTAACGTCCCAAAAGACCCAAAAGACTGAATGTGAGCGGCGAAAATAAACTCCCCAAAGACCCTGACGACACCAACGGCTGAGTTTTTGCCGTTCACATTCAGTATTTTGGGTCTTTTGGGTCGTTCGTCCTAACTACCCCAGCGACACCAGCAACTGCAACGACCTAATGTGGACCAGGCTTAACCGTACAATAGGAAAATGTTTTTTAAGAGGATCTGTTGCACTCTTTCTGTAGAAGCGTGCTTACTAGGCAAATATAAAAAGCTAATCAAGGCGTGGAGAATCACAGGTCGTTAGCAACCTCTCGTAAAAGAGAGGCTCCCTCCCACCCATCCCCTCTCCTCCGTTTCCAATGAGATTCAGGTTACATGTGTTGTAAGAACGAATGAGCGATTGGGTAATGTGCTTACGGCTTATTGTAANCAACCAACGCTTCTTGAGGAATACTGAGTTTCTCAAAATTATGCATTTTACTGGCCTTGCAAATTTCCGTATACATGCTTTCTAAGTCAACTTTGGAGATCCTCTTTCCACATTTCAATTGACTGATGATATTTGAAATTATTTCCACATCTTCATCAAAAACATTATTATGCTGGGCGAAGTGAAATGCATTGGTTGCTACTGCAATTATGGATAATCTATTAATCTCAAGATCCACATCTAGCAAATGTTGGTCGGTGATGTTATTTTTGAAACAAATATCTGCCATGTTGACGATCATTTCCTTGCCATGCTTACCCAGCTCTTTATCAGTGCAATTCGTCTTCATGAATCCCTCTTCTATCAGTGATTTGATTCTCTCTATGAACTCGATTTTGACATCCTCGACCGTCTCTCCATTTGGTGACGATTTATTACATTCGAGAAACCATTTCATTCTTCTTACTAGACGATAAATATTAAAATCGATGATCTCGTCAAAATAATATCTTTCTTTCATGGATGCATTTGTAAATTTTCCAAATGCACTTTTTCTCTTTGGTATGATAGCCTTTCTCACCACTGCCACATCAGCTAGTTGTTTCCTGATGATATTTCCGTATCTAAGGCTGCTTCTTATCGGGGTTGCGCATTTTGGACACATTTTCATTCCGATAACATGATCATCTTTTTTTGCTGAGAACTCCTTTTCCATCCATTTATCCAGATACTCCACTTCAAATACATGGGAACATTCGGTCAACTCTACAAAGCGTGCATTTTTAAGCTTCCTTGTACCCGTGAAGCTCAGCTTCATCTCCTTTTTGTTGCATATTCTGCATAGTGATGGGCACTGTTCACTGCAAAGTCCAATGCACTGATGGCCACATTTTGCTAACACTTCTGGGCATGGCATGTTACAAGGTTCTCTCTCGTATATTTCCTGACATAAATTGAATATCTTGCCATGGCTACACTTCATCGTTAAGCTTTTCTTGCACTGGACAATTTCATCACCACAATTTAACTGCCTTGATTTGTGAGGACAGATAGGGTCCTGGAGCTCTTTACATGGTAGGCATTCTAATGAACACAGTTCTTTGCAAATATGAGAACATACAAGCACACGCGTGCAAGGCTCATTGCAACGTTTGTGGAGTCTGCCTTGATGACAAGTGGTGCAATCTCCTTTGCAAGTATGTCCACATGCAAGTATTTCTTCACATGAGACAGTGCAATTGAATTGATTTATGCTTGCTCCGCACTCAATTTCAGCTTTATGGCCACAGCGTAATTCTTTTTCAACAGGAAGCAAGCACTTGAAATCTGCTGCATCTATGGAACATTCTACCATCTGTTCATGGTTGCAACTTGGAATGATCTTCTCAATTTTTACCATGCAAGGGCCACATTCTTCTCCAAAATGGCACTTCTTTTGACACATATGACCTCTGTCAGTGCAAAGCAATTTTTGGCATGATTTTTGGCACTTGATTGTGACGTGTTCTTGATCAATAGCGTGACATGACTTTTGACACAAGTGGCCACACTGGAGGCGATAAATGCATGGCTCTTTACAGCCTCCATCTGGTGCTCTCTCAAAATCTTCTGCATTGCTTGCATCAATCAATTTCTCGGGATGGTTTTGGCAGTAAAGGCGCAGATATCTACCAATTTGCTTTCTTGTGATAGCTTTTGTTATTATTTTGTCCCACATTATACTTTTGCTGGCAAGCATTGCAAAATTTCCAATGACAAACAAGCCTTGCTTGGCTCTTGACAAAGCTACACAAATTCGATTCTCGACACCAGTGAAACCTACCCTACTCTCCTCGTTGCTCCGGACAAGAGACAGCAGCACAATATCGTTTTCTTCACCTTGGAAATTGTCAACAGACGCAACACGCACGCCTTCGAACTTCGCTTTTGGCATTAAATTCTTGAGCATCATGAGCTGCCCGACGTATAAGGTGAGAATGGTGATTTGAGTCGGCTCGTAGCCTTGTAGCAGCAAATACCAACACAGGGCAACAATGTAATTAGCTTCATGTGCATTTGATTTACTTCGCAGGTCTTTGCTTTCTTGCTCTGTGTGCTTGTGATCAATGAAAAACAGATTACAGGAAACTCCTTTGACATCTGGGTATTGGGAGACTGAAGGATGATCTTTAACGGTTGGATAAATATCCTTCATGATGAGAGATATTTCTGGACGCATTCTGTGCTGAAGATCAAGGGAATGACATTCCATTCCATTGTCAATCATTCTTTCAAACAAAGATAGCTGTAGATTGTACCTCTTTGCGAGATCATAGACTGATGTGTTAGGCCTTAGCTGTTTGTGATCTCCGATTAAAATCAAATGTTCTGCTCCATCTGTTATAGATGTAATAACATGTGCCTCGAGCACCTCTGCTGCTTCCTCAATTATGATAATTTTTGGCTTGATTCGTTCAAGAACCCTCCTGTATTTTGCAGCACCGGTGGTTGTCATTGCAATAACCGTTGCCTCCTTGAAAAATTTTTCATCTATCTGCTCATCAAAATCATTAACCATTGAGAAGAGATCTTCGAAACTTGCGCTCAAACGAGTCAGTTCTTGTTTGCAATGTTCCTGTTTTCTGTTTACGAGATAAACGTACAGCTTCCAACGTTCATTCCTATTGAGCATCATAGGGTCGACAATGTCATTAACTTCCTGCTCAGTCATAGGCAATGTAGTCTGGAACATATAACGAGCATGAACCATCCTTTTGTGCTTATTTGCAGCAGCAACTTGAAATCCTTGTGTATCGCCGAGTATAGCATCTTCCTTTCCCTGTATAGAGTCTGAATGATTTGTAAGGCTCCTCCATTGTGGTACATAAGCAATGGGCTCTTTGAACAACCGGTCGAGACGCGCTTCAGCTTCTCCTTCTACCTCTATGTTGTCATCCTTGCTGGATTTTTCGTCACTGTCCGTCTCTAAAGCCTTACTTAGCTTTTTCTGCTGTAGGATATTTGTTTGCCTATGCATCTCTGCAATCATCTCGAGAGGAACTGGAAAGAACCCAAGAAACATTTCAAAAAATGGTTTATAATCCCTCGTCCAGAGGTAAAGACCAGCAAACCATGTTTTCAGGTCGAAGGGCAGGAATTCCAATAAATCTGATAGATGGAGAATCTTTCCTTGATGGCAACTCCTTTGCGCGTATTCAAGACTCTTCATTATACAGGAAAGCTGATCGTTAACAGCCCTCCTTTCATTATAAAAGTGCTGCTTTTCTTCAAAGATGGCATGCTTGTCGTCCATGAATTCCTCTTCGTCACTGTCCCCTTCGGAATCTTCATCGTTTATGTAACCTAATCCTCTATCTCTATCTCTCTCCCATTCTCTTTCTCTTTCCCGATCTCTGTCTCTTCTTTCTCTTTGCCTTTTCACTGCTTGAAACTTGAATACTTCTTTCATCCAAGCTTGTTTCTTATTTGTCAGGCTGCATTTATCCACAGCGTCACTTTTGCATCGGCTACCAACACGAAGAATGTCCTCGTGTCCCATCTTCAAAAGGCCTTCTACAAACTGATCCAAGGCATGGTTTGTGTAGCAGACAATCAGAACTTTGTCCTTGCCTGGAGTCGTCCACACGCTCTTGTTCACAAGAAGGGAGTGGGTTATCTTTAAACCTACGTAGGTTTTTCCTGTACCAGGAGGTCCTTGAATGATTACAAATTCTCGAGACAATGCCTTTTCTACAGCCAACAACTGTGAATGGTTCAAATCAGTTTTACCTTCCCAATCTTGAATTTCTGAAAGTTTAATCTCACATTCTTCTTCGTCTTCAGTCAAACAACCGCTGAGATCGTACCTCACAGCCTCCCTATCCTGTAGGTATATAGGAGCTTTCACTTCATTGGAGGTAGAGATGATGTAATCAGCAAACGGTATTGCTTCTGCTCCTATCATCTGAAGAGCAGCGAGAACATGGCGATAGGCTTCAAAGTACGTTGGGGATTCCACCATGTCGTAGATTTCTTGAGATTCACAATCGAACAGCTTGCTACCTAATTCATCCAAAAATTTGACGTCTATCTTACCAACCTTTAACAGTTTTGCGTCTCTGTATACAACTGTAGCGAAGATAAATGTTTTGAAGTTGTCAGCTGAAAAGCAGAGCAGGGTTCCAAAAATCAATCGTTTGGAATGCTCCCAAATTACATGCTGCAAACCAGTAACGTCAAATTTGATTCTGTGTGTAGTTCCTCTGTTGTTGAAAATAGGTGAAATTATTCTCACTCTCCTATACAGTTTGATATTAAGCTTCCGTTCTTCGCGAGGCAAACCCATCGTAATTTCTCCAATGCCTTCTCTTAGTGGACCTACCAAATCTTCTTTAAGAAGTCGAAATTGTATGTCGAGGTATTCTTCACCATCTGAATACTTGCCTTGAGTCTTGATGGGCCTGAGGTATGGTTTTCCTGGTGTGATGTCACTTGCTGTTGGTACCACTGACAAACTTCGGTAATCTTCAGGCGGGGGCCCATCTGGACCAAGCGTTGGCTTTTTTGTCACTACTTCTTGTCTCTTCATTTTTTCCTTCAGTTGTTGTTTTCTTTTATTGACAAGATCAGTTACTCTAAGGAGCTGCTCTTCTTTGCTATCTAAATCGAGTCTTGAAAGCACCAACATTAATTCTGCCATTGGTAAATCAATTGCAGAGCTTGGAAACGTCTCACTGAAGATCTCAAATAGGGCTAGAACCTCTTCAAGGAATTTTCCTTTGTCTTCCACAATGTCATCCTGCAGGGGAAGCTTCTGAAACATCTTGGGCAACTGAATCTTGATTAGTTGTGATCCTGTGAGTGATGACATCACATCAAGAACATCTGAACGCATTGAAGATTCGCTTACTTTCGCAAAGATTGTCACTAGCAATTGCACCAACTCACCTTTTAAATCTGAGTCTTGGAGAACACTGTTCAGAGCATCCTTTGACTCGACAAGCTCAGAAGACAGATCGTCGGGGCTCATCTCACTTAGTTCTTTTAATCGTTGATAATCAAGGCTTTTTATCTCTCTGTTCTCGAGCCTACTAAAACCCATGTTCCCCACAGCTGCAGAAGATCCTAGAAGAAGACAAATACAAATCACAATTTGAAAAGATCATCTTATACACGTATGTTTAATAAGTTACTATCCTGGGTAAAAAGCTAAAGAAGTACTAGCACACAGTCACACAGCTGATTGGCTACTGAAAACAATAGGATCCCATTATTGTACAAACAGGCTCCACTTCCTACCTCAATAGAAAATGGCGACTGTGTCTACAGCAATGGAATCCATTGTTTTAGGAGCCAATCAGCTACAGGACAGTACTCCTTTAAAAGGTCCCAGCTCATCCAGATGTCAACAAATTCATATCAGTGCACATTGGTCTTTCCATTATTCCTGACATTGATGCACAAGTAAGGAAAGTATTAAAAATCTGTTTGTATCTAGATTGATTACCTGAGTCCTTTGTTTCCCTGTGCTCCTTGACTTAATGATGTCGCTTCGGTCAATAGAGACTCATAACATTCTCTGAAAAACTTGACACTATTTAGGCCCTCCAACACGAGATCCCGTGTTGATAAAAATATTGCGAAATTTGGCAAAGAACAATGGTTTGTCGAGCCTTGATTCGATTGACGCAATTGATTAGATTTGGACGAGTTGCTGCGGAAGCTGGCTAGAGATTTCTCTTGTAACTTTTAGTCTTAAAAACATGGAAATTATTTGCTTGAAATAGATTCCTTGCGTTCTCTCAACCCTAATCCCGATACCGCCAATCACGAATCTCTGATTCATTGGTGGGTGAGCTTCCTCTTTCATTGCGAGATGCATTTGGGGGCATGGTAAAAGTTCCCAGCTGTGTCATCTTTAGTGCAGTCGTCTATCGTATTCACTGTAGAGTAGTTTCTTTTAGCGTAAAGTAGGGTACAAGGTTTGTAATGTAATTGAATTGGTTCATAAAAACAAAAAATTAAATTATTTGAGTTAACAGACTTACTTTGCACTCAGTAGGTAAGATGAACATTCTTTTTCGTATTTAATGATAGGTTTTGTTGATTAACTGTCTTCTGAAGGTGATTTTATTGCATTTCATTTCTGAGGAGTGACGGTTGAAAAGGGCCTAGGCAGTGATTCGACCATGGTTCGATTGATGAATGCACAAAATATGATCAGCTTTTTCACTGTTTCATGATGTGTCCCTGTTGAGCAAGGTTTACCGCAGGGATGCAAGGGACTTAGGTAATCAGTCTAGTTTATATCTTTGCAATCTTAGAACACATGATAATTTTTATTGTTTCAGTACAACATAGGAGGTTGCATCTTCACCATATACAGGGTGTTTCATAAAAAATGCAGCCCAACTATAACTCAAAATTTTCAAAAAAAATAACAATTTTTGAATACCGGGTGTCTCAAAAAAAAGTACCCCTTTTGACTGGAAAAGGGAACAAAACTATAAAATTTCGGGACTTCTAGACTGCACAACTAAATTGTTTAATCTTCAACTTAGATGCACATACCTTGCATTTGTAAATCGTCCACCAAACCTCAGAGATACGACCTTGTGAAGTCAAAATTGTGAGTGCACCTGAAACCAGAGTTTTTCAAAAAGGGCCTAGCCATGCTTGTTTTATTTCATCGGCATTTACCAACAGAATTTTCAACTTTTTATTTTCAGTTTTTATTTTTGAAAAGAATCCTACTTTGAGATGTTTCAATTGTTTTTTAAATAATTTTTCTTTTGAGGAAAAAATCGTTCCTTACATTCCATTGAAAAGTTGTTTGCATCACAAGAAGAAGAAAAAGGAGCACATGCACGCTTATTTCGAAAATGTGGCATGAGTTTATTAAATTAGCCACATCTTTCTCATATTCGTTTAATTAGGGTCGTGGCTAAGCGTCTATGATTCTTTTCAAAAGCTAAAACTAAAAAATAAAAGTTAAAAATTCCTTTGGATAATGCTCATGATACCAAATCATGGTTAGGCCCCTTTCTCAAAACCTCTGGTTTCAGGAGCACTCTAAATTTTGACTTTGGGAGCTCGTATCACCGGTATTTGGTGGACGATTTATAAATGCTAGGTATGGGCATTTAAGTTGAAATTGACCAATTTAGCTGTGAAATCGGAAAGTCCTGACATCTTATCGTTTTGTTCCTTTTTCCAGTGAAAAGGGGGTACTTTTTTTGAGACATCCGATAGATGTAATTTATACAATCTGAAAGCACAATCTATCATCTTTTCGATGATATGAATTTTGGACGCATCAATGGGATTATTTATTATTTAGTCAATATTTTAGTAAGTATGGCCTATTTTAGATGCAGCAGGCTGTAAGAGCTAAATCAAGACCTTTTTCTCGTAAAAAGTTACAAAACAGAGTTAAAAAAACATTTTAGGCCTAGAAGCACTTGAGGTGATGCCCTTACATAGGAAAAAACACAAAATTATTCCCATAACATACATTTATCAAAACTGATCTAATTAGCTCCCACAAAGATAATTTTTTGCTAATGTAACTATCCTACCACTTTCCTGCATCACAGTAGGTCATACTTAATAAAACGTTAATTGAGTGACAAAGAATTCAATCAATGTGTCCAAGCTGGATATAATTGGAAAGAAGATAGATTGTGCTTTCAGATGGCATGCGTCAAATTCATTCAAACATCATTATTTTTCTGAAGAATCTCGAAAAAGGTGGGTTGCGTTGTTTAAAACCCCATGGAATCACTTTGAAGAAAAAGGGAGAAATCCAAATAACATCGCCCAGCAAAAACCTTCAAATAAACCGTTTTCAAGAAACATAGCGCACGGAATAGCCTCTTTAGAATGTGTTTGATTGGTAATTCTAAACCTACCAAATTTTGAAAACAATGGATTTTGCAGAGATGGAAACAAATTTCCCAATCAAACATAAAAATCTTGAAACGGTAGGCTTCGGATTCATCAACAGGGTTTGCTAAAGAAAGCGATAATTTCTCCAAAGTCTACCAAACCTTCTGTCTTTTGGAGCAGAAGGTTCAAAATGCCTTCCAAACCTACCAAACCTATCATTTTAAGAATTTCAAAGCCAATCAAAAACAAATTCCGAGCCTACCAAGTCTACCGTTTTCAGAATTGGTACCAATCAAACACGCCCTTAAAGTCATCGGGATGTGGTGCCAATCAAGTAGAGGATATAAGTCTGCTCAGCTTCGGTATGAGTAACGAAATTTTGTAGTTTATCGTGCAAAAAATAGGTAGTAAATACCTAAATATATTATAGTTCTATGTTGGAAATTTGGCGTTATTTAGGCAAATTTAATAGAACTAAAGCTTCGGCTAATAGACAAATTAACATCTGCAGGGTCAACAGGCGAGCGACTACAAAATAACAGGAAGCAACTGTGAAAATATCGCAGCGAATTTAATGTTAAAAACCCCAACCTATGAGCACAACATTTTCCAAAGAGCAATCATAACGTTCTAATCGCCATGAGATAGCAATGTTTCATTTTACAGACCCCACTCTTTTTGGTGAAGGGAAGTTGTGTACCTCAGAAGAAAATGGCGACTGAGAGTACAACAATAGGATCCCATTGTTTTTAAGAGTCAATCAGCTGCGTAATAGCATTCCTTTAAATAAGGAGAATGAGCATTTATTAAGTGCCCCCATAATAAATCTCCGAGTTCGCTTTACTTACCTGTTTCTTTACTCTTAAAAGGAAGACTTTTTCGATAACCTTCTTCAAAACTTCTGTCAGCGCTTTCGCGCCATGAGTTTGGTATTCCATTATTTGTATTGCTAGCTTGGGGAAAGCTTCTTTTCTGTGTCAAAAATTGTTTACTTCTCCAAGAATCATCCAGTTCTATGCCTGAGGATCGACGATGTGGAGGAACATACTTAATAGCAGCATCAGCATCAATCTTGCTACCTGTAAAGGAAACAGCAGTTGTTACAAAATATTTTCTTGAATAGCAAATTCTAATTAATTATAAGGGTGTGTTTGATTGGAAACTCTAAACCTACCGAATTCTGAAAATATTAAACTTCACACAAATGGCAAAATATTTTTCAATCAAACACAAAAAGCCTCAAAACGAAAGGTTTGGCTAATAAAAACTAGAATCTCTCTGAAGCCAGCCAAACCTTCAACTTTTTGAAGAATTTGGTTTTCAGAATTTTTCAGAATTTCGGGGTCAATCAAACACGAATTCAAACAGTTTTGAAAATAAGATCAAAAATAAATTCTTTAAGGACCTCCCAAATCAAGAAAATAGCCCCTATATATATTATTGAAATCCTAAAAGCTGCAAACAGAAATATCTTTAACCCTATCTGAACCGGGGGGGGGCTAAAATAGCCTCCCCCGCCTACCATGTTTGTCTGTGTAATTTTATTTTAGAAATTTCAAGGCTTGTTCTTTTTCGACTTTTCCTAACTATCTATTTAGCATCTTCCATCCAAATTTCTTCAAGATATCTGATGTAGTTTTGGAGATATAACAATTTTCTGAGAGAGTAGTTTTAATAACTTGTTTGTTTTATGGTCGAACCCTTTATAACTTCAAACTAAGATAATTCTTGACGGAAGTAAGATAACTGGATGAAATTTTCAGTTCAGCCATGAATTAATAAGAGAATATGGAAAAAACTTAATTGTATTGTTTTTCTAAGAAATGACGTCATTGACGATGTCATATATATAATGAATTTAGTTAATAAATATAGGTCTACAAAATTCATTATTTTCTCAAAATATCACTTTAATTTAATCTGTAACAGTACTGTTTTTGGCCTAAAACAAAGAAAATTGATGACGTCATCGAATATATACAGCAATTAGATTAAAATGAATGATGACTTCGGATTTTTCACATCAAATTACATAAGATTGCCAATTTTCTTTCTTCTAGCCCTTGTCAATTCGGAGTTCTGAGGAAGGGCTGATTTAGCCCCCCCCCCCCACCCGGCCTGAGGATGCTCAGAAAAGCCCGGTTAAGTGCCCCCATAATACATCTCCGAGTTCATTTTACTTACCTGTTTCTTTACTCTTAAAAGGAAGACTTTTTCGATAACCTTCTTCAAAACTTCTGTCAACGCTTTCGCGCCATGAGTTTGGTATTCCATTATTGGCATTGCTAGCTTGGGGAAAGCTTCTTTTCTGTGTCAAAGATTGTTTACTTCTCCAAGAATCATCCAGTTCTATGCCTGAGGATCGACGATGTGGAGGAACATACTTAATAGCAACTTCGGCATCAATCTTGCTACCTGTAAAGGAAACAACTGTTGTTATAAAATCTTTCTCGAGTAGACCATTTCCACAATAAAAAACAGAGACTAGTGAGAGCGGTTTGTTCTGGTAAATGGCGGGTGCAGATCTGGTAAATGGCTGCCACGGAGCTTTTACAAATGATACAAATGTCCCTCTGCAGAACAGTTGGTTTTAAATTCACAGTTAAAATAAAGAAATTTTCGCTTAAAATATAGCCGAAATGGTGTCCCATCACCAAAAAGCCTCGTAACTAAAGGGAGACTTACTCTCCAACCCAGACCTCAAATCAAATTGCTTTGGTTGGAAAATATTCGTGATTCGTCATATCCGTTTATCAGAATAAACGAAGCGAGATAAAACGAATGTTTTGATAAGTTTCGAGAAGAAAACTTGGAATTACTATACTCTCTATGAGTTGTGCAAACTGGACAATAATTCAAAATTAAAACCTGTAAAGGAAACAACAGTTGTTATAAAATCTTTTCTTGAATGGCAAATTCAAATTCTAATTCTAAGGGTTTGTTTGATTGGAAAATCTAAACCTACCGAATTCTGAACATTTTAAACTTCAGAGAAATGCCAAATGTTTTTCAATCAAACACAAAAATCTTAAAAACGGTAGGTTTTGTAATTGAAAACTAAAGTCTGTCTCAAATTTGATGTCANTGGTAACAGACTAAAGTTCGCATTTAGGCGTTCAAATCAATTTCACTGCCTCTAATTATTTAGCACTTATTACTTTATAGTTATAATACTCATTACTGTTAAGTTGCTGTTTCATACATAAAGAGAAAACGTCAAATATGTGGTATTTATTTCGTCTCATTGGCTCGACCCAATCATCACAACACTCTCTGTGAGTTGTGCAAACTGGACAATAATTCAAAATTAAAACCTGTAAAGGAAACAACAGTTGTTATAAAATCTTTTCTTGAATGGCAAATTCAAATTCTAATTCTAAGGGTGTGTTTGATTGGAAAATCTAAACCTACCGAATTCTGAACATTTTAAACTTCAGAGAAATGCCAAATGTTTTTCAATCAAACACAAAAATCTTAAAAACGGTAGGTTTTGTAATTGAAAACTAAAGTCTGTCTCAAATTTGATGTCAGAAGTTGAAAGGAAAGGAAAATCATGATTTTGTGTATGTTATTTGTAGGCAGTGTAACAGTGACTTATACGAATATCGGCATATCGACGATCGGTGTTTCTATTGGCCTAAAATCAATTTCATAACTTCAGTGTGGAAGATGTTGACAAAATTCCAAAAATCATAGAAAATCCATTTTAAGGATTTTTCAAAACAATGTCAGAATAGCGCATTTTCTCAGCCATTGATTGACGCCAAATTCGTTGAAGTTAAACACAGAGGTTGGAGTGGCCCGCGATTAAACGCCAACTGACATCTAATTTGAGACACACTTTAGAATCTCTCTAAAGCCTGCCAAACCTTCAACCTTTTGAAGAAGAAAATTATGAAGGCCGTACCTATTAAACCTATCGCTTTGAGAATTTCGGGGTCAATCAAACACGACTTCCAAGTCTACCAAATCTACCGCTTTCAGAATTGGTACAAATCAAACAAACCTTAAATTGAGCGATCAGAATATGACCATTTGGCATTGCATATTCATGTAAATTGGAAGATGAAGAGGGCAGATCCTAGAAGGGGCACCTGTTGCTCACCAGCAGCGCAGGAGAATTTTTGCACTTACTGCGCAGAAAATTATTTGTTTACGAATAAAGAAGCTGAAAAATGTGGCTTCATGTCACAACTAAGGGTGCACATTTCGTCGATAAGAGCCTTCGTACACATTTCTTCTCGGAAAGGGAGCACTTGCCCTCGTTGCCCGTATATCAGCTTCTGTTAATCCTGAGTATTTACCTTTTCTAGCATCTACAAATGCACTACTTTTCCTATAGCCTTCTTCGAAATTTCCTTGGCCATCTGTACTCCATTCATCAACGGCTGTACTTCTGTTGAACGCGTGTCCTAATGTAAGATCTGCCAAGCTGTGATTACCACTCCAATTTGTGCCGATTTGTCCTGAATGTCCTCCTCGCTCTGAATGTCCTCCTGAACTATTTCTATTCTGCCAAATTTGATTGCTTGCTGGCTGACTGGCTGGGCGTGTTTTTGTACCACCATTGTCGAGAAAGTCACTAAGTGTCATGGAATGTCCAGCTTTCCTTTGATGATGAAGTTCTGAAAGAATTTTATCAAGAGAATAAGACGTGTTAGCTTCGTTTAGGCTGATCTCATTCTGTCATTCATGTTTGCATTCGGTCCCGCTCACACTGCTCCTTCTTTGTTATTATCCGTTCTTGGCGCATCCAAGGTACTCTTTCACATTGCTCCATTTCTGTCCCAAAATGGAGCGAAAAAGATCGATTTTTGTTTGCTCTGTTTTTGTGAACCTCATTGTTGAATGTTTTAGTGTTTTCAAAAACCTCTATTTTTGCTCGTTCACATTGATCCATTGCGTTTTCAAATAGCTCTGTTTTCGTGGATATACACTTTTGACAGAATTTTCAGAAACATCCTTTTTTGTCCTCTTTTTTGTGAGGATCAGTGTGAACACTTTCACAAAAACAGATGTGTTTCTCTCCGTTTTTGTACAAAACCCGAGCATTGTGAACGGGGCATTAGTTCGATGGTTTTTTTTGTGTTACTTTAAAATATTAGATAAATTGACAGTAATTCTAGACGGTAAATCTTCCGAGATTAAAAAGTGTGATTGCGGTGCTGATTGATAAGATGGATGCTGATGCAACGCATATGTAAACAAAGTAAGCCGGAGAAGATACCCTTGAACCTGGATGGCTAACTCGTGCGAAAAGGGCTTTAAAGAACGTATGTCATCTATCAGCCTTTGTGGTCTTCGCTCGCGCGGTCGTGGTTCGTTGTGTTATTTTAATGCGCCACAGCTGCGTTGCCCGCTTCTTCTGCAAGGTTAATTGGTCTCTGCATCTCCGTAGAAATGGAGCCAAGGGTGAACTGTTATGGATCGCCCTGTCGCAGGATCGCCAATTGCAGAGGATATGTCTGATAGTTTCAACAACAGCAGTTCACATACAGTGCCTGACAGAGGGCCACCATTAGAAGAAGGAAGCGTTGCTGTACCCAATGTTGCTGCGCCTAGGACCTTTGCCAAAGCACCTTCGGTAAGTAACATTCAGATATTTTATTGTTTTTATAAGAAAACAGAAAATGTGATTTAACTCTAATAATATGGGGCACAGTATCCACTATTCTTTACAATCATATATGGTCAAGGTTTTATAATGACTAAAGTTTAATGACGACCCCAATTTAATGGCGGTCGGAGGAGATGCTTGGCTGCGCTTTGACAATTTGGATACGAGAGCAGGCTATCACACAGCACAGACAAAAGAACAACAACTGGAATATCACATCACTGTGAAGAATTCTTTAAAGCCCACAAAGACCGAAAGTATGTTGATTAGTGGGCTTTAGGCCTAAACTACCGGGGGTCCCAAAAAAAAGTATACAGATTCGGTCGACCCTAGCAATGATAATTTAGCGTGAATCAAACCGAAAACATTTTTAAAACATACCTCGATAGTCGACTTGAACATAGATAACTTGTTTATTGATATTGGTGCTTTGAGAGTTGAACTATTAAACTTCAAAGAAAAAATTTTCCTCCACCTCCAAACCAGAGCTTTGGCGTTTTGGCCTAAGCAAATTCTTGAAGCACAGCGAATAAGTCAACAATAGGCTTGAACAAATTGAAACAAGACGAGAAAAATTTAAAACTGCCCAACAGCTGCGTTTTGCAAAATGTAATTTACGTGACACTTACCATCAAGGAAGCTCCAAAGTAAGCTTCTTGAAATAAATTGTTGATATTAAAATGAACGAAGTTTACTTCGGAGCTCCCTTGATGATCAGCGTCACGTAAATCATATCTTTTAAAACGTATCTGTTGTGCAGTTTTTAATTTTTCTCCTCCTGGTTCAATTTGTCCAAGTCTATTGTTGACTTATTCGTGCTTCAAGAATTTGCTTAGGCCAAAACGCCATAGCTCTGGTTTTGAGGTGGAGGAAAATTTGTCCTTTGAAGATTAATAGTTCAAATCTCAAAGCTCTATATCAACGAACAAGGTATCTATGTTCAAGTTGACTACCGAGGTATGTTTTGAAAATTTTTTCGGTGTGATTCACGCTAAATTTTCATCGCTAGGGTCGACCAAATCTGCATACTTTTTTGGGACACCAGGTGTACTCTTGGTCTGTTAGAGGAAAAATGAATATAAATAAAGAAGGAGCAAATATTGATACCTGTTGGGTTGACACTTTGCTGGATTCTATCGTCATTCCAAATCTTGCCGCCTCTTCCTATATTTCCTATTCTACCTCTTCGACTTCCTGTCCTAGACCTGACTCCCCCTTTATCGACTTCTCTTTGAATACTCTCGGGAAAGTCACTGCTCGTTGTTGGATTCTGTTCTCCTTTCGTCTTCATACAGACTTGCTTGTCATTTTCTTCAAAAGTAGCAGTAGCTTTACTTCCTAGATCGAAAGCAAAAGAATATCAGTTAACTGCCGTTTCAGTTTGATAGTTCGGGATGCACACTTGACTACCAGTCTGATGGATGGGAGACACTCTCCTCGGCAGAGGCTCTGTTTTGATGCGTTTAGATTAGTTGTATATGTATAGCTAGGTAAAAATCGAATTAAAATAAGTTGACAAACAAACAAATCATCTGAGAGGAATGCGTATGCATGAAATCTTTTTTGCGCAGTGGTGTAATCCTCTGATTTTGCAGCCAGAGCAGTCATGTGGAATGGATTCGAGCCCCATCAACGCCACTTGAGCTTCATAAAAAGGGGTCGCGGACTCGATCAGGACTTCTCTCTTTCTGCGATCCCTGGGAAACCTTCCAGATGCCTGACCAAAACAGCTTATTTCTCCACCCCTCGGAAGGGACTTTGAACTAGGTGCCCCATGTCTGGACGCGGCATGTGGCCTAAACTAGCTGTAATATAGCTAGATATCTTTTCAGCCTACTTAAGATAAGGCGATGATGATGATAATGATGATGATGATAATGATGATGATGATGATGATGATGACGATGATGATGATGATGATGATGATGGTACCTTCAACTTCACCATATGCTACGAGAAAAAGGAATAAAATGTGAGGATTTATACCTTTGAAGAGCGATTCTTCTTCTTCAGTTTGATGTTCACCTATGCAGAAGGTTGGTACTCCTCTGTCATCTCTTTGCGTTGCTACGGATCGGCCTCTTGAGCTTAATCCTCTCGAGTTATGTCCGCTTGCTCGATTCCAACAGTTTGTGCTTGCTCCTTTACTCGTTGCGAGGCTTTTCTCTTGCGGTCGAGGGATATAATCTGCCTGTCCACCTCTTTTTGAGCCTTCTCTGCCTGTTTGACGAAGACATTGCAGATTGCTTCATATTTCATATATTTCACATAGCCTAATGGTTTATTTACAAGGACCCTCGAAATAAAACCTTGCGATGAAAAACAGACCACAGAAAATTACAATATGAAAACTAACTTATTACAATAATGAAGACAAGCTTTTCCAAAAAATATCAATCTGCTAATCGGCCCTAATCTTTTTCATTCTTTTATTTCTGAGATTCTTTCGCTGTCTTAGACCTTTCTCATAACTTGACTTTCCATATGTACAGGTAGTACGAGACAGCTGGGGTGTACCTTGTAATATTTAAGACTTATATCTATACAATCTTGTTATGTTGTGTACGCCATCATGTGGAGTAGCCGGTGTTGTTGTTGTTGTGATTGAGAATCTCGTGAACTTATAATTTAGGCCATGTTATGTTCTGTTGACTAAGATTCGCCTCGTCTATTTATCGTCTCTATGGAGCCCCCAAGAATTGATATACATGTCTACCCCAACCCAATCCCTAGCGATGTCCCTGAACCTAGAGGTAAGAAATATCACCTTGTGATGACTCAAATTCTTTATCAGCTTTCTTTTCTGATGGGCTCGTGTTAACATCTCTCTCTCGATTGCTCTGCCCTCTTCCAATGCAAGTTCCTCGTGACCCAATTCCCCTTTTATTTTGGCCTCCGCCACGATTCCAAGAGCTTGTGGGAGCAATCTGATTGACTAAACCATGTCTCCCTGGACTTTGTTTCATGAAATCACTCAATGAGAATGTTTGGCCGGTTTTCTTCTTCCCTCCTCCACCTGAAACATTACAATATATACAGGGTGTGCAAAAAGGCAATTTGTCAATTTGATAGTGCACAGAACAGAAATAATTTACTTGCCCGATGTTCAATATTCACTCCTAACTGAATTGCATTTCACATGCATAGATCGAGCACCCAAAGAATTTGCTTTGTTGCGCCCCTTTTGAGTGAATTCAAATAAAAGATTTTGGGCATAGCTATAACCACAAAACCCGTGAAAATAGTTTGCCGACGCCATTGAGTTGCATTTAGCTTATTTTTTTTGACGTGCCTTGGTAAAACTAAGGATTCTGAAGCTCCAAATTTGGCCTACCTGGAAAGAAATTCTAAGTACCTTTCAATTCTCCTTCATCTTTCATAGCAGTGTTTTAATTTTATCCGCTTTAAAGTTTTTGTAAAACCACAAATTAAAAAATATGCCACGAAAGCTTGCTCCGCCTCTCCAGCTTACAGTACATTTTTGATTAAATTGAAGAGAAATTGCTTGCACAAAAAGATGACTTCCTTAGGCCCTTGATTTGTCATTTCAAAAAGCTTATGTAGCCAAACGTCCTTGCGTCAGATTTTGTGATGACGTCTTTTTACGCAATTTCTGCTCTGTCACCTTCATCTCCTGTTGATCTTTAACTGTTTAGGCTACCATGAACCAATGAAATCAACCTTGCCCATAATCAGTCTGAGACGAAATAAACAAGTGTCCAAAAACTATTTGGATGACTTTTTTCTTTCTTGTTTTATCTTGATTACAATGCAGTATAGGCCTAATCAAAGTCATGGAGCTCACAGCTCTTCAAGGCAACAGAATATTTCGTTTTTGTTTTGTTCATGACTAACCATGTACTAAAGTAAAAAACGTGTATGATACTTCGATCAGATAGAAGAATCTCTAAAAGATTTCAAGGATTTTCATGGAAAATAAAAACGCTTCAGTGAAAGTAAACAAATCCCTCTGATTTGCTCAAATGTCTGTCGAAGTTCGACGTTGATACGTGTTAAATGTGAATCCAGAGCCAACAATGTTCTTATTCACTGTTAAAATACTTAGATCATTTTTTTTGAGAAACAGCTTAAAGTCATATCGTCTGACCAAGATAAAATAAGTCTCTGCCTTGTTGCTGCATTTTGTAAAAATTTCAAGAATCTAACGTTTTGAGGTTGAGTTAAGGTCAACTTACGTGGATTGTCCATCTTGCTTCAATTCAACCGTCGCAATTTGATCTGCTGGTACTATCGCAGCTACATCTCAAATCAAATCCTTCTCATCTCCTTCTGCTTCGCAGTGAAAATGTCTTGCTCTGGAAGAAAGACCAAATCTGCGAAGCAACCTCGAATAAAAACAGACCTTCAAACAAAATCGAAAGGCCAAAATGCTTCCACTAAATAACGTCTTGAAATAGCTGGAAGCTCAATGCAAGCATTGTCATTGGTCAAATGAAAACCACAAGGAATCTCGAAAACAGAGCTGTACTTCTGAGAAACGGGGGAATCCCCTGAACGGAAATTTCCTTTCCATAATTGCTCTGGCAGTTATGGCCTGAGAACTAGTTCCCAGTTGACGCAGCCTTATGAGTCATTCGAAGGCTGCGTCGCCTGGGAACTGGTTCTCAGGCCATAACTTCCGGAGCGCGCTAACGATTTGAAATTTTTAGGCCCACACAGCAAACGATCGAAGCAAGGAACAAAAGCAGAAGAGGAAAGATACCAATGAAATGAAGACGAGCAAGGTAATGAAATACATTTATTCCTTTAGGCACAGTTACGCCGGGTATTGTGGACAGGATCGACACCAGTCGTGTCCACAATACCCATGCTTATACAGTATACACTCTTCGGTTTTAACAGGAAAATCAATATCTGGAAAGAAGAGGAATGCAATTGTAGATTATGTAGACCTTTCGTGGCTAAGGTTGGGTTCTTGACTTAAAAAAGATATCGTCACAGAGAAAATGTAAATAATGTAAATCTGATTTCTTGTATTTTTTTAGCTATTTTTATTTTTTTTTTCTATATAAACCTGGCTTCCGAATAGTTTTAGGCCACTGAGAAGCTAAGTTTATCGAAGCAGTGTCCTGGTCCTTCCCCTCGATGTGGCCACACCTCGCGATTCCTTTAGCCTGAAATTACAGAGAGTTGGCGACTCTCCTCATCTACGTAGCAGGTTTGACAGGGTGGGAACTCGAACCACCAACCCTCAGAATGGTAGTCAAGCGCGCTACCGTTGAGCCATCCCAAGCGCGCTACCATGATTCAATTTTTTAGGTAGTAGGCTTGAATTAGACTTACGACGTGATTCCTTGTATTCGTTCAATATTTATAATCTGATTTTATAACCATCCAATTCAATGAGCGATGCTGAGACTTATGTAATGAGTATAGGCTTGAATTAGCTTTTATTTCATAGCTATTTTATATAGTTATGTCATGCCTACTTTAAGTAAATTGATAATAATGATAATAACAATAAGGCCCAGGGGAGACACTCAGCACTTTCACCTACGGGGAGGTCTGAGACATTTTCAGGCAGCCCAAAAATATCAGTTCATTTTATACTTAGACACCTGTAAGCGAACATAAAATATCCTGAAACAATGCAAATTGAGATCAGGATTGCCTTTAAAGAACCCAAAAATATCAGATATATCTATATTTGATACAAAAAAATATCATAGCCAAAATTTCAGTTTATTTGGGCCCAAAAATATCACTTTCGGCAACATTATAACCCAAAAATATCGGACTTACCTTCCCGTATGTTCATGTGCTGAGTTATCCCCCCTGGGCAATAAGGCCAGGGCAGAAAGACACTGTAGATAAACACAGCTGCGTTTTATACCCGTGAAGAAACGTTTGATAATCATTTGGGTTGAAGAATTGGTTCAAAAGGGTAAACATTAGGATAGAACAGCCAGTGCAAACAATATGATTGACATTGTTCGTCCTTTTCTCCACTTAGTCATTCAACGCCGCACTCACTAACTATTGTTATTTCTGGTTTAGATGTTTTTCTAGTTCTCTGTCATTCGTGATGAGCCTTCTATATCTAAGTGCCTGACTATAAATGATACCTTTTTGCAATGGGCAGATGGAAAAATGTTGCTTGCAATAATGTGCAGACATCGGTGGGCTTAATAAGGAGTGTCATTTTCATCATTAAAGTAGATAGTTGTGTCCAGGAAATTGACTTTATTCTTAGAGTATTCTCCACTCTCCCTCAAATTTAATTGTATCATGAATAGAATTAGCATGTTCAATGAATTTTATCAGGGCTTCTTCCCCATGTTTCCAGATGATTATGATATCATCTATGAATCTTTGCCATAGCAGGGGTCGGAGTGTAGAAGGGGCATGTGTGATAATTGTGTTTTCAATCTGAGACATAAATATGTTTGCAAAATTGGGTGCCATGAGTGTTCCGAAGGAGGTACCATGTATTTGTAGGAATATTTGTTTGTTGAATTCAAAATAGTATCCTTTGAATACGAATTCAAACATTTTTTTCAGTTTGTTGATTGGCAGAGGAGGGTTTTGGCATAGTATTGTGACATGGCATTGAGGCAGTATTGTATGCCCTCATAGGGATGTTAGTGTAAAGTGACTTAACATCCAGAGTGCAGGGACCGCGCAGCCAATGGGCTAGGGGGCTATAGCCCCCCCCCCCACTTTTTTTTCAAAGATAGGTTTAAAAATGCTGTACAAATATGGAATTTCTAATTCTTCTAAGTAAATAAATAGACGACAGCGAGAAAAACAACTCATACACCAATTTATGTGTCAACCACGGTAACTTTAGCATTACGTCTTTGCAAATCTTCTCTACGTGAAGCAATTGTCATGATATGTGTCTCTTTTCGTAGCAATTGAAATCTTCTCTGAACCGAACTGTATATAAATATGGACGTGAAGAAGATTTTCTTAAAAGGGAAGTTTTCCGACGTTTTAAAGGGTGTGGTCTCAAAAAAAAATTTAGCGCGCTATTACCCCGGACCCCCATTTTAGCTCGCTTCGCTCGCTGTTCAGCCCCCTCACTTAAAAACCGCTGCGCGGTCCCTGCCAGAGTGGCTAGCAAGGAGCCTTCTGGGATATTAGCCCTGTTGTTCATTATTATTTGTAGGAAATGTTTGCTGTCTTTGATATATGATGGAATTGTTTGGACTATTGGTTTGAGGTAGTAGTAGTTTTTCAGTAGGTGAACCACGCCCTGAGACAATAGGTCTCCCAGGTGTGATGTCATCAATTTTTGGTTTGTGTATTTTAGGCAACAAAGAGAATCTTGGGGATTCATAAACATTTATTGTTCTAGAGGTAGAGATATTATTCTTTGCTAAAAGGCTTGTTAGATATGAAACAATTTGAGCCGTCAGTTCTGGAATATCATTGGTATGACATTTTGTATAATGATGTATGTTCTCTAGTTGTTTAGTAGCTTCAGTTAGATAAGATAAGAGTAGTGTAAAGTAGTTGTACGTAGCTTTACGTTGCGTGTCTTTATGCAGGCCCGTCGGAACGAAATTCATATTGGGGGGGCTGAAACAAGATGCGAGCGGAGCGAGTAAATATGGGGGTCCGGGGGCTTGACCCCGGGAAATTTTTTTGTGACCACGCCCTTTAGATCGTTGGAAAACGCCTCTATTATGAAGCATCTGCCATCTAAAGGAGCAAAGGATCGCGACTAATGGAAGGATTTCCCGGGAAATTTTGAAAATAGGACCTCAAAATCACCTAGAAATAGACTGTTTTTTAATAGAAACGTGGTAGCTTGATAACTCTGATAACTTCCTCTGGTATAAATAAGTTAAAGTCTTCCTTTCCATAAGCTTGAAATTTTAACAACCTTTTTCACTAAAAAGCAACAAACTTCAGCAAATTATTGGGGGGGCTGAAGCCCCCCCGCTTCCGACGGGCCTGTTTGTGATCTAACAGACAGCTCAAAAAGGGGACTACGAGTACAGCGTCCACTGTGACCCTCCGATAAGATCGCAAGGAAATAATTAGCGCTGTGGTTAATGAACCAAGTTTCTAAATGTTTTCATGAGCTGAGTGNGTTGGAAAACGCCTCTATTATGAAGCATCTGCCATCTAAAGGAGCAAAGGATCGCGACTAATGGAAGGATTTCCCGGGAAATTTTGAAAATAGGACCTCAAAATCACCTAGAAATAGACTGTTTTTTAATAGAAACGTGGTAGCTTGATAACTCTGATAACTTCCTCTGGTATAAATAAGTTAAAGTCTTCCTTTCCATAAGCTTGAAATTTTAACAACCTTTTTCACTAAAAAGCAACAAACTTCAGCAAATTATTGGGGGGGGGGCTGAAGCCCCCCAGCCCCCCCGCTTCCGACGGGCCTGTTATGTTTTGGCCATGGGGTAGTCATTGACTTTCGCTCCCCTTGGTATCGTTCCTGTGGTGTTGTATAGTAATTAGATAGGTATAGTAGAATGTAAGATTTATTGTAAATTCTTTTATATGAATAAAAAAAGATTTTTTAGGCAATAGGACAATAGCACCCCCCTTGTCAGCCCTTTAGATAGCAGTGTTCTTCTGTCTAGCTAATGTGCCAATAGCCTTTTCTTCTATCAGAGAGAGGTTTGATGCTCCAGCCTCTTTAATGTTATTTGTATGGTTATTAATATCCTCTATAATTGCTTCAAAAAATTCTTGCAGAGGTGGAAAAGTATCCCCTGTTGGGACCCACCGTGGATTTTATGCTAAAAGGTTCATTGTTTTTGCGTGTTGGGTGATAAAAAAAGTGAAATTGTAGTTTCATTCTAGACTTACGACGTGATTCCTTGTATTCGCTCAATATTTATAATCTGATTTTTTTATTTTCTCACCATCCAATTCAATGAGCGATACTGAGACTTATGTAATGAGTATAGTTTTATTCTACGTGTAAATTCATTCAGGCCTTTGGTAATATTTTGCTGTGGTAGTAAGTACAAAGGATAGACCCTTTTGAAGGAGCTTAGTTTCCCCTTGGGTTAATGTAGTTGTACCTAAGTTAACTATATTGTTGATTGGTTTGTATTGTACAATTGCCCTGCGCAGTTTCATTTTTATCGCATTTATGCCAATCGTGCCATGTTCCCTTTTCCGGTTTTTTTTCTCAAGATTTTACTTAATATACCTAGTTATTTTCCGATTTTTGTCTTTAACCTTGTCCGAACCACCTTTTGTACCTATAGTCATGGAAGAGAAGTGAGAAGAAAAATACACAGATAGTTAGGTATGAGCTGAACGCTTGATAATTCTGCTAACGTGGAAAAATATACAGTGTATATTAATATGATAATTATATAACAATGTTCATTGTCTGTTCCCTGTTCGGTTAATGTTATTGTTGGCTGTTCTTTTTGCATTGTCACTGATAATCCTGACTATGTCAGGTTCATATAGTTCATTTAGATGCTAAGTCATAGCTGTAATTCTAACAGTTTCCTCTTGCTGGAGGACCTCATGATGGTCCCTAATTATTTCGCAAATTTGTTTTCTTAGGTCGGCCACCCCCTCATGGTATCGTACTGTCAGATTATGACTTAGGCCCTTGGTAAGATCCGAATTGAAGCGTGGCAGAGTGAAAGGAGGAATGTAACCAGATTCCGGGAACTATGGGAAAGGGATCGGTCGGAAGGACTTCATGGAATAGACTTGGGGCAAGTCTACCAGATTCGATACTGCGAGCAAAGAAGGCTTGCTTATTTCGGTGGTAGATTAGAGAGCAGTGGTGTCTAGATAGTTCTGTTACGAAGATATGTGGAAGAGGCAAAGGCACTCTTTCAATAAGTACTGGAGTAGAAGCCAATAATGGAGTTGCAGAGCGATTCGGATAAGCAGGTTTAGGGAGAGATGTAGTAGAGAATAGCAAAGGAGGAGGGATAGGTGCTGCGAAGTGAAGGAGGGATAGGTGCTACGGAGTATACTCCGCTAAATAAATGTCGAAACAAATTGTCAGAGCTAAATCAAACTGTGTGTGTGTTATTTCATACATCACTGAAGTGCCATGTGAATGTGTCCATTTACTTAACTGTAACCAAATTCGTCGATCTTTTAGATTTGTCCTTTTATTTTCAAATTCCCTTTATTTGTTACTTCATTTTCTGATGTCGTTCTCGTTGATAATTTGTTCCTCTTCGCTCGTCGATCGTTATTTCTCCTTGGCTCAGGTTCATGGTGTGTTTCTAGCACCAATGAATAATAATCCTGCCTGAATCCCGCTCCTGTCACCAAATGTAAATTGGCTACCCAATGTAAAAGAAGGTTGCCTGTTTCCACTTCGGTCATGTAATTTCATTTGAACGTTTCCGTTCCTGTCACCTGTGTACAAAGATTTATATTTCGGCATGGCACGAGCGTTTCCAAGCGGTACGGTATAACATATTGTTCAGTGATTCATCAGTAAAAACAACAACCAATTTGTATTTATCCATTCTTATATATTTCCTTTCACCATTCTGTTTCACATATCTAGATATATGATACTGTGTATTACTTTGTATTGGTTCGGCGAGGTGACTTGCGTCCCTGCCATTGAACCTTGATTACTGCCACCAATATCCCCCTATGCTCTTTATAAACAAACATGTTGATAATCAATTACAAACAATAGTTGCTTCACCACTGTCACAATAAATGATCTGATTGGTCCGTTCACGATCTTAATGTGTCAAATCTAATGCCAAAGATAAACAAATAATACTCCGAGCATTGTTTTACAATGTATCGAAGATAACGATATTGCAACAAAATATGATCTTCTGGGACATTCTAGCAATAGGAACAATAGTTGTTGTTCGATAATAAGATTGAAAGATTCTTCCGCTCTAGTTATCTCTGTGATGACTATAGATCTTAATCCGATTAGATATCTAATATGTTTCAAATGCGTGATGAGAATCGATACAATTCTAGTGCTAAAATAAACTTAACAACTGTAGACCGTTGCAACTTTGTTGACGCTAAACTTAATGGTTACTAGGCGTTGCTACTCTTACATTCTATGTACCTTACATAATCTAACTCCAAANCGAATAAAAACAGACCTTCAAACAAAATCGAAAGGCCAAAATGCTTCCACTAAATAACGTCTTGAAATAGCTGGAAGCTCAATGCAAGCATTGTCATTGGTCAAATGAAAACCACAAGGAATCTCGAAAACAGAGCTGTACTTCTGAGAAAAAGGGGAATCCCCTGAACGGAAATTTTCTTTCCACAATGGCTCCGGAAGTTATGGCCTGAGAGCTAGTTCCCAGGCGACGCAGCCTTGTAAGTCGTTCGAAGGCTGCGTCACCTGGGAACTAGTTCTCAGGCCATAACTTCCGGAGCGCGCTAACAATTTTAAATTTCTAGGCCCACACAGCAAACGATCGAAGCAAGGAACAAAACCAGGAGAGGAAAGATACCAATGAAATGAAGACACCCAAGGTAATGAAATACTTTTTTCCCTTTTAGGCACAGTTAGGCCGGGTATTGTGGACAGGATCGACACAAGTCGTGTCCACAATACCCATGCTTATACAATACACTCTTCGGTTTTAACAGGAAAATCAATATCTGGAAAGAAGAGGAATGCATTTGTAGATTATGTAGACTAGGTTGGGTTCTTGACTTGAAAAAAATATCGTCACAGAGAAAAAAAAGGAAAAGTGTAAATAGTAATGTAAATCTGATTTCATGTATTTTTGTAGCTATTTTCATTTTCATTTTTTAGATTGTAGACTTGAATTAGCTTTTATTTTATAGCTATTTTATATAGTTATAACTACTTTAAGTAAATTGATAATAATGATAATAACAATAAGGCCATGGCAGAAATACACTGCGGATAAACACAGTTGTACGCAATCTCGTCCCCAGGGCCTTTTGTCATATGATAAAAAGCCCTGGGGACGAGGTTGAGTTGTACAAACCACATTCATTGTGTTTTATACCCGTGATCGAGAACGAGGGTAACTAACTTCAATAGGGAGATGACGGGGGTGCGCCATTTTGACATGTAAAATCATAACCTAAAATTTTCCAAAAACCATACCCCAAAATTTACAGGCCATGCAAAATGCATACCCTAAAATATAATAGGTCAGAAAATTAAAAACTTTACCCTAAAGATTCATTTTTTAAAATGATACCCCAAAGTTTATGATCATACCAAAAATGATACCCCAAATTTATGGCTATGTATGATGTTACCAAAAATGACACCCTAGAATTTATTTTCTGCCTGAAAAATGGCACACACAAAATGGCACATCCCGTACCAGTATATATAGAAGTGACCCCCCCCCCCCCGGGCCAGTGATGAAACGTTTGATAATCATTTGGGTTCAAGAATTGGTTCAAAAGTTTAAACATTAGGATAGAACAGCCAGTGCAAACAATATGATTGACATTGTTGGTCTTTTTCTCCACTTAGTCATTCAACGCCGCACTCACTAGCTATTGTTATTCTAGTTTAGATGTTTTTCTAGTTCTCTGTCATTCGTGATGAGCCTTCTATATCTAAGTGCCTGGCTATAGATGATTCCTTTTTTGGAATGGGCAGGATGGAAAGATGTTGCTTGCAATAATGTGCAGACATCGGTAGGCTTAATAAAGAGTGTACTTTCTAGTACATTTTCGTCATTAAAGTAGATAGTCGTGTCCAGCAAATTAACTTTATTCTTAGAGTATTCTCCCTCAAATTTAATTGTATCATAGATAGAATGAACATGTTCAATGAATTTTATCAGGGCTTCTTCCCCATGTTGTTAGATGATTATGATATCATCTATGAATCTTCTACATAGGAGGGGTCGGAGTGTAGAAGGGGCATGTGTGATCATTGTGTTTTCAACAGGGCCGTCGAGAGCCAGTTCGGGGCCTGGAGTGATATGCATTTCAAACATTTGTTTCAGTTTGTTGATTGGTCAAGGAAGGTTTTGGCAACAGTATTGTGACATGGCATTGAGGCAGTATTGTATGCCCTCATCCTGAGGGATGTTAGTGTAAAGTGACTTATTTTGTAGGAAATGTGTTCTGTCGTTGATATATGATGGAATTGTTTGGACTATTGGGTTGAGGTAGCAGTCCAGGTACCGAGAAAGTTTTTCAGTAGGTGAACCACACCTGAGACAATAGGTCTCCCTGGTGTGATGTGATCAATTTTTGGTTTGCGTATTTTAGGCAACAAATTGGCCTTGCCCAAGTCTCTCCCCGCGTACTTAAAAACTAAAAAATTACCTCTACGAAGGGAGAAAGATACGTGGTACCTCTGCGAAGGACAGATGAAGAAAAGGAAAGCAGGAGAGACTTGTCTTATTGCCCCCCGCATGAATAATTAATGATGCAGTCTGAATTCTTGGAAACTCTTATCATCTCTTTGTTTAAAGTACAATGCTCGACTACTATAGAGCGTTTTCATCACGTGACCAACATACATAGCAACCGATGTCATCCGCCATGTTGGTGTTCCATAAGATCACGTTGCAGCGAGGAATTACTACATTTTTATACTAACGATCATTTCAATACTTATTAAAAACATACTTTAATGAATCATTTGCGTTTTTATAGGATTTTTGCTTTAAAGAATTTATTTTAAATATGGTTTTGTGTCTAATTGTCGGCTGTGGAGAAAAAACGGGAAGAAAGCGAAGCGAGAAACGTGAAGAAGACCAAAAGGGCCTAAAGTTTTTCCGGGTTTCAGCAGTTCTTACTCATCAAGGAGAGCAAACTGAACTGTTACCTGCAGAGCGCAGAAGAAAATAAAATAGATATCAGCAATAAGCCGGGAAGACATCACAGATACAAAATTGGAAAATGACCGTATGTGTTGTCGTCATTTCGTTTCGGGTGCAGCTGCCAAAGACTGGGACAAAACGAAAACCATGGGAGGCTAGCCGTTCTAGAATAGGTAGCAAGGAGACAAATACAGTTCCTAATACGCATGTGATAGCTACGATCATTGGTGAGGTTTATTTTCCAAAAAGAGTTGCGGACGCCTTGTAGCGCAGGACGAAAGTTTGGCCTAAATCCGGTAAAATCTTATAGGCCTTTGAGTAGAAAACAAAACTTTGGACTAAATCCGGTAAAACTTATAGGCCTTTGAGTAGAAAACAAAAACCATAGGAGGCTAGCCGTTCTACAGCTAGCAGCAACGAGAAAAATACAGTCTCCAATACGCTTATGAAAGGTACGATCATTGGTGAAATTTAATTTCGAAAAAAAGTTGCGGACACCTTGTAGCGCCGGACGAAAGTTTGGCCTAAATCTGGCAAAATCTTATAGGCCTTTGAGTAGAAAACGAAAACCATGGTAATGGTAGGCTAGTTGTTCTACAACTAGCAGCAAGGAGACAAATACAGTTTCTAATACACTTATAATAGCTACGATTATTGGTGAAGTTTATTTTCGAAAAACAGTTGCGGACGTCTTGTAGCGCCGGACGAAAGTTTGGCCCAAATCGGGTAAAATCTTATAGGCTTTGAGTAGAAAACGAAAACCATGAAAAATTTAAAATCTAACATAACTCATGGAAACTTTTAGATGCTATAAAAATTCTTGCAATTGAGAAGGAAAATCTCCAAATGTCGAAGTGTTTCTTGTATATTTATTGTAAATTTTGCAACAAGATCTTCCATTTTGGTCCTTCCCTCCATGCCTGTTACTTCCTCCTTGCTCTTGTGTTATTGTCATCGAAGATCGCCTCACAATGTTCAGAATGAGAAATTATTTCATCGAGAAAGCTTTAAAGGAATCACGACAGACGTGTGGCTTGATAGAATATCGTGAATGACCGTAAACAAGCCAAGGAGTTGACCGTAATGTAATCGGATGCGGGAAAGCCGCTGCGGATAAACGGTTACTGCAGAAAGTGGAGGCTCAAAAGTGGAGGCTGGCTTGACGATAGCTCGTTCTTTAACATGCAAATCCAATTTTTTGCATAATCCGACAACGAGATTGATTGATTTGAAGTCTTAACATCTTTCTGTATGCTAGACTCAGTTGATTCAGTAGCCATTTTGAACAACGAGGAACACCAACATGGCCGCCAACCTCGTTTCCGATTTACGTGACGTCACGTGAAAACGCTCTATTGGTCAAAAGTGGGTGCATTATTTATCTATGGATTTTGGTTTTAGGGTCTTAGGTACACGGGAGGGACTTGGGCAAGTCCAGCAACAAATCGGATCTTGGGGTGTGGGGAGAACTACTTGGTTCTATAAATTCATAAACCTTTATTATTCTAGAGGTAGAGATATTGTTCTTTGCTAAAAGGCTTGTTAGAAATGAAACAATTTAAGTCGTCAGTTCTGGAATATCATTGGTATGATATTTTGTATAATGATGTATGTTCTCTAGTTGTTTAGAAGCTTCAGTTAGATAATATTTTTTAGGCCATATGGCAATACAACCCCATTGTCAGCCCTTTGGATAACAGTGTTCTTCTGTCTAGCTAATGTGCCAATAGCCTTTTCTTCTATCAGAGAGAGGTTTGATGCTCCAGCCTCTTTAATGTTATTTGTATGGTTATTAATATCCTCTGTAATTGCTTCAAAAAATTCTTGCAGACGTGGAAAAGTATCCCCTGGTGGGACCTACGTGGATTTTATGCTAAAAGGTTCATTGTTTTTGCGTGTTGGGTGATAAAAAAAGTGAAATTGTAGTTTCATTCTAGACTTACGACGTGATTCCTTGTATTCGCTCAATATTTATAATCTGATTTTTTTATTTTCTCGCCATCCAATTCAATGAGCGATACTGAGACTTATGTAATGAGTATAGTTTCATTCTACGTGTAAATTCATTCAGGCCTTTGGTACTATTTTGCTGTGGTAGTAAGTACAAAGGATAGACCCTTTTGAAGGAGCTTAGTTCCCCTTGGGTTAATGTAGTTGTACCTAAGTTAACTATATTGTTGATTGGTTTGTATTGTACAATTGCCCTGCGCAGTTTCATTTTTATCGCATTTATGCCAATCGTGCCATGTTCCCTTTTCCGGTTTTTTTTCTCAAGATTTTACTTAATATACCTAGTTCTTTTCCGATTTTTGTCTTTAACCTTGTCCGAACCACCTTTTGTACCTATAGTCATGGAAGAGAAGTAAGAAGAAAAATACACAGATAGTTAGGTAGGAGCTGAACGCTTGATAATTCTGCTAAGGTGGAAAAATATACAGTATATTAATATGATAATTAAATAACAATGTTCATTGTCTGTTCCCTGTTCGGTTATTGCTATTGTTGGCTGTTCTTTTTTGCATTGTCACTGATAATCCTGACTATGTCAGGTTCATATAGTTCATTTAGATGTTAAGTCATAGCTGTAATTCTAACAGATTCCTCTTGTTGGAGGACCTCATGATGGTCCCTCATTATTTCGCAAATTTGTTTCTTAGGTCGGCCACCCCCTCATGGTATCGTACTGTCAGATTATGACTTAGGCCCTTGGTAAGATCCGAATTGAAGCGTGGCAGAGTGAAAGGAGGAAAGTAACCAGATTCGATACTGCGAGCAAAGAAGGCTTGCTTATTTCGGTGGTAGATTAGAGAGCAGTGGTGTCTAGATAGGTCTGTTACGAAGATACGAGGGGCAAATCACTCCCAAAATAAGTGTACGAGATTATTAATCACAAGAGATTATTTTATGATTATTTTGTGATTATTTTATGATTATTTGATTAATTAAGATTATTGAGATTATTTTAAGATTATTTTGTGATAATTTCCTGATTATTTTGTGATAATTTCATGATTATTTGATTATTTTGGGATTATTTTGTGATTATTTGATTATTTTGGGATTATTTTGTGATTATTTTGAAAAGTGTACGAGATTATAATCAGTGATTTGCCCCTCGCGAAGATATGTGGAAGAGGCAAAGGCACTCTTTCAATAAGTACTGGAGTAGAAGCCAATAATGGAGTTGCAGAGCGATTCAGATAAGCAGGTTTAGGGAGAGATGTAGTAGAGAATAGCAAAGGAGGAGGGATAGGTGCTGCGAAGTGAAGGAGGGATAGGTGCTACGGAGTATACTCCGCTAAATAAATGTCGAAACAAATTGTCAGAGCTAAATCAAACTGTGTGTGTGTTCTTTCATACATCACTGAAGTGCCATGTGAATGTGTCCATTTACTTAACTGTAACCAAATTCGTCGATCTTTTAGATTTGTCCTTTTATTTTCAAATTCTCTTTATTTGTTACTTCATTTTCTGATGTCGTTCTCGTTGATAATTTGTTCCTCTTCGCTCGTCGATCGTTATTTCTCCTTGGCTCAGGTTCATGGTCTGTTTCTAGCACCAATGAATAATATTCCCGCCTGAATCCCGCTCCTGTCGCCAAATGTAAATTGGCTACCCAATGTAAAAGAAGGTTGCCTGTTTCCACTTCGGTCATGTAATTTCATTTGAACGTTTCCGTTCCTGTCACCTGTGTACAAAGATTTATATTTCGGCATGGCACGAGCGTTTCCAAGCGGTATAACATATTGTTCAGTGATTCATCAGTAAAGACAACAACCAATTTGTATTTATTCATTTATTTCCTTTCACCATTCTGTTTCACATATCTAGACTGTGTATTACTTTGTATTGGTTCGGCGAGGTGACTTGCGTCCCTCCCATTGAACCTTGATTACTGCCACCAATGTCCCCCTATGCTCTCTATAAACAAACATGTTGATAATCAATTACAAACAATAGTTGCTTCACCACTCTCACAATAAATGATCTGATTGGTCCGTTCACGATCTTAATGTGTCAAATCTAATGCCAACGATAAACAAATAATATTTCGAGCATTGTTCTACAATGTATCAAAGATAACGATATTGCAACAAAAGATGATCCTCTGGGACATTCTAGCAATAGGAACAATAGTTGTTGTTCGATAATAAGATTGAAAGATTCTTCCGCTCTAATTATCTCTGTGATGACTATAGATCTTAATCCGATTAGATATCTAATATGTTTCAAATGCGTAATGAGAATCGATACAATTCTAGTGCTAAAATAAACTTAACAACTGTAGACCGTTGCAACTTTGTTGACGCTAAACTTGATGGTTACTAGGCGTTGCTACTCTTACATTCTATGTAACATCTTCAATTTCCAAGGCTAACATCTCGGCTAACATGATTATGTTGCTCATCTTCTATTAGAGCCTCAAAAATACAATACAAGAAAAAACAGGCACTACTCAGTCTCTTGCAAGCACTGATAGACCTTACATAATCTAACTCCAAAATATGCATATGATATGCCTCAAATATACCCTAATATAATATCTCAAATACAACACAAGCCCCAAACTAGGAACAAAATATACGACATGGATACAAGCGCTTTCTCAAGACACTTGCTCCAAAAGTAGTCCGTCCGACGTTAGCCTTACATATCCGTTACTCATTCGTCTTGCAAAGGAAAATCTGTTACGTATACAATTAATTTCTTTAGGGAACAATAGGTCAAAAGTTATAATTGAAAGTTGCTATCAAATTAGTACTTTACTTTAAATAGCTGGCATTGTATCTAAACAGAAACAAATAAAGATAGTCCATAGAATAAGGTTCGAATTAATTTAAGAATAACCGTAAATTAAGGAAAATGCTGGATTATTATATTTTTTTGTTGTCTTTTTACAGGGAGTGGTGGGTGGGTTTGCTGCTGAGCTTGCTGCACTAGAGAGGGTGCTGGCTCTTATCGCCGCTCGGGTGCTTCTCCTTTGCCTTGGAATTTTGCGAGCCTGATGAAATTTGAAGAGGCAGATTTTCGTTTTTAGCTTATGGTGTATTATGATTGGGTAATTTTCTTGTCCTTTCTTGTGATTGGTTAAGGCCATTTCTATGTGTTACCTTTTATAGGCAAACACTATTGTTCCCTGAACCCGTAAAAAAAGAATAAATGCGCCTAATTCGTCTTCAAAAGCCAAACTTTACAACCCTTTGCATAGTAACTGTTATAAGAGATGACCACAGGGAACCAAACAGCACGATTTTTTAATATCACCGGATTAACAGGACCATTTCGACAATCAAAAACAAGACTGGGGAGAGCGGTTTGTTCTGGTAAATGGCGGATGCAGATCTGGTAAATGGCTGCCACGGAGCTTTTATAAATGAAAAATTTCCCTCTGCAGAACTGTTGGTTTTAAATTCACAGCTAAAATAAAGAAATTATCACTTAAAATATAGCCGAAAAGGTGTCCCATCACTAATAAGCCTCCTAACTAAAGGGAGACTGACTCTCCAACCCAAACCTCAAATCAAATTGCTTTGGCGGGTAAATATTCGTGATTCGTCATCTCCGTTTATCAGAATAAACGAAGCGAGATCAAGCAAATATTTGACGAGTTTTGAGGAGAAGTCTTGGAATTACTTTACTCTCTATGAGTTGTGCGAACTGGAAGGGATACAATAATTCAGAATTGTGGCGAAAGATTTTTTTGGCTGGAGTCATTTGGCTCAGCGAAGTCAATGAAGTTCTTTTTCGCTAAAAATTGTGCCTTGCTTGGTGGAAAGAGCTTAGATTTTAGATTTTGACTGACGATGATGATAAGGCGAGAACTTTAAAGATAGAAGAATTGACGAGGACCTTACTGCAAACATAGAAGAAACTACTGTCCAGAACAGATAGGTCGCATCACATCTTCTTCATCAGCAGAGAGATCATTTTATATAGTTTGTTGCGCTCTGTAGGCTTCTTTGAGTGTCCATCAATGACCACTCCTAAAATCTCGTACACTTTCGTAAAAAATCCTAAAAAATCCCAAAATCTCGAAAAACTTTGGAATTCTCAAAAATCTTCATTAAATCTTAGAAATCCCAAATTAAATCCTAAGAATCTTCGAAAATCTCAGAGATCTCCCCCAACAAATGATAGAAATTCTCAAAAAAAAATTTCGACAATTCTTTGAAAATCTCAAAAATTGTTTAAATCCTCACAAATCTTGCAAAATCTTTCAAAATCTCGAAAATCTTTTAACATCTCCATAAATTCTGAAATCTCAAAAATCTCAAAATCTCGAAAGGTCTTAGATATCTTGAAAAATCTTTAAAAATCTCACAAGAAATCTCAAAAATCTTTTAAAAATCTGAGAGATTTTTAAAATCTCGAAATCTCTTAATTAAGCTATTTTTGGAGTGATTTGACCCTCTTAATGACATGACTTATTCCCGAAAACATTGCAAGACATGAGGCTTATTTGTAATAAAACAGCTGATACTTAGCCAAAAAACAATATTTTGCCACAATTCTGAATTATTGTATCCCTTCCAGTTTGCACAACTCATAAAGAGTAAAGTAATTCCAAGTCTTCTCCTCGAAACTCGTCAAAATATTTGCTTTATCTCGCTTCGTTTATTCTGATAAACGGAGATGACGAATCACGAATATTTTCCCGCCAAAGCAATTTGATTTGAGGTCTGGGTTGGAAAGTAATTCTCCCTTTAGTTACGAGGCTTATTGGTGATAGGACACCTTTTGGGCTGGGTTATAGTTTAGATGATAATTTCTTTATTTTAGCTGTGAAATTTGAAACAAACAGTTCTGCAGAGCGAAATTTATCATTTGCAAAAGCTCCGTGGCAGCCATTTACCAGATCTGTATCCGCCATTTACCAGAACAAACCGCTCTCCTCAGTCTCCGTTTTTGATTGTCGAAATGGTCTGTGTACTGTGTTGCGAAAACAAGGAACGACGGAGAGGAAGAAGAGGAGGGGCGGGTGCAAGCGCCCGTCCTGCCCTTTCCTTAGGTAAGCAAAGGGGCATAAGTGTCATTTTAATAAAACAATAGTTTTCTTTAACAACGGTAAATGCAATACAATGAAAATCATGAATTTGACCCCAAAGTCAAATTTATCATTATAACTCATTATAACTTACATTAGTTATACCCATGATCTTACAAGAACGTTATTTATATTCGTTAAAATGTCCTTAATAGCATTTTAAGCCAATATTAAGGTCGTAGTAATAATAATAATAATAATAATAATCACTTTATTTACAGTTGGATAATGAAAGGTATAGTTTGCGCTATAAAACACAAACTATTCACAGACACAAAGACTAGTCACAAACATTTTCGCGGGGGAGTACCCCCGGACACCCAAAATTTTCGACTCGCTTCGCTTGCCTTTTTTTTTTTTTTTTTTTTTTTTTT
>REGM01000690.1:13327-39923 GCA_004194415.1 Aurelia aurita
AATTAGATCGATCATTAGATTAGCCACTTTTAAAAATAGGGGCCACTCTTGTAATTTTCCAACTATAAGGGAATACACCAGTTGCGATCGAAAGATTAAAAATGTCATAAAGTGATTCAGCGAATACGGGTAGGCCTATCTTTAAAAACTGGTTAGCAATACAATCAGCGCCAGATCCCTTGGATGTTTTAAATTTTCCGAACACCCTCTCTAACTGAGACGCATTAATGGCCTCAAATTCAAAGCGTAGATTTTGTGGGTTTACCGAGTACTCATTGTCCAGAAGCGTATTTGGTGTTTTAGGTATCTTGTCGCTGAGTGTATTGCCAATACTGCAAAAAGAAATCATTCATTGATTCCGCAATATTTTCATTATTGAAAATATTGCCTCCAATCAACTTAAAGTGCTGCGATTTGAGTGGTTTTCGATTTCTTGTTAAGGACCATATTAATAGCCTTCCAGGTGCCTTTAAGGTCACAGTACTGCGAGGCAATTTTATTTGTGAAAAACTCTCGCTTTAATTCGGTATTTAGCTTATTGATAATATATAACAATGTTTGTGTTGCTTGTAGTACGTCGTTAGGTATATGTAAACTGATAAATATTTTTAAAATACGACAATGTACTGTAATATGAGAATTAAACAGCACAAAACTTATTCAGCTTATTGACTTTGTTACGCATCTGCCTGTAAGCTTCCGTCAGGATTTTGGATTTTGAACGCACGGCTTACATCATCATTATCATCACTACCATCCTACCAATGATAGACCGAACCTATGAAAAAAACTTTCATCACAGAACGTGATATATATCGGTTAAATTAATATTTAAGCGGTTTTTATACCCGAAGAAAGAGTGCCTGTTTCCTACAAATTCTCCTAGCAATAATGGCCTTATTCACCGTGTGAGGAAATTTGGGAAATTTGTGTGGGCGTGGAGATTGGCCTCGTGCCTTGTGGATTCACTTTGTGCACCCTGGTCTAGCCATCTTGATAAAGTTGATTTGCCATAGAAGTTTATAAAGTTGCAACGAAGATTTTTGTGCTGTTCATTTCGTTACCTTCTGCTTGGTATCTGTTGTATAGTTGATTCTGTTTATGCTAGATTTGCAGCGCTGCTTGTGCACGTTTTTTTTGCAAGAAAGATTTGGTGAGCTTTTTTCCTGTTTATTTGCCTATTAGATATTCAAAATGTCAGAGGAGGGAGATAATACGCCCTCTTCGGGTAGGCAACAGGATGATGTTTATGGAGGCCAACTGAATGCAAGGATTACAACGCTCAAGTCTTCCTTGGCTGCAATTCACAATTCTCTGCAGCTTGTGTTGCACAGAACAAGCTCTGCTTGCTCAAGCGCGCAGCCAGTTAACCCTCCTGTTCCTTCCCAAGACCAAGGAGGCCAAGGAGGCCATGGGCACCACCCGGCAGTTCCCCCAGCTTTTTTCGCAGTTGCAACAACTAGCACCCCGGTTGCTGCAACCAGCCAAAGTTTGCCAACATAAAGTTCTGGGGGTAACAGTTCTCTGCTGCAACGTCACCTTTTCATGCTAGCTAATCTTCAAAAGGAAGCTTGGAG
Source organism: Aurelia aurita (assembly GCA_004194415.1). Lineage (NCBI taxonomy): Eukaryota > Metazoa > Cnidaria > Scyphozoa > Semaeostomeae > Ulmaridae > Aurelia > Aurelia aurita. Next base: position 14,905 of record REGM01000690.1, read on the forward strand.
GCTAAATCCAGAGCAGTTTTTGAGCCATTTCACAACCCCAGAAATATCAGTGTGCAGCAATATTCCTCCAGTACTGGGTTATATTGCCAATATGGTAAAAAAGGGGCAGTTGTTTTATTTTGTCTTCTTGCCACCCTGTAATTTGGATAAGCTGCCGAGAGTTGTGACCTCAGGAGCTCAGACCTCTTGTCTCATCAAGAGCGAATTGCAGCTAATAAAGTCTTTCCTGTATTGGTCGAAAACTTGGGTTATCTACGAAGGGATCGTTGCTCAAGAAACACTGGAAAATATTGGGAGCCTGATAAGCTATTTTATGCTGCTAGCCAAGACATACCGCGATGTGCAAGGAGGAGAGTGGCTTTATTATGAAAGGGCCGTTCGTAAACAAGCAGCGGAGAAAAAGGACCTATGCTAGGGCATGCATTGAGCCTCCTGCAGCTTCTTCTGTATGAAGCAAGCGCCGCTCTCGATCACCCAGCCCTGTTACTTCCAAAACATCTCGCTCGAAGTGATAGGACACCAACTTTTGTAATGAAGATCTAAGTGGCTTGGCACCACCTAGTTCAGTCACGCCATTGTAAATTGCTGCGTGGCAGAATCGTTATATCTTTCATCGCATGTAGACGCAGATTGGGTATTGGATGGACTCAAATTTGGATTTGATTTAGTGGTACAAGGAGGTCCCCCACTCTCAGCTGCTCGTAACTGTAAAACTGCTTCATCGCAGCCTGAGCTTATTGATGACTATTTACGTGTAGAACTAGAGCATGGATCTATTGCGGGCCCTTTTTTAACCCGCCAACACTCTTCAAATTAATCGCTTTGGGGTTATTCCCAAATCCACGCCAGGAGAGTGGCAGCTTATAACTGACCTTTCGCACCTACAAGAGGCTAGTGTAAATAGTTTAATCGCTGATGAATTCACAGAAGTCATGTACGAGGGTATTTTAGAAGCCGTTTCAAAGATTATTAACTTTGGACAGGGTACTCTAATGGCAAAATTTGATTTGAAAAGGGCTTATCGTTTACTGCCAGTGTTAGCCGAGCACAGCTTTCTTCTCGATATGCGTTAGAAAGAAATGTACTATACTGATTTGGCTTTACCTTTTGGTATATGCTCGGTGCCGAAACTTTTTACTAAATTTACTGACGTTTTGGAAAATTTGCTTGCTGTGCGTTGCCCAATAGCCTCAATGCAGCATTATTTAGATGACTTCTTCATAGCCTGTAGGCCAATTTCGGAAGACTGCACACAGGCCCTATCAACCTGCGTGTCCATTTGTAACCAATTTGGTGTTCCGCTAGCAGAAATTAAAACTGAAGGACCTTCTACCTGTTTAAATTTTCTTGGGTTTGTCCTAGATTCGGAAAGACTTGAATTGCGTGTGCCAGACGATAAAATTGTCAAGATCAAAGAGCTGTTAGACCTATGGGTGTCACGAAAAACAGGCAACAAAAGAAAACTTTTGTTCCTCATTGGGTCATTTGATGTATTGCTGCCAGGCTATCACGCTTGGCGCTGGGTAGGTCTTTTCTAAGACGTTTAATTGATCGTGCTTATTCGGTTACAGAATTACATCATTATTTGCTTTCGTCCCTAAGGAAAGAAAAGACATAGCATGGTGGCATACTTTGTTTCAAAAATGGATTGGTCACAGTCTTTTTCTTCTTTCAGGCGAACAAAGCGCAGACCTGAGTATCTAATCAGATGAGACCGGCAGTGTTGGCTTTGCAGCCATTTTTAATAATTAGTGGTTTGCAAGCAGGTGGCCAGTAGGGGTGGAAACCTTAAGTATCGCGATCAAGGAACTCATTCCAATAGTTGCAGCACCATTTATTTGGGGTGATCTCTGGTGCAGAAAGTGCATCTGTTTCAGGTGTGATAACATGGCTGTGGTAGAGTGCTTAAAGGGAATCTAAGCATACATAAGCCTTTGATAAAAATAGCCGTGCAAAGACAATAGTCTGTGACACGTGACGAACCATATTTGGGTAGCTGATCTATGTCAACAGGAAATACTGATATCTGATAGGCTAGAATATGACCGCAAGTGGCTTGAGCCAGTTTTATATGCTTACATTCCCTTTAAGGAATGGAAACTGTAAGGAACGTCACCTGTCCTTCTTGCTGCGGGAACTGGCCATACTGGCCATCGTTAAAAGCTTCAATTTTACTGCTATTCATTTCCAGGTGTTAAGAATAAATTAGCTGAAGCTATTTGCCGTTTCAATTGTCAGGCATTCTCCAATCTTGCCCCAACTGCGGATTAAAAATCACTAGAGTTACCACAGGAATACCTGCTACATCTACTTTTTCCACCTTGGACCAAGGCTGGCAATATCTGCTAAAGAATGCATTGTTTGAGAATACGCCGAAAACTTACAATTCAGCCCAAAAGCAATTTCTTCAGTTTTGTGAACAAAACAGAATTGTCAATGATAACAGGAAACAGGTCACCGATTCCAGCCAGCGAGCTGATTTTATTGCGGTTCATGGCGAGCATGAGCAAAACTTGTAAAATGTCATCCATGTGGGTGTACACAGTCAGTCAGTCAGTTACTTGTTTTAAGTGAGCTGTTTTAAGTCAGGATTTTCTAGTTACTGAAAGCTAATTTAGTCCCACTATGCATGCCGCATCCAGGCATGGGACCCCTAGTTTAACGTCCCTTCCGAAGGACGGCGAAGTGAGTTACGAGGTCAGTCCCCGGGTCAGGCCTCTGAGATCACCCATCCGGAGTTTGGCCTCACTTGACCGAGCTCAACTTCAGTCACCTGATGAAAACTGTATAAGCCATTCGGCCAGTCACCCCAGCTCGGCCACTCGCCTGGAACATGTATAAGCCGCTCGGCCACTCACACATCGCCGGCAGAGCACTGCACATCTACGGAGGATTCCCAGACCCATTAGTTGGATGCAACAGGATTCCCCTCGTCATTCGGGGCTTGAGACGCTCAAAGTCAAGTTCATGTAATCCAAAGTGCCTATTACTTTACTAGTTTTATATGCAATTTGATCACATCTTACCACAATCTCAATTACATCTTACCACAATCTCAACAATGTATATCAAGCACTTGTTGAAAACCACTTAAGATATGCTAACGTGGTATGGGGAGCCCTCTCTCATACCAAACTTAGCACTCTGCAAAAATATCAGAACAGAGCATTCGATCTGATAGAGTCTGCGAAGGTAAAAGATGCTTGGAATAAGAACTCCCTGAAAGTAAATCAGCTGATGACCTATGACCGAGCGGTAATGACCTACAAAATCGTCAATCAGCTTTGTCCTGAAGGCCTACAAAATAAGTTCATAGAAAGGTCTGCCATATCAAAATACAACACAAGGAACAGCAAGGATCTCCATGTGCAAAAACTGAAATTAGAACATACCAAAAGAAATTTCTTGTACACAGGTCCAAAAGCTTGGAATAGTATCCCACAACCCATTAGAGATACCGAATCCATTGTACGATTAAAAAAAAAGCTTAAATATCACCTTTTGAGCTAACAGAAATTAGTTTTGCACGAATCCATGGAAAATCAGTTACTTAGGGCCATTCTCTCGATATATATTTTTAATTTAGTAAATAGAACTTGTCATTGTAACTTTTTATCATAATTTACTTTAATTTTCTTTATTATACAACTGAATGGATGTCGTGGATAAATAACATTAAATGAAAAAAAAAATGAACTTTGCTCGCAACTAAACCTTGAGTCACACGATGACATTAGGTTATGGGCAGCTTTCTGTTTTGCCTTTTTCGAGCTCCTACGGGCGTCAGAATTTACTGTACCACGACACAGCTTCTTACCCAACAAGCATTTGTCACTTAATTGTGCCCCTCCCCCCTCTTTATTCCCAAAACCATAGTTGCAAGAGACTTGAAACTTGGCACAAGTAACAAACACGATATGGCAAACAAGATTACGTAATTTTGTTCTGTTTATGTCACGTTTTTAAGTGCTGACGTCAGTAATTGTTGCTAAATTAGGTGTAAACCACACAGACTTTGGCATGTTTTATCTCAAAGTCAAGTAAACATATTGATATGAGATTTGCAACATACAACCACAGAATAGAGAGAAAGGCAGAAACTCCTTTGAAATGGCCTTTGTCTCCGTTTTCAAAGCGCATGCGCTCGTGTGGGGAAGCGCGAAAACGAGGTTAAGCAACGGAGTTCTCGAAAGCTTTGTTGACATCAGTATGGAAAATTTTGCTTGCTTGTCGGAAAAATCATCCAGAGACCAACAACGGTGAGTACAACTTTAGATTACTTCCGTGTTTTCCTACACCGCAATAAAAGTTGATACTGGATAATTTAGAAAAGTTTTGATAGAATCTAATTTTGATTTGAATATATGGCGACCTGAAGTGAAATAAATTCAATTTTTAGGTGCAGAGAATGGTTGCAAAACTGCAGACGATTTGACTTGCTTGACAAGACACCGGCCTACTATCTTAGCTCAAACTGTTACATCCATCTGCTCTACGCACATTTCGAAGCTGACCTTCTCCCTGGATTTACTAATTCAAGAAAAGACTTCCCAAGCAAGTTGAAATAAAATACTTGGTATTAGGACCAAGATAGAGTTTACTGTTTTTGCAGCTCGCATTGGACTGGTAGAAAAAATAAAAAAACGTCGCAAAAAAGAGATGCTGAGCTGTTTTGACCAAAATTTTCATGCTCCTTCAGTTTTTTCTCTTGGCAATATTTAGAATGAAGGCCTTTTTCATGAGAAACCTCACCTTTTGTGAAGACTGTTTGCCATTCCCAGTAAACTTGCGTTTGTTTTGTTTTTGTATCTCCAGCCTGCCACTGCTCCACTTTTTTGGCCACCATTCTCAAAACACTTCCCACGCTGTAGCCTCGTATCCGATTAATTGAAAACGAGTTTAAGAGCTTTTAGAATGCCTCCATTGGTTGGCGCCATTCTGTCTGTGCTACATAAACAACAAAGAGACCGCGGCGAATGACCCTGCTGCCTTTCTCTCTATTCTGCGATACAATGATTGTATCCTTGTTATTCTTATTTTAAAACGTGTGCCCCCCCCCTCCCCTCTAGTCTGGATAGGGTTAAGAACACTTCAGTGGACACGCAACCGATTCCAGATAACGTATTTATGCAGTTAAAATATTCAAAAACTGATCAGTTTGGGAAGGGTGCTAACATAGTCTTGGCTCGTACTGACACCTGTATCTGCCCTGTTAGTGCTCTCATGTCGTATCTTCATGTCCGTGGACCAACGCCGGGTCCCTTATTCTTACTGTTGGATGGCATACCCTTGACAAAAAGCAGGTTAAACGGACGCCTTCAGCACGTTTTGAAACAGTGTGGATGGTCAGGGATATTAGACTTATTACGTTGAGTCCTAGTAATCGCTACCACCCACCCACCCTACTCGATCATGCTAGGACTCATGGCTTTCCAGCACAAAAGTTGGCACTATTTAGGCCACTCACCACAACTTCTTGTGGTACCAATCACAGAGCTGCATTGTGGTCACATGATATTTTTCTTGCCACTGATTGGCTTATTTCAGTCAACGCCAACTCGAGGCTAGAAATAGTATTTTGCGGACAACTGATTGGTTTTCGCAATGGCGGCAAACGATTCGCAAAGCTGCGAGGACGAAGCACTTCAGGCTTTGGAGACAAATGTACCACAACAACAATCGTCTTTCGTTACAAAATGGCGAGCTTTGGTTTGTTATTGCCGCAGTGGTAGTCATTGATGAGGCACACTACCTTTCTAATTAGTAAGTGATTGAGTTTAGTCTCGATAGTGTACAAAAGTCTCGGTCGATCAGTCCGAAACGGCGTTGACACCCTGACCGATTTCTCTCTAACTCAGACCTCACATCAGACAGCTTTGGCGCGAAAATATTCGTCATTCTCGTTTTGTTTACTTGAAAAATTAATCGTCATTTGTCGTTCTGTTTAATGGAAAAATCAGGCAGTGTTTAGAATTTTCTGATGCAATCTGCAAGGTGATATTATTGTGGACTGAACCAACAAAAATATAAACTTACTATTTCATCGACAGTTAAAAAGTTGGATGGTTGAATATTGGATTTTCTATGGATAAAATAATGTTCTGGCAACAGCAAAGGAAACTTGGCCTACAAACACAACACGACATAATTGTTGTGCAGTTTTTGTTGAACTTTTTTATTTATGTTGTCTCCATGAAGGTAGGTTGCAACTAAAGTTTTTGCTGCATATTGATTGACAGGCTAACAATTTGTTGGAATTTTAGAAGCATGGCTATGAATTTTTGGATTTGGTTGAATATCTTTTTTTGTAATGCCTGCCAAAATTATTAAGTTAGTTTTGAAATACTTTGATTTGCTAATGTTGGGAGTAGATTCTTTATATCACAGTGGTCATATTTTCACATGTTGTATACGTCACAATCTCATGGGCCCCTTTGCTTAACACATCATTTGATGCCAGCTTGTCAAACATACAAAGTGAAGTGTTGGTAAATCACATTAAAAAACCCATATTATAGCAGAAACAGGAAGCAGCTATTGCAGAAAAACCCATAAGATTAGATGATAGCAGAAATATGCTGTCAAAGAAACACAAGGAAACTTGCAAGGAGGACAATATCTTCTAAAATTCAACAGGTGGTGATTCCTCTGACAATAAATCAAGTATATATTAATAACACTCTAAATCCTAGATTACTCAGAAAGTGATACTTTTGATGTTTCAGTGTCTGCCTACGCTTAATTCTTCAGCTGAGGCAAAGAGTTATCCGCAATAATATTGTTAAGATAATAAATGTTCTTCTTTTTCCATGCACCAAAACTTCAGGATCAATTGTTTGGTTTCTATCACAGGAACAATTTTGCTTCTGTCAAGTGCCAAGATTTTCATCTGTTCATAAAAGATAGGTAATGAAAGGAAAGTTCATATGATAAAATAATCATTGTTACTGAAAATTCTGTTTGTTCAGTTTCTTTGAACCTTTGTCAAACAAATGAAAAATCAAAGGTTTCCTAATTGGAAGCTCAACTTTCCTGCTCGGAGTCTTCTCTCATTTTTTCACAGCTAATGTGTTATTCTCCTGTAATCTACTATGAGTATATAGTAATTTAATAATGACATGTTGACTCAAATTTATTGAGATGAGCTGTAGTGGTGGCTTTGCTGCGTTTTCCATTTTCTTCTTTCTTTCCTATGACCAAAGGAGTTTCACAGCAACAACAAACACTGATTGAAAATTCTTGAAAACATTTCGACTAAGAGTAGCTAGCCCTTAACTTTCACCTTGGTTAATTAGGCCTACTATGATGCCAAAATTTTAATTAAATCATGCCAGAACGATATCAACCAGCTGTCTTATTGCCATTTGATACATTTCTAAACAAACTGTATGGGAAAGAACATTTAACATACCTTTATTTGATCAAGATCGTTCGTTAAAAATGTGAATCAAAGCCAAGTGTTCAAGACGAGCAAGTCTGTCGCAACCTCGGTTGAAACCATAGAAACGATGGCAGTTGGCGGGCTGTTGTTGTTGCTGTTGTTGCTTTGCGCTGTTCCGTAATTTAGCATTGGTCAATTTTGAAAACGAGGCATGTGCTTCACAGGGCCAACTTTTGTGCTGAAAAGCCATGAGTCCTAGTATGAGCGAGTAGGGCGGGTGGGTGGTAGCGATTACTAGGACTCAACGTAATAAGTCTACAGGGATATTTGCTTTGCGCAGTTTTCGTATCAGAGCAGCCACAACAGCTGCAATGCTGGGTTTCCCAGATTATCTTATTTAAGCTCTTAGGAGGTGGACCAGTGATGCCTATAAATTGTACATTAAATTACGTCAAAATCGATTCATCATCATCATTCATCATCATTATTATTATCTAGACACGATAACACCCGTCAGCTAATAAAAAGAAAATCGCAATGCTCCAATAAAATGCTCATGCAATTAACTGATCTAATGAATGAAAAAAACTAAGTTCTAGAATAAAATGTGCTGATCTTCCAGGGGGTCATGTTTCAGTGTCTTTTCCGCGTTTTCAGCTCGTCAGGTGCACTTTTAATTGTTTTTTGAAGCGCCCAAGTGTTGGGATATTTCTAATATAAGTTGGGATATGGTTCCAAGTCTTTATAGCAGAGTAGTGGAATCTTTGTTGGCATGTTCTGTTTTAAGGCTGGGGATCTGGAGATCCTTACACTGCCTTGTTTCGTAATTTGAGTACGCGGATCTATATTGAAACGTATCCCAAAGGCTTTCCGGGCTCAACTTTTTTATAATCTTATATGTCATCACAGAACGATCAAATAGAATAAGGTTTTTAACATTTAGCCAATAAGATGACCATTCGTCCTTTATGCGTGCATCGTGCATTTTCATTACACTTTGCTTCAAAATTTCTAGGAACTCTGAAGGCCTTACGCCAGAGCCAAGAACTTTGCTGACTGCACAACTGTAGTTAATCGTGTTCTGTTCTGTCTATATCACATATCACAGTATTGTTAGTGCTGACATAATCCATATGCATTTGTTATTACTGTTGTCGCTGTTGATACTATGATCAATGGTTGAAGATGTGGAACTGCCGAAGACACAATCCTATAAGTAGTCAATGAATGGGTCGTTTCCTGTTTCTTGTACAAAGCTTGATCATCTGCAGCGTCTACAAAATAGAGCACGAATGCTAATAGAGGGCTCCAGACTAAAGGATGGGTGGAGCTGTAATTGGCTTTCAGTCTCAAACTTAATAAAATTTGACAGGGCAGTAATGATCTATAAAATAATGAATGGCCACTGCCCTGACAACCTACGCGGAAGACTTATCACCAGATCTCAAATATCTAACTACCCAACAAGAAATCAGTTAGATCTAGACATCCCAAGGCAGAACCTAGAATTCTCCAAGAGAAGTTTTTTCTTTTCTGGTGCAAAAACGTGGAACGAAATCCCATTGGAAATTAGAATGAGCCCCACGATTACCACTTTCAAAAGGAAACTGAAGGAATTCCTGCAAAATTAGCATCCCTCCCGAAGCACGATCCCTAGGAAGACCAGCAAATCTTTAAGGTTTTAATTTGTACATATATGTATATTTATAGCGATTATTTTTCTTTAGTTTATTTATAATAGCTGATAGGGTTTTTGTGTTAAAATATGAATAAATAAAATAAATTATCTGTGCCATTAGTGTTAGACCCAGTTCATACGCCGCATTTTTGCAGTAGCGAATTTAAATTGTAGAACTCAAGGTGTTTATGTGTCAATCAAATTACTGTATTCACAACAAGCGAAATCTTTGAGCTAGTTATCAAAAGGCATGTTAGAACCATTTCTTACTTAATTGGGAATAGCGGAGATAGTTAATGATCCTAAATCTAAATATGGACTGCACAATTTTTATGTAGACTTGAATTGAGACAGCAAATGTGATTGGAATTCAGGGAAAAAAACAAAGCTACACAGCTAATAAAGCCTTTAGTCATTGCACGCAGTTTTTAATGTCTATAATAATCCTATAATACTCTTAATTACAGCTTTCCAAGATTGCAAAGATGCACAGAAAAGTGGCATTGCCTTGTGGCAAGGTGCTTTAGATCTATTAAGGGGCAATGGTATGTCTACATTCCGTGCTTCGTGTGACATGAAAACCAACGGTGGTGGTTGGACCGTCATACAAAGACGCGTTGACGCTAATGTAAATTTTTACAGAAATTGGGATGAATATGTCAAGGGCTTCGGGGATCCAGTTGGTAATCATTGGCTGGGTCTGGAGGCAATGCATGACCTTACGAAGAGTAGAAAAGTCACGTTACGATTTGAACTGAAGAGAAGAGATGGGAGTCATGGATTTGCTGAATACGAAAACTTAAAGATCACAGGGCCTTCAGAAAACTATACAATCACATTTGGTGAATACAGAGGGAATTTCGGAGATGCGATGCTTGATGCAAATGGGGCCGCCTTCTCAACAAAGGATAAAGATAACGATAAGGTGAATGGTTTGAATATGGCCCTTGAGGTGAAGGGTGCCTGGTGGATAAATGAGATCTCAATAGCTAATCTAAACAATATATATCCATTGCCTCAATATCAAGAAAATCTCTTACACGAACAGCGCATGTCTTGGAGTCCATCACATCTTCATATTAATGGTGACATCACCTACTCAGAAATGAAGCTCAGAGAATGGAATTGAGGGTTGATTTCTAGAATCTTCTTTTGTATTTTATGCTGTTATTCGAAAATATAACTCTGATATTTAACTGTCATTTATTCTGGAAAGCATGAATATCCAGTTATGGTTAAAAAGAGCACATTGATACTCTCCTTCGCAGAAGTTGTATTACCATATGACACGAAGTAACGATGTGGTCTCGCTTGGAAGACGCAAAAGAGCGTGGAGCGCAAGGGAGAAGGAGGTCATCCTTCCTTTCTGCATATACTACAACCTCTGCGAAGGAGAATGACACAATGACGTGAAATATATATAAAGAAAGATGATCAAACATTAAAGCAATAGATCGTGACTTGATTGCCTTATCTCTGTTCATTTATCTTAAGGTTACTGCCCTGGTTAATATGACTAAAAGTATCATTTTAAGTTTTTTCCTTTTATCAATAATACAGGGTCGAAGCTACAATTTGAAACCCTCCCAGTCAATATCTAAGCACTGGAAGTAATGATAATTCTTAGTTAAAGATAAGAAACTAAAAGTTACAGTAGAGATTTATTCCTAAATAGGAAGGGATTAACGATAATCACTTGACCTTCAAGATGAAATGATTGCGTGTTAATCCACCTGTGGGATGTCAACTTTCTCAACTTTGCCGCGTTATTTCGATTTATTGGCATTAGTACTTAGTCGCACGCTTCATGTTGCTAATGGCCTTGACCCGGTTTATTTTGTGGTCTGATCAACATTGAAGTCACGTTTTAAAGAACCTTCACTAAAAGCCAGCTTTCTCGGAACTGAAAAGTCCTCTAGTAGTAGGTACTAAGTTTCTATTTAGAACCCGCATGACCAATCAAATGATGAGAAATTTGGCACAGTGGGAGATAATGCATGTAGCTACCAAAGTGTGTCTGCGTTTTTTTGACGATCAACTGGTCTGGATTTTAGACCGAACAAAGCTACCGGGAGGGCTAAGAAACTTAATCCAATTATTGCGGAAGCTATAGCTTACGAATTGGATATTATATCAAAATTCTCAGACACACTTTGGTAAACAAGGAAACGATCTATCGGCTTAAGTTATTTTCATGATTCTACGGTGTTGCTGGGGGTTCTAAATAGCCTTTGAAGGAAGGGTATTTTAAAATCATGATAACTTTGATAAATTATTTACTGACGCTTTTTTCAACTGGATTTCCACATGGGGGTATTCCTAATTAAATTACGCATCGAATGATGTATGGGTTCGCTATCATCCATGCACAATACGGTCCCTCGGAGGAAAAAACTGAAATTACTGCCGTGATGGTGGGCAGTAACCTTAACCCTATTTGGACCGGGGAGTGGAGCGTTTTTCGCCCCCTTACCAAATTTTCTTAAATATCTCCGCCGCTAGTCTAGGTATGAAGCTGCAAGTCTTTGACTTTTGCTTAAACTAAGTTGGCTACCAAATTTTATAAATTTCATTGTTCATTGTTGCACCTCGTGACCTTCAGATGCTCTTATTTGCAGAAAGGTCACAAAGAAAATCTTAAAAAGCTCGCTAATTTCTCGCAACTAACGCAAATCATAAAGTTATATACACCATTCGATTCGAATTGAAGAGTACCTTAATTTGATATATAGTTTGTTTATATTTGCTGAAATCAGCAAATTTTAATGTTCATGACGTCATTTATCTTTATGATGTCATAATTTGAATAAATTAGGGTTATATATGTCAAAACATGCCAAAAACAGTGTTAGTGTACTTTGTGCTAAATAATTTCACTATTTAGAAGCCTAAAAATGAAAAACATATGACAATGGATATCTCAATTAGTCTATTCACTTGCTAATTGCTCTTAATTAGCAAGAGTTGCAATCTAAGTTGAAAATTTTCTGTGTAAATAACTTCCTCTACTCTTACTTGCTACTGGCTACAATTCTGCCTGTTATCTTATGTTAATCTGAACGAATTTTCCTTTTTAAACCAGTAGCTCAGTTTTGGTCATTTTCTATTGTTTTTCGTTGCCTATCGACGAACCACGTGACTAATTAAACTCTATTGTTATATTTGTAAATCTTTTCGTCCAAGAAACAATTGGGATAAGTTTCATTGTTATATCTCTTTAGTTTTGGGAAAAAAGAGGGGCGGGCGAAAAACGCCCACCCGGTCGAAAATGCTCAAATTTCAACCAGGTCCAAAAATAGGGTTCGGATTCCACGCTTTGATTGTGATTTTGGAAAAGATATTTTAAAAATCCACAATCAGATGTACTGTCAGTCATTGATAAATCACTACATTAAAGTTAATGACTCTTTAAAGGGACCTAGAGTAGAACCCGTCATCACAAAGCTTATTTACGCCGCATCTAAAAAGGCAATCAAAGAGCCATGATAATTAATTCAAGCCCCCTCAAGAATTACTCCCTGGAAGATCAGTATATGGCGTTGTGTTTTTATTTATGGTTATTGCACTTTTATCTATCATTATTATATTACACTCATTTTTTTAAAACTTAGATCTGATTTTTGTACTAGGGATGCTTAATAACGTAGGGCCCAATTCTTATAGTAGAAGTTCCTTGTAGAGTTTCTTAACCCTATTCTACCCGGGCTCTTTGGGTCAGACCACTGCTAGGAGGAGGGCAAAAAACGCCCCCAATTATCTCCGAAACCATAATTAGTATGCCATTGCAGCTTTGTACAATAGCAACTACCCCTATTGGCAGTCAAACTATAGAATCTGGTACTAATTGGTTGCGTGGGTTGTTGCCAGGCAAGCAAACAATAGGACTATGTCACATATAAGCTTCAGTACTGGAAAAACAAAAATTGCTAATTAGGTCGGATTTTAAGAAATGAAACGTCAATAAACTACTTAAAGGTACAGAAAATATGATTGTCTATCGATTCATATCAAAATTTTGAAATGTTTTCTTTTTTTGTTGGAAATATGACGTCATTAATATGAATGACGTCATATAATTTGTATTTTCCTAACGTCAGCAAATATAGAAAAAGTAGTTATCAAATGAAAGTAATTTGAAACGGGAATCGGTTGATAGCAGAAGACAAAACAAAGAATTTATGACTGTTTTTCTAAATCTGTATTAAAACGTTGTTTGGAAGATTGGTGTATCCAAATGGTCGTAATAAAGCAAAGACTCTAGCGAGAAGATCTTCAAAGGAAGTGGCAGAGCAACAAAAAATTTCCGTATCCTCAATACCATCGTTCGTAGGGCAGATGGGGTTTATGGTATCCCTAAAATTTTGTGCTTGAATTTGTGAAAGTTTAATTTGCTGAGACCAACCCTGAGTTGAGTAAGATAGGATAAACCTATAGGGTCATGAATGCCAAATATTGATTTTGCAGGGGATCTGATTATTGATAGAAGCTTCGTCTTAAAGACAGCAACAGACGGTGCAAGCCTAGTCTCAGGATCAAGTTTATTCCATTCAGATAAGCAATGAGGATAGAAGCTAGATTGGAAATTTTCCGTCCTGGCCTTTATTCGCCCTATGAAATCCTGGTTGTGAAGAGAGTATTGCGACTGTTGCAGTGGTGGGTGGGATAGGATCCTTGGTATAAACGGGAGTTAGATTATTCATGATCTTGTAGAAAACAGGAAGGCGTCTGCTCCACCTTCAGCAATTTAAGGATTCCCAACCAAGCTCTGTGTGCAACTTTTCTCGCGATGTTCCTCTCCATGTTCTCGTAATAGCTCGAGCAGCAGAATATTGATCTAATTTTTCCATTAAGCTTGGTAAGGTGACGCTATTAGTCAATTAACATACTTTTGCTGGATTATGGTAAATAGCATCCCCGTAGTCAAGATGGGGTCACACATAGAGCCTATATAATTCGTTTAGGGTATGCCTGGGCAGATATTTGGAGAGACATTTTAACAAGCCAATACCCTTTCTTTTTTGGAGATAGTTGATTTGATATGAGCGGAAAAGACAATTTTGAACCTAGAATAGTTCCTAAATGTTTATGTTCATCTACTTTCATCACCGGTGAGTTATTAAAACGAATTACTGGATGATCAGCTTCAATCTTTTCCTTGAAAATATCAATTCTACCGCTTGTTTTTGCGGATCGGGGTTAAACGACATACTCCAGTCATGAACCCACTGTCTTATCAGCTCCAGATCATTGTTCATATCATTAGCAGCTGTATTAGAGTCTTCTATTGCAATGAACAACGACGTATCATCAGCAAATAGCTTAACATTGCACTTCAAGTGTTTAATTAGATCATTTATGTACACAAGGAAGAACAAGGGTCCTACTGGGTGTCCCAAAAAAAAGGTAACGGATTTGGTTGGCTCCAGCAATGTGAATATAGCTTTGATCGATGGCTAATCACTCTCAAAATGTTCCTCGATAGTTAACTTTGAACATAGATACCTCGTTTGTTGGTATTGGTGCTTTGAGAGCAGAGATATTGATCTTGATAGCTCAAATTTGTACCCACATGCAAACCAGAGCTTTGGCCTTTTGGCCTAAGCAAATTCTTGAGGCACAGCGAATAAATCAACGATATCTTAGTATATAACGCCTGTTCGATCGGCTAAGATTGTCCCATTGTCGTGGACTATGTTTGTCTGCTGTGCCGAGATCTCCAGCTTCCCCTGCCCCCTCCGGCTTGCTCTTCCTCCCCGAAAATCACGTCGAAAAAATCAAGGTAAGCCGAATCTGTCTGAGAAGTTGGGGGCAGCAGCTCGGGCTGGGGTATTAGCGGGCAAACTTCTTGGCGACCGACCAATTTCTCAGATTGACGTAGGCTGAACGTCAAAATAGGTCGCATAACTTGGCACCATGCCAAGTTTCCATCATGTGACTTGGCACCTTGCCATATTTTGTGACGTAACTTGGCACCTTGCCAACTTGCCAAAATTTCCCCCTCCCATGATATGGGGCTCACTTTTCTATCGATCATTGCCAAACCTCCTTCGCAGAGGGAGATTCAACTCTTATAGTGCTGCTAAAAAGACAACGAGAACAACGAACCTAACTAATTGGTGACAAGGACATAACTCCACTTTCCTGCCAGCTATAAACAAAAAAAAACCTACTTTCAGTTCGACCACCATCATTTTATCATAATAATGATTCTCTGACCACTGCTCCTACTTGGACAATATGTAGTAAAGAAGGCAACCACAACAACGAGGGTGGCTAGCTAGGGCAATTAAGGGCTACTAAGGAAACTAAGGCCACTAAGGAAAGAAAGCCCACGAAGGCTACTATAGCAACTAAGTCCACTAAAGGAAGAAAGGTAACCAGATCAACCCTACTTACCAAAAGGCACCCACGACTTACCAAAAACTCACCCCTTCATGATATGGGGGCTCATTTCCCTACTGGTTATTCTAAAGCCATTAAAGGCAACTATAAGGCCACTACGGCGGCTAAGGCCATTACGGCAACTGAGGACACTAAGTGCAGATATGAATTTCCACTTAAGTATTGCTACTTAGACAACTACAGCGAAGCTAAAAGAAACGCGGAGGCGCGGCGAAGCCGCGCCGAGCGGGCCTAGTCTATATTACTAACGCATGAGACGGTCACATCACACGCTGAATTTGTGTGTCTGCCCCAACTACTCCTCCACCTTCCCGTCTCCCCTGAAGCTCGCTCTTCGTCTCGAAAAATCAAGGGGGAAATCTATATGCATCATCAGCATTCGATATCTTGGGGTCACCTCCTGTTGCTGGGGTATGAGCGGGGGAACTTTCTTAGCAGCCTATTTCGCCAGTTGATTGTTTTTGAGTGACAGCCGATTGTTTGGGCGACTAAATGCACTTAACGACACTTGATGGTGTTATCAAGTGCTATCAACAAACAATCCATTGTCATGCTAGATGGTAAACAACCAAGACGTCACATCCACATTCACCGTCGCAGGGGCAGGCTTGCGTGAATGGTATCCTCCTTCACATAACTCTCGAAGGTTCAATCACATCGCATGGGTGACGTGGTAGGTTGTGGGGGTGGAAGGGTGCATGATCCTTACCTGCGATTGCAGCCCCCTATTTGGGACAGGCTCGTGATCACACAAATGCCACGTGAGATGTTCTCCTCCACAGCGGTGCACTTTCGGAGAAGATGATGCTGCAAAGGGGTTCTCACGGGGGCTCCCTGTATGAAAATCCTACATTACAGGGGTGACATCAAGTAAAGGGTATATTAGTTAAGTACTAAGATGATAATGCTACTATTTGTTGGGGGGCAGTCACGTGCCTAGCCCCCATGTCACGTGACTTAACTGGCACGTTGCCAAAATATGTCACCTGACTTGACACCTTGCCAAGTTACCAAAAATTCACCCCCTCATGATATGCGCCTCATTTCACTACTAATTATTAGCAAAGCTCCTTCGCAGTGGTAGATTCAACTTTTATAGATAGTGCTTTCGCAGCATAAAGCCTCTGATTGGCTACAATTTGACCGTAACTGGCTAGGCTTGTAAAACGTATTGAGGGGAGAGAAAAAACGGCGTGAAAGAAAGGCTGAAGTGAGGAGATGGGAAGAGAGGGAACGGGAGATCAAAACAATAGTAAAGAATAAATTTGCAGAATAGGGTGATAAATCATCCTTACCTGCGATTGCAGCCACCTATTTGGGACAGTCACGTGATCACACCCATGTCACGTGAAATATTCTCCTCCACAGCGATGCTCTTTCGGAGAATATGATGCTGCAAAGGGGTTCTCACAGAGGATTTGATGCTGCAAAGGGGTTCTCGTGGGGCTCCCTTTATCAAAAGGCTACATTGCAGGGGTGACACCAAGTAAAGGGTATATAAGTTAGGTACTAACGAACATGTGGAGAGATAACACTAAATGTCTCTTGGGGGCAGTCACGTGCCTAGCCCCTGTGTCACGTGATGTGCCTGGCAAGTTGCCAAAAGTGGTCATGTGACTTGGCACAGTGCTAAGTCCCAACATGTGACTTGGCAAGGCGTAACGTCACTTGGCACTTCGCCAAAATACCCAAAATACCTGCCAGGAAGAAACCGGCCCATTTCCTTTATAACTATCATCAATGCTCCTTCGCAGTAGAGGATATTTAAATCTTCCAATAGCAAAATGTAATCAACTCATTGATATGAATTTAAAACCATTGCTGTGAACGGTAACTGTCTAAGTATTGGAAGAGGGGAATTTTTGGGCTGTTGTCGTTGTTGCTAGAATTTAATAGCATTTCCTGCAGTTAAGATGAATGAGAAACAGACGGAAATTAACGAACAACGTTATATTTTACAAAAGAGTGGACAAAATCAATTTATATTCGAGGTGATATTTCCATTGAGAGGCTTTCTAAATGATTACGGCTCGGAAAAGCGTTGGATGTTACTGTTTTTTATGAATAACTGTGGTTCATACACTTGGTATTTGCACTCTTTGTAACTTGAAAACGTGAACATCGCACAGTAAAGAGGAATTTTTTTGGATGGTTTTTATCATTGGGCGTGTCTTCCAGATAGTACAACATGGAAGAAGATGGGAAATACGCTTAGTCGAATAGATATTTTGGCAAACAAAGAGAAGGAGGTAGTGACCATGAAGAAGGTGGGGAAAAGCGAACATGAATGCCATGAAGGGGAAAAAAAGTAGAAAATCTGCCAGCAAAGAACAACCCAATAACAAATGTAAGTGCTTTGTAACTGATGGGTTTATGGGAAATTTGAGAAATAACAGGGAAATGGAAAAATGTTTTGAGAGTTCAACTTTAAAAAGAGAAGAGAAAATTTTGAATTGTGCAATTGTGATTAATTTTGAGTTCAGTTGTTTCTTTATTTGTCATAGATGCGCTCGCAAGTAAAGATCACCAGGAACAAGTAGATGATGCTGGATCAGCTAACATGAAAATGAAAAGAGATGCGAGTGATGCTGATGGCAGTAAGAGGCAAGGAAGACGCTTTGAAAGTAAGGACAGTANATTACGGCTCGGAAAAGCGTTTGATGTTACTGTTTTTTATGAATAACTGTGGTTCATACACTTGGTATTTGCACTCTTTGTAATTTGAAAACGTGAACATCGCGCAGTAAAGAGGAATTTTTTTGGATGGTTTTTATCATTGGGCGTGTCTTCCAGATAGTACAACATGGGAAATGCGCTTAGTCGAATAGTTTTTTTGGCAAACGAAGAGAAGGAGGTAGTGACCACGAAGAAGGTGGGGAAAAGCGAACATGAAGGCCATGAAGGGGAAGAAGAAAGTAGAAAATCTGCCAGCAAAGAACAACCCAATAACAAATGTAAGTGCTTTGTAACTGATGGGTTTATGGGAAATTTGAGAAATAACAGGGAAATGGAAAAATGTTTTGAGAGTTCAACTTTAAAAAGAGAAGAGAAAATTTTGAATTGTGCAATTGTGATTAATTTTGAGTTCAGTTGTTTCTTTATTTGTCATAGATGCGCTCGCAAGTAAAGATCACCAGGAACAAGTAGATGATGCTGGATCAGCTAACATGAAAATGAAAAGAGATGCGAGTGATGCTGATGGCAGTAAGAGGCAAGGAAGACGCTTTGAAAGTAAGGACAGTAGAAGATGGGACCCGTACAATAATAGGCTGCAAAAGCGCATAGAGGAGGGAAAGAGAAGGCAGTGCGAAAGACGTTCTGAGTTGAGGAGATATGAACAAATGGAACTAGATATAAAAAAGCAGTAAGGAGGGAGTTTGCAGAAGAATGGGGGGGAGACGAGAGACAAAAAATGAAAGAAAAAGAGCAGGGAATTGCATGGAGAATGGATCAAAATCTAAAACTTCCAGATATAGTTATCGTTGCTTTCTAGCACGGATTCTGACTTTTGACGAGATCCAATCCATGACTAATGAGTTAGCCTGTTCAGCCTGCTGAAGCAGTTAATTGAGGAGCCAACAAGGGAAACTTTGTCCAACTCCACAATAATTGACCATATTGCAACATCATCCCCCAGTAGTATCGTCGAATCTGGGGTGCTTCAAATCTCTATGAGTGATCACTACATGGTTTTTTGTGTCCGAAAATTTAACGGTTCATTACAAAAAGAACACAAAATGATCAAAAACCGTAGGATGAAGAACTTTAATGAGCAGGCATTTCTGGAGGATGTTGCTGCAATATCTTGGGAACAAGAAATTGGAGATTCTAGTGATGTAAATGTCCTTGCAAACAACTGGTCTAATTTGTTTTCCAGAATTATTGAAAAACATGCACCTCTACGACAAATGAGGGTTTCTGAAAAGTACTGCCCTTGGATTAACGAAGATCTTAAAAAACTTATAAGATCTAGAGATAAATTGAAAAAAGCAGCAAATAAAGCCAAGTCAGAAATTCTAATGAATTCATATAAGCATGTCCGCAATCAGGTAAACAGTCTCAATGTCCAGTTAAAAAAGGACTATTTTTCTAACAAAATTATTTCTCAAGAGGGTAACATGAAAGAATCATGGAAAACATTAAACCAGCTCTTGAATAAGAGATCAAAAAGTANCAATGTATTTATTTGGTTTCCCTTTGATACACTTTACTGCATTCTTGATGATGTTGAAATCATGTAGAATGGCATGTTGAAATAAGCTGTAATCATTCATTCCATACTGAAATGTAATGGTCATCACTATTTGCAATTTTTTATCTTCATGAAAGTCATGTTCTGCAATAATAGCTAGGGAAAAGAGAAAGATTTAACATTATTAAAGCTAAAATGGAAAATGATAACAAGTTCATGATGCAAGCTGCTGATCATGAATCGAAGCAAATTGACAAAATTACAGTGAAAATAGCCGTTTTAAATGCAATCAACCAAGATTACAAACTATTCCCCCCCCCTTTTAAATCTGGGAATCGGCAACATATTTTCCCCAAATATGTGCATGGTATCCAATGTTCCTCAATCATTGTAGTTTTCAAGATATTAAAACAATCTTCAACAGCATCAGCCAGCTGCATGTTATTAAGGGGATTTTAGGCCAATTTGCTGCCATTTATCATACTGTGGCTCTAATTTATATGTTTGTATTACCAACATATAAATATTTCTCAAGTATATGCGTGGTATCAACATTTTCTCCAATCATTGTAGTTTCCAGTTGGGAACGAATTTTTCCGCGGCACAGGGCAGTTTTTTGTTAAAAGGGGAGCCCTCGTGGGCAGTTTTAAGCCAAAGTGTGCAACCATACAGTACAAAGTTCCTAATTTCTATTATTACTTCCTTGCCCTTGGTCAACAAATAAATATTTTCCCAAATATACACATGGTGTCAAAATTTTCTCCAATCTTTTTAGTTTGCAGCTGGGAACAAATTTTTCCTCGGCACACGGCAGTTTTTTGTTAAAAGGGAGGCCCTCGTGGGCAGTTTTAGGCCAACATATTTTTTCACTTTCTTACGACACAACTGTTTGACACTTTCTTTTAGATTAACCAATGCAGTGAGAACTTTACCGTGGGCCAAATTGTTCTCCGGACTGCCCATCTGTTCCAGTTTGTTCCACNATATGTTTGTATTACCAACATATAAATATTTCTCAAGTATATGCGTGGTATCAACATTTTCTCCAATCATTGTAGTTTCCAGTTGGGAACGAATTTTTCCGCGGCACAGGGCAGTTTTTTGTTAAAAGGGGAGCCCTCGTGGGCAGTTTTAAGCCAAAGTGTGCAACCATACAGTACAAAGTTCCTAATTTCTATTATTACTTCCTTGCCCTTGGTCAACAAATAAATATTTTCCCAAATATACACATGGTGTCAAAATTTTCTCCAATCTTTTTAGTTTGCAGCTGGGAACAAATTTTTCCTCGGCACACGGCAGTTTTTTGTTAAAAGGGAGGCCCTCGTGGGCAGTTTTAGGCCAACATATTTTTTCACTTTCTTACGACACAACTGTTTGACACTTTCTTTTAGATTAACCAATGCAGTGAGAACTTTACCGTGGGCCAAATTGTTCTCCGGACTGCCCATCTGTTCCAGTTTGTTCCACCCTACCTTAGGCCTAGCTAGGCTAAAAAGAAACGTTCTAAAAGTGTTGGCCTACAAACCTGAAATTCTGAATTGCCCTTCTTTCTCTTTGCGTTACTTCACCCAACGCCAGATGTTCCGACTGTGAAGATGGCGATGTCTCATTCAATTGATTACTGCAACGGGACAAAATATCACTTGCAGTTTTCAATGCCTCGCCAAGTTCTACCTTCCTGGATTCTGACATAGCGAAGCATCAACCATGCTTTCTCGAAGCATGCATGGCCTTCTTCCCCAAAGTGCGGCGTACATCCATTACGAGGCTTCGACGACGCTTTCCCAAAGTGTGGCGTACATCCATTACGAGGCTTCGACGACGCTTTCCCAAAGTGTGGCTGAGATACTGTTCGACAATGCATTCCAGAAAGCATGGGTGCAGGTTCGACAATGCTTTCCAGAAAGCATGGTTGTGTTGTGCGACGACGCTTTCTAGAAAGCATTGTCGTACTTCCTTTGGTGACGACATCCGGTAAGGGGCATGGAAAGTCCTGCCAAGGCATGAGGACGACGAAATATTTTTGACCCTTACGCCGCGCGATAAACATGCTACATTATAGGGGGTGACACCAAGTAAAGGGCATATAAAAGTTAGTTAATAATGGCGATGTGGGATGATAACCCTAATAAGTGTTGGGGGCACCACGTGCCAAGCCCCCATATCAGGTGTCTTAACTACCAAGTTGCCAAAATAGGTCACATGACTTGGCACCATGCCAGTGCTGGGGCCAGTCACGCCCTTAGCCCCCATCTCACGTGACTTTCCTGCCAAGTTCCCAATATAGGTCACATGACTTGGTACCATGCCAGGTCTCCACCATGCACATTGGCACCTTGCCAAGTTCTGTTGCCCATCATTTGGCACCTCGCCAACTTACCACAAAATCCCCCCCCTGGTGATATGAGGGCTCATTTCCATATTGGTTATTGCTAACGTTCTCCCAGAGGGAGATTCAACCCTTAAACTGCTGCTAAAAAGACAACCAGAACCCAGAAACCAGAGCAAGGCCACTGGGGCAACTTAACCAACTAAGGCAACCACAGCAACGAGGGTAGCTAGCTAGGGCAACTAAGAGGTACTAAGGAAACTAAGACCACTAACTCCACTAAGGAAAGAAAGCCCACGAAGGCTATTATAGCAACAAAGTCCATTAAAGGAAGAAAGGCAACCACATCAACTCAACTAAAACTACTTACCAAAGGCACCCGAGACTTACCAAAAACTTACCTCTTGATGATATGGGGGCTCATTTCCCTACTGGTTATTCTAAGGCCATTAAAGGCAACTATAAGGCCACTACGGCAACTAAGGCGATTACGGCAACTGAGGACACTATGTGCAGATATCAATTTCCACCTAAGTACTGCTACTTAGACAACTACAGCGAAGCTAAAAGGAACGCGGAGGCGCGGCGAAGCCGCGCCGAGCGGACCTAGTCTATATACTAAGATGCGTCATAGGAATGACCCGAAGCCTTTCCTCTTCCCTTTGTTATACCTCTCGGCGCGGTAACTAGAACTCCCCTAAAACTGCGTATCTACCATGGAAAATAGCATTACCAACATTTGCTCCAAAGTCTGAATCTGTGCGTAATGGGGTTATTTGTTTGGTTTGCAAAATGGGGGCTGGGGCAGTTGCTTTTCCATCCAAGCTTCTACGCCCAAGGGAATGATCCTTACACATACCCTCATTACCGGACCATTATTACATTGGAGTTTGATCTTACTTTCAGTTCAAATGCTATGTCCCCCCAACCTCCCTGACTTTTATCAATGATCTATTAGCTACATTTTGATGAAAAAAAATTTGAACAATAGACCTCACAGGTCACGTGACATGCCCATACTTTGAAGCAGGTAACAGCAAAATCATTAATTTTGATAATTTCAAGAACAAGATTTGATCAAATTATGAAGTATTCTATATCAAACGAATCAGCAAACAAAGGGCTTTAATTTGGTACCGGAATTTATGGAATTTGATAACCTCAGCCTTTTTTTATTATGACGTCATTTTGGCCGCCATTTTGGACTAATTAGCAAATTTTTTGAATTTTGTCCAACTTTTTCAATTAAAAACACTCCAATGATGCATTTGTGATAGATTATCACCATTTTGCTGCTTCTTTCTGCTTTTTTTACATGGAACAAGTTTATAACATAAATTACGTCATCAGAATTGAATAATTTCTACCAAAATAACATTCCAAAATCGCTATTTACAATAAAATAACATTTTTCAGCAAGTATTCTGACAAACTAGACCAACAACCGCATACATTTCCTGCAAAATCTTCTTTAAACTCAAATTTTAGTTGAGAACCTGGTTTTCGTCAATTTTCAACTTTATGACGTCACTGTGACGTCATAGGGAGTGGCAGCCACACCCAAATTTTGCTACATGTTACAAATTACTTGCTCTATAACTGTGCCAAATTATATTGAATTCTGGTTAGTCTAAGGCTGTTTTCGGAGGGGGGTGGAATCAACCCCCCCCCCCATAAATGGTAGCTTGAAAAACGCCCATATGGATTAGGGTTAATGTAATGAAAACTCATTCCATGCTTATTTCCACAAAACCAAAGCATAAAGCTCTAAAAGATAAAAGTGAATCTTTGAAGCTGANCAAGTATTCTGACAAACTAGACCAACAACCGCATACATTTCCTGCAAAATCTTCTTTAAACTCAAATTTTAGTTGAGAACCTGGTTTTCGTCAATTTTCAACTTTATGACGTCACTGTGACGTCATAGGGAGTGGCAGCCACACCCAAATTTTGCTACATGTTACAAATTACTTGCTCTATAACTGTGCCAAATTATATTGAATTCTGGTTAGTCTAAGGCTGTTTTCGGAGGGGGGTGGAATCAACCCCCCCCCCCCATAAATGGTAGCTTGAAAAACGCCCATATGGATTAGGGTTAAAGGTACTGCCAGCAAGGTATGAACAATTTCTCGTAGCAAACATGTAAGCAAATTGGGCCTAAGAATTGACACATGCTCCCCGATCGGGACTTAGGCCTAAATCAATATTTTCAACAGAACTGCGCATTTCATATCGCCCTTGATAGAGTTTCCTAATATTCGGGAAGAGGCTACTACAGTTTCTTATAAATGGTTGCTTACAAAAAAGATGAGTGCATCTATTTTATTTTTACTGAAGGGATATCGTTGGTGAATGAATTATTTATACGTATATACTCTATCTACATAACGCTAAGAAGACTCGGAAGCGCTCAAAATAAAAAGCGCAAAAGAACAAATTGAGACCTGTTTTCTTTGGAATGGGAAATTTGAATGAAAGAAAAAAAAAATGGGAAATATTTGGAAATTTGAAATTTATTCTGTGAAACCATGGGAAACTAAGGGTGAAAGCACATTTCCGTTTCTCTCCTTGGAAACTATGGAGAAATTGTTCTTTTCCCTTGAATTTGCAACTTAAAATTTTTAGAGAAATTCCGGTATTTCTTGCTGTGACATATATATTCTATCTAGCTATATATATAAGCGATGAAGTACCCTTTTCCTATTGTCAGTAAACACATAAACATAGACAATTAAACATGTAGATATCGTTGCTGGCTCATCTAAATCGACTTTTTCAACGATTCCTTTCTCTAATTGATCTTTAGTCACATTATCATACTCCTTCGCAAACTAGGATTGGCTTTCAAAGGGCAAAGTAACGAGTTTAACCTTGACTTGGCAACAGAATAATTATCTGGAAGCAAAGGATGTTCATCTTTAAGGGCCTGATTACATGGGGCGGGCTGAATGATCTGAACGATTACATGGAGAATTCCAGCCCGGGCTGTGAAATACTTGGCGCCATAATCGTATAATCTGTTCATAAAGCGCATGCG
>REGM01000691.1:23341-35645 GCA_004194415.1 Aurelia aurita
TCCTTGAAAAGTGTTCTAATCCATCTGCATAGCCGTTTTTGCAAAAATGTATCAGGTGTAAATAAAAGTTGCAGCAACTTATTACTTAGCAGTACCAGTTGAACTTTGCAGATTACCACTCAAGATCTTCTGTTGGAGACAATACCTGATACACTTCCATCGATTCATTAATTTTTATTTAGAGAAGGCAGTTTCGCGAAGAAGGCATTCAATTAGAGATTACGCCTTCACAATGATGGCTGTTTTCAAAGACAAGTTGGATCAAACATTGAAAAAAGATAAGACTTACTGGGCGGAGAAAACAAAAGGTTCAGAGGGGGGGGGCAAACTAGAAAGGGTGATGGTAACAAACTTAGAATGTATAAAACTTTCAAACAGGCATTTAAATCAGAGCCCTACACCCAATAGCCTGATAACAAGACCCGATTTCAAGAAAATTCTTTCAAATCGGGTCTGGTTATCAGGCTATACACCCAACTGCAAGATAGGAAACTCAGGAGGAGCATGGCAACACTTTTCTGTATAGTGGCCATAGCTTAACAATAGAGACAGAAGGAAAGAATATGCCAGCAGATCAAAGATTCTGCAAGATAATCGAAGCAAATCTTATAGTTGTGCTGCATACGCATTCCACAGAACACAACTCTTCGTTCAAGTACACAATGTTGTTAGAACATTCCCCCAAATCACCCTTAGTCAGAAACTGAGATATTTATTGTCATGTGAAAAAATGATAATCAGGGAACACAAGCAAAATTTTCTAGGGAACTAGGGATCAAAGGCCTACTTTTGAGGAACCGGAGAACAATCAAAGATTTCCTTTTAGGGAACATTCAAGAAACATATCAGGAACAAGGGAGATTTTTTGAAACTTTTTAGGGAACTGGGGAACACAGACCCCCCCTGGGGGGCCTCACACATGCTCAAAGGAGGCCACTGTTTGTCAACACTAATTTGACAACACTGGATTTGTTGGTTGACAAAGGGTTGCAGTTTGATACTTCTATAATAAAATTTAATACATAAATAAGATATAGAACATTCAAGAAACTACATTTTTCAGTTGAGAGTCAGATGTTTCTTACTAAGTAGCCGTTCAATTCTTGGGTTGGGATGACGTATGGCTATTTCTTGTTTTGGTGCATTTATAGGTCCTTTACAAATGTTTTTTGTACAGTAAATTAGGGTGGGAAATTTGTTGTCTTCAGAGAGCCTAAAAATGTCCTATAAATGGTTTCTTAAATGCAAGGCTTCTTTCTGTCACGCATATCAAATTATTAAAAATATTTAAAATATCACTCACTTAAAGTAAATGACCCGAGTTAAAAGACATAATCCGGATGACAGGGAACCAAAGAAGCGAAAACTAGGGTACTCGCTAGGGACCTGGACCCCCTGTGGCCTTGCCTCTTGTCATCCATCCTCTTGTTGCCGGCCAGGTCCATAACGCGGAACTCGCGGAAACCATGGAAACTGCGGAACAGGAATTTTCCGCGAGATGGAGTTCCGCGTTATTCACTGGCGTATTAGGCAAAAGTCCATAACGCGGAATTGAAAAACGCGGAAATTTTTTTTAGCACCGACAATGATTTTCTTTTTCAAAGTCATCCTTCGATCTTCAAACATTATATCTGCGTAGTTTTCATATGGAGACCTATCGTTATCTGGGCTAGGAAGGTCATTCATTATTTGGCTAGGCCCATCGAGGCCCATGGCCTAACTTTCACGAAGTTGACCTTATGTTGGCAAAGCAAGGCCGTCTGTTCAAGGGCAATGTAGAAATTCGTAGAAATCAAAACACACATAATCCATCTGTTTTTCGTTTAAACAAGGCTGATCACATTTTTGAAAAATTTCCGCGAGATGGAGTTCCGCGTTATTCACTGGCGTATTAGGCAAAAGTCCATAACGCGGAATTGAAAAACGCGGAAATTTTTNAGTCTCTATGACCTGCAACATGACTTAAAATAGTGATCTTTCGAATTTGCAGGACTGGCTGCATGGAAATAAGCTTTCATTAAATGTTGTTAAAACTCAATCTCTTATCATAGGTTCGGTCCCAAATATCCGTAAGATCTAAAGCCAGCATGATGCTCAACCATCGTTTGAAATAGATAATGTAAATATTGAGATCGTCAGTAGCATTAAATACCTTGGTGTCCAGGTTGAAAATCAACTCAAATGGGATAACCATATCGATAATGTAAAGGAAATGTCACGCAAAGCTCTTGGACTGGTAAAATATTCAAAGAAATAACTTTCTTTGGAATTGCTTGCAAAAATGTATCGAGGATTGGTTGAGCCCCATTTGAGTTAATGTTGCTCCGTATGGGGTAATTGTAGTAAACATAAAATAGAAAGCTTACAAAAAATACAAAATAGAGCGGCAAGAATAATAACGAATAGTGCTTATGATGCATCAGCAGCACCAATTATCCAGAGACTAGGCTGGCCAACCATTTCTAATCTTATTCAACAAGAAACAGCAACACTGATGTATAAATCTTTGAATGAGCTTGCACCGGAATACATCCAAAATTTATTTACAAGATGTTCGGAAAGCAATGATCGTGTTCTCCGCTCAACTGATACCGATCTAAAATTACCACTTTTAAAAACGAGTGCTGGTCAAAATTCATTCTCAGAACGAGGGGCCAGCCTCTGGAACAGCTTGAATAGGGAAACTAAAGTGGCACCTTCCCCCAGTGCCTTTAAACAGCTATCAAAAGACGATATCAACACACTTGGCCAGAGCTAATGTTTTCTTTTGTCTCTTTTTCTTTACTTTGTTTAACCAGAATTGTCATTAGGTTTGTATTGCCGCTATTTTGTTATATTATATCATATCTATTAATTTGTGTTTAACACGTCAGTTTGAAAAACATTATGCATACTGAAACTGAAATATGCACATTAAAATAGCATACCCTTTACAAATAAAGACCCGTATAATTTCATAATAAATTATAGATGTGGCGGCAAGAGTCGTCCTGGAGTAACACACCAATTTGGCATGATCGAATGCATTCGGCTTCCATTTGCACGCTACAGATGCTACTAAAACTTTGTGATAAAAACTGCACGGAATATCACAGGATGGCTAACTGACAAATGAAAAGAAGAGATATTGCCATCTGAAAATTTGCGGTTAATGAAGAATATGTAGAATCGCATCCACCTATTGAATGTTCACTCATTTGGATGGTTTTTAGTAAATTAGCCAACTTGCGAGGTTCTTCACATTTGCAAAATATTTCGCGCAGCTGTTGCGTTAGTTTATACAGGAGCATACATGTAAAAGTCACTTATAGCAACAGTAACATTGATATATTAAAAACAGCTAATGGGAATTTGTTAAGCATCTCTGTATAGTGAAAAGTATAGCTTTTTGAGATTAAAAATAGCTTAATTGCAGTTTGATACTTCAATAATAAAATTTAATACATAAATAAGATATAGAACATTCAAGAAACTACATTTTTCAGTTGAGAGTCAGATGTTTCTTACTAAGTAGCCGTTCAATTCTTGGGTT
The DNA here is from genome assembly GCA_004194415.1 of Aurelia aurita. Classification (NCBI taxonomy): domain Eukaryota; kingdom Metazoa; phylum Cnidaria; class Scyphozoa; order Semaeostomeae; family Ulmaridae; genus Aurelia; species Aurelia aurita. Next base: position 26,874 of record REGM01000691.1, read on the forward strand.
GGGATGACGTATGGCTATTTCTTGTTTTGGTGCATTTATAGGTCCTTTGCAAATGTTTGTTGTACAGTAAATTGGGGTGGGAAATTTGTTGTCTTCAGAGAGCCTAAAAATGTCTTATAAATGGTTTCTTAAATGCAAGGCTTCTTTCTGTCACGCATATCAAATTATTACAAATATTTAAAATATCACTCACTTAAAGTAAATGACCCGAGTCAAAAGACATAATCCGGATGACAAGGAACCAAAGAAGCGAAAACTAGGGTACTCGCTAGGGACCTGGGACCTGGATCCCCTGTGGCCTTGCCTCTTGTCATCCATCCTCTTGTTGCCTCTACATCGTGGCTAGCCTCTTTATACTGCACTGGTGGAAATGGCTCTGATGTGGTCTGATGGCCATGATGGCCTGGACATTTGGCCCATATTGAAAGTGTTACAGTAAAATAATTCACAGCTGGGCTGTTAGGAACATCAATATGTGGAAAAACGTTAGGAGTTCACCTCAACAGTTGGTAAGTTTATTTTCTAACATTAATTATATAGGCCTAAACCCTGAATTTTTCTTTTAAGCTCAGGTCACTTGTTTTTAAATGTAAAACAGCTGAAGCAGTGCGTGCTTATATAGTTATTTGTGCTTGTCTTCTACAAATACGAGGTGATAGCAAAAAATCAAGTTCCCCTTATTACAAATTCGCCTCCTGCTAGTCACAGAAAAAATATTGAAACTACAATTAAGTTCAAGGGAACAGGCACAGTTTAAAGCCTACTGTAGAACATGGTTTAGCCTTGTATTTAATCATCTTGATGTATCGCATGCAGCTTGATTGTAACAATATGGGTTGTAGTTTAGCCCATTTATGGGTGTCACATTCTAACTATGCCTATTCCCTTTAAATAAATGACCCAAATTAAAAGATAACATAACAGAAACTAAAAATAGATTTGAATATCACATGACAGAATGGCAAAATGCAATTTTTGTCAAACCAAATAAAGTGAATTGATTAACTATTTTTAGTGCTGTCCTTTTAGCTCAGGTCATTTGTTTTGAACATAAAACAGCTGAAAAATGAAATAGTTATAGTTCAGATCATTAGACCATGGGTAGTTAGACACTGCATATGTTCTTCCATGGGGGAGCGCCGCAACTAATATGCCTCTGCGGAGGAATATTTTATTTGGTTACCTCCTTAACAACAGAGCCTCCTTAACAACAGAACTTTCAAAATGGCCGCTGACACGAGGATAGGAAACAGAACAGAAAAAGACATTTATCATGAAGGCAATGTAAGTACAACCGTAGAAGAACACAAGCAGTGTCTAACTACCCATGATTAGACCAAGCAGTTATTCTTCGTGCTTCTTCATGGATGTGACAATATTCTTGCTGTTGTTGGTAAAATCAACTCTCTCCATTGTCAGCAAATTCACCTCAGCAAGTCAGATGCAGCAAGCTCGAAAATATCCTCATCTTCAAAGTAGATTTGGAGCTCAGGGGAGAAGATGGTTAGCGTCTTCTCTTCGTCACCATTAACAATATCAATATAGCAGTTCAATGCCAATGGACATTTAGAGGCCAGCATTTTCTTCGAGCATGAAATGCACTAAAGATTCTCCTGGTACAATGTTGACCTTCTTGCCACATTTCATATTGGTGCAAACAGGATATGTGTTTATCAACACGGCATTTATTTCTGGGCAGCAGGTGGAGTTGGGTTTTTGAAGCGAATGTTGGCTTTTGTCATCTGCATAGTCTTGCAGGGGTATTGCATTCCAGTCAACAATGCGGTCAGTTTCCAATTTTTGAGCCGTGGAATACTGTGTGGATGTCAACTTCAGGCCATTATAAAGCTTTGTTGTGACATTTGAGAATGAATACCACACATCTTCATCAGTGTTGACCAAATCTTCCCACATTGAAATTAAAATGTGGCCTGTTGTATCTGCTACAACAGCATCGCGTACAGATGTCAACTTGGCTTGATTATCACTGTCATCTGCATGTTTCCTCTTTTTGGATTCCTTTGATTTTGTTTCTCCGATCCACTGAATTTTACCATTGATGGTAAACGTGCTACCTGGGTCATGTGCTTCAAGATCACCGATATTGACGGGGAGATCCTCATCTGGTTTGAAATGAACAGTGTTTTGGCCATCTTCAATTGTGCTGCCTTGAAAGGTATTATAAAATGCAATGCCACCATTGCCCATGGACAGTTTTGTAAGACGTATTGGTTGGAAGTTGGCCTTTTTGTCCAAAAACAGCTGACGTTTTATTCCTGGATTTGATTTTACCATGATCCGGACACGGTTGGTTTCGTTTTCTGACACTTTAATGTGGGCATCAAAGAATGGATTGCCAGAGCGTTGACTCTTCTGTACATCCGTTACACAGGTTACAAACCCAGCATAATCTGAAAGAAAAAGTGATGTTTGTTTAGAAAATGATTTCTTATACAATACAATGAAGATGGCTAAAACATGTGATGGAGACGTAGGTACACATTGGAGTGGGGGCAAAGCAATTGTTCCAGATAAGATGCATTGTTCATTTCTTTTGTTTTCAAACAAACGATGATTGTTGTCTTGAACATTGGGGTGAGCACACCCCTTTGCCCCCCAGTGTCTGCCACAGGCTAAAACAATACATCATCATAAAACGCATTGAGGGACGTGTGTTCTTGATGAATAAATATATAGATGAACAAAAGATGTATAAAAAATGTTTTGGACACTTTTAGAATGATTTCAGAGATTTTATTTTGGAAAAAGCTAATATTATTCATTCTTAAAAGATGATGTTTGTTTAAAGTTATCTGCACAGTAAAATTACGTTAGTTTCTTGCCGAGACAAGCAGCACGAGAGGTGGGGGGTTAAAAGTAGGAAGAGGTTTTGGGAGCAAAATATTGTGTAAAACTTACCAAATTTGGATGGTGACTTTGATGGCGAATTTGATGGTGAAGCAGAAGTGTGTTCAATAAAACTCTTTTGGCGTTTCGATGGGGAAGACATCTTGAATACCTGCATCTAAGCAATAAGTATTGGTAAACTACCTAGCAATAACAACTCAATAAGAAGGGAAACAGCTGTGATTTGGTTAAAGTATAATTGTGCTCTGGTTTCATATAATTCTTGATCTGCAATTCTTTACCTACAATTCTTTGGCTGCAATTCTTTGTCTGAATTCTTTTCTTAAACATCTTTGTAACTAAAAATTGTTCTAATAGCATCATGATCCGAAAAATAAACATTTATGATATTGGAAACTGCTCAGTCATATGTAACAATCTTTTGCGAATGTAGATCTGATCAAGGAGAGATCCTGAAATATGTGTAGGAACATGCACCATCAAGTGAAAGTCTTATAAAATATCAGTAATGTGGGCATTTGATGACAAGGCATTGACATTAAAATCCCCTAATATTACATCAACATCTGAATTAACATCTGCAAAATACCTTAGGGTATCATAGAAATAGTTGAGGGGCATGGTTTGCTTTCTGTAAATTAAAACAAATGTTAATGATTCAATTTGAATTGATTTTACTGCCACAACAATTTTTAGCAATCCACTGGAGAGATACTCATTTACAACAATATATTTTTCTTTTTTGGTACAAACAGCAAGGCTCATAAATTTATCTTCGTCATTGAAAAAACAAATCTCAAAGCTTGGAAATAGTGCTCTCCGCTGAGAAACATCATCTAAGGGTTTCACTTGAGTCTCGGTTAAAAATATAATGTCAGCAGAAGAAATACTTGAAATTTTGAGAATGTCAATTGCATGCATTTTTAAGGACCTTGTGTTTAATAAAACAATGTTCAGGAAACTATTGCTTGTAGTTTCAAGAGCATAAGGATTTTGTATTAGTGATGTAGTTCTGAGTCTGTCATATTCCTCACTGACTCTATGGTCACATTTTATGTTTGATTTGTTGAAAATGCCAGTGAGAAACAAACCATCAAGGGATGTTATGCGGCTAAATGCAACATAAAGTTGGCCCTTGTTGAAAGCTTTCTGTTTTCGTAAATCTAAAGATATATCAATGTTTGATAATGTTAATCCTTGAACTTTATGGATAGTACAGGCCCAAGCTAGCATGAGTGGAAATTGAACACGTTTTATAACAGGTGCACTTTCTTTGGAATGTCTAAATGGTATTTGACCTTCANATTTAGAAATTTGATGACGTCACATCCTCAAATGAGTTGAAATATGAAATACGCTGTAATTTCGAAAATATTCAAGATTTCTGAAAAGTCCAACGGTAGAGTTATAGCGATGTAACTAACGTTTCTTTCAAGCCATTCGATTCAAAGAAATAGGTCACTGAATTTTACACCGACCTTTTTACGCGAATTTAAAGATTTGGAACCTATGCTGCAAGGCTCATAAATTTATCTTCGTCATTGAAAAAACAAATCTCAAAGCTTGGAAATAGTGCTCTCAGCTGAGAAACATCATCTAAGGGTTTCACTTGAGTCTCAGTTAAAAATATAATGTCAGCAGAAGAAATACTTGAAATTTTGAGAATGTCAATTGCATGCATTTTTAAGGACCTTGTGTTTAATAAAACAATGTTCAGGAAACTATTGCTTGTAGTTTCAAGAGCATAAGGATTTTGTATTAGTGATGTAGTTCTGAGTCTGTCATATTCCTCACTGACTCTATGGTCACATTTTATTTTTGATTTGTTGAAAATGCCAGTGAGAAACAAACCATCAAGGGATGTTATGCGGCTAAATGCAACATAAAGTTGGCCCTTGTTGAAAGCTTTCTGTTTTCGTAAATCTAAAGATATAACAACGTTTGATAATGTTAATCCTTGAACTTTATGGATAGTACAGGCCCAAGCTAGCATGAGTGGAAATTGAACACTTTTTATAACAGGTGCACTTTCTTTGGAATGTCTAAATGGTATTTGACCTTCAATTTTTTTTAATAGGAACATAGGTTCAGTGCCAGTCCACAGGTGTTACTTTGATTGGCATTCATAATTCTTAAAATTTCAAAATATGGGGTATTGATTGGTATCTGGTCTTTTGCTGGAATTGCAAACGTTCGATTGTCGTTTAAACGGAGCATAAATGTATTGTGTTCATAAGCAGGAGCATTTTCTGCAAAAATGTGCAACGCATCCCATGGGTAGTTTGAGTCATCCCTGTGAACAATTCTTGAATTAAGTAAAATTTCATCCTCATCAGTGGGGATAGCAACCCTCATGCGGTTTAGCAAGTCTATTAGAATGTCATTTGTTTGTCTTACTGTTTTTGTGAGTTCTCCCATTTTAAATAATTGCCAAAACTGTAACAGATTAGTCAAATCATCATGAAATGGTGCAAAAACATGCCCACCTCTCACAGGTGAAAGCTGAAAGAGGTCACCAACAACAATCAAAGATCTATTTGCAAAAGGGATGTCACTGCTACAACCAAAAATTTCTACCAATCTTTGGTGAATGTAATTCAGAAGCTTATTTGAAACCATTGAAATTTCATCAATTATTATTAGGGAAACTTCGCTGAGATCATTCCTTAAAGAGGATCTGTTTCTATCGTTTAGTCTGGATATATAACGACGATTTTCATATATTGGTATATTCAAAGCTGAATGAATGGTGGTTCCTCCTATATTTACAGCAGCGATGCCAGTTGGTGCAAGCAACAATACCTTTTCTTTGGCTAATTTATCAGAATTATACGACAACAACTTTCTCAATGAATGAAAGATTGTTTTCACTAAATAGGACTTTCCACAACCGCCATTGCCTGTTATAAAAAGGCGAACTGGCTTGACATTATTAAAGGTAGATAGTGAACAGTTGCGACTTTTCACATAGTTTTTCCCCCACTGATAGACTGTTTCAAATATTTCCATTTGTTGATTGTTCAAAGATTGTATCATTAAATTAATATCAACATCACTCAAAAAATTTCTGTACTGTGAGCTATATTGTGTGGTTGGCGTATTATCATTTGTTTGATTGCAAGGGTCTTCATTATCCGAAGATTCATCATCACTGATTGATGCAAGTACTTCATTTATTTCATCATTTTCTTGCTGAGCAAATTGGTCCTGGTTATTATTTATTCGATTTGCAGCAAAGTCTTTTAAAGCCATGTCAACAAACTCTGCAAAAGGCTCAAATGTATGGTGGTTTCTGTTGACAATATCAGAGACATCCTGGTCTACTAGTTTAGTAATGTACGAATTATCAGCTCCCATAAGTTCCGTTTCCGTTCTAAATGGAAAAAACAGTAATAACAAATGATGAGCATAGTTTTCTGGGTATTTATGTCTATTTGGAGTATGGTAGCGCAAAACTGATCTAATAGTGCGACGTTTTAACTTTTGCTTTGACGACATTAATGGAACTGAAAGTGGATAATGACATTGTGAAGTGGACTGCTCATTTGTGGCTGTGCTTAAGATGTCTGGTTGACAATCATTGGTCTCCTTTGGCTTATAGTCACATAGTACCAGGCTAAGAACTCTGCAAAACACATTTTGTCAATTACTTTGAACATTCCCGATTTAAAAGCAGAGTTTGGTCTGTTAAAGCGCCTATGAAGTGAAATTCATATTGTTTTTTAACTTTCTTTACACATGGTCGGGTTTCAGTACCGATTTTCAAGATTAACAAGTTTTTCTTTGCCCTTTACTCTTTCATTCATTGTTATTTCTTTAAGTATGGTAGCCCCGTCAATTCATCTAGACTGCTTTTCAAGGGGCCGTGGAAAAAAATCTACAAATTAAAAAAGATACTACATAATATACCAAAAGAATCGTTTTATAGTTGATTGCTTTGTTTTTGTCTTAAATATGGCAAGGGAGGGTGCCTGTTTAACCCTAATCCATATGGGGGGTGGATTCCACCCCCCTCAAGGTTTTATTTGCCGCGTTTCTAAACGACATCAGCTATGTCCCCCCAGCCTACTTGACTTTTACTAATTATCTATTAGCTATATTTTTATGAAACAAATTTTGAACAATAGAACTCACAGGTCACGTGACATACCAATATTTGGAAGCAGGTAACAGCAAAATCGTTGTTTTCAATGACTTCAATTGCAAAATTTGCTTAAATTATAAAGTATTATATCTCAAATGAATCAGCAAAAAAGGGCTTTAATTTAGTACCGGAATTTCTGGAATTTGATAACGTCAGCATTTTTTTATTATGACGTCATTTTGGCAGCTATTTCGGGCTAATTTGCAAATTTTTTAAATATTTTCCACCTCTTTCCATTAAAAACACTCCAATGATGCATTTGTGATGAATTATCACCATTTTTCCGCTTCTTTTTGTCTATTTTTACATGGAATAAATTTATAACATAAATTACGTCATCAGAATTGAATAATTTCTACCAAAACATCATTCAAAAATCGCTATTTACAATAAAATAACATTTTTCAGCAAGTACTTTGACAAACTAGACCAAAAAACGCATACAGTTCCTTCAAAATCCTCGTTAAACTCAAATTTAACTTGAGAAACTGACTTTGGCCAATTTTCAACCTTATGACATAGGAATTGTTGCTGTAATTTGAATTATTTATGGAGGTTAGGGTACAGGCTTTTCAAATCATTTTTCCGAGATTGTTTCGAGAGTAGTGACAAATAGGGATTCCTCTTCTAGCCAGCGGTGTGTCCAGGCTAAGATAACTGGGGGTATTGAAATGAGGGGGTCTGGGGGCAAAACCAAAAGGAAAATTTTTGAGGACACGCCTTCTAGTTTGTCTCAGAACGCCTCTCCCAATATCGTTCCAGCAGGGTTGGAAACCTAAAACCTTTTAACCGTACCAAGCCGTTACCCAACCATCGTATCCTTGCTTTTCAAGATCTCAAGGACCATCTCTTGACAGATCTGCCAACCCCCCCCCCCCCTACAATCCTGGACAAAAGGTTAGGAGACTGGCATCGCTTTTAACTGTTGAATTGTATTGTGAATAATAATGGGGATTATAATTTTGCAAACCCCCTCCCCCCGTGTCAATGTTGTTCGACAATGATTACTGAATGCATGTTGTTGACAATCGACGTGTTCCAACCTCGAACAACATTGATTAGGGGGGAGGAGGGGACTTCGAACTTGGGAGAGGGTGAAATCGATCTGCAGTCTCATAACTTTTGTCCAGGATTGTCTCTAGATTTCACCAGGATTTTTTCTGTTTCACCACAAGCCACTGCTACGTAATTAAGTTTTTCTTGCTGTTTATGGTACAAAAATAGGTTCCGTTACTTGAATATCATCATAAACAAGATTTCGAGGCTGATGGATGTTCTCAAGAAAAGTCCAGGCTCTACTAGGCATATTCGACAACTATATGACGTTGAAAACCATTCATGTACACCAAAGCTTCCAGGAAATGTTGTTTAGTTTTGTTTATTATCGCGTTGTAACTTCCCAGCATGAAGTAAACTGTTCATGAAATTAAATGCATTTTGGTCTACAATTGAAGAGAGCCCAGTTCTCAATCCCACTTGATTAGCGTGTACAAATACATACAGGGGGAGAGGGATAATTTGCAGCGGGTCAGCAACGAGTCAGCAACGGGTCAGCACGGGTAAGCACTCGAGGCTATAGCAAAACATATGGAATACAACGGATCAGCACGAATCAGCACTCTTTTTTATAAAATATATACTATATATTTTATAAAAAAGAGTGCTGATTCGTGCTGACCCGTTGTATTCCATATGTTTTGCTATAGCCTCGAGTGCTGACCCGTTGCTGACCCGTTGCTGACCCGTTGCTGACCCGTTGC
>REGM01000692.1:19477-39773 GCA_004194415.1 Aurelia aurita
GTCCACGAACTTACAGATACCGTGATTTACTTTAGGACTTTCCTGTTTCAATTTTTTATGTTAATTCTATTTATTTTATCTTATTTCAGGTTGAATGGAGGCCAGTCATCTGGGGATTCGCTCTTCAATTCGTTTTTGGAGTTTTGATTTTACGAACAAATCCTGGAAGAGTCTTTTTCAAATGGCTTGGAGATCGTGTTTCACTATTTTTAGGCTTTTCAGATGAAGGAGCAAAATTTGTATTTGGTGCGACAACGTACACGGATCATTACTTTGCCTTTAAGGTTTGTATAATTAGTCTATTAGTATGACTAAATTTTCAAAGATTAGGGGCATAAGGAAAGCCCCCTTTTGTATTCGTTAATTGCAATGATGTAAAGTCGATTGGAAGTTCTCTGGGGTCTGCAGGAGTAAAAATCAGTCGCTTTTCTTGTTTTCGAAGTAGCAATTTGATGACGCCACGCCACGACCTCAAAACTGGTTGAAACATAAGACGCTGTAATTCTGAAAATAAACAAGATATCAAAAATCTCCAAAGTAGAATTATAGCAGAGTACCTGAAGTTCCTTCAAGCCATCAAATTGAAAGAAAGATAGAGGCGTATAAGGGGTTGTTTGAATTATGAAATAATTGAGATTTTTGGGGAAAAATAAAAATATCTAACCTTTTTATAGACTGAGTTATCGAAGCAGCAACAACACTTTTTTCATTTTTTTACACTTTTAATACGACTATGTCATCAGTTTAGTCTTTCTAGCTTTGAAATATGAAGTAATAATAATTTTCGGATATAAAATAAAAAGATTTCAATTTTGAACACAAATTAATCAGCTGATATTTATGAAATATTTGATAATGGTAATTTTGAAATATGAAATAATGGCGAAACTTCAGTCAGAATGAAAGATGAAGTAATACCCTTCCTAACAGGGCCTGGAAGATGCAATAACCATTTCTCCTGATCTCTTCCCCAGAGTGAGTTCGTTGCTCTACCCCTACTCTGGGATACATGTGGCCGTTCTGCAATTTGATTGGCTATTCGAAAACAATAGATAACACAAACTATTTCTCGAAAACTTACTAATTATTCGAATAACAACAATATAATCTAGTCACTAAGCAACAACCACTACAATGTTACTTCGTTGTTTGGAATCGAGGTCGCATAATGAGCGTTACCCTGCCAACCACAAATCCATAATGGCTGCTAACCCACCCTTATTTTGGGCGAATTTGTGCTATGCGTAACCAGGGTGTTCACTCGGCTTCGTGATTAGTGTATGACGTATGACACAAGAACGCCCTGGGAACGAGGTTGCATTTCTCCAATCTTTTGTAAAGATTTGGCGCCTATTCTATTCACGCCCGACAACCCTCCTGAGATTTTGTGACGTCACTTCCTGTCCTGGGAGTGAGAATTTGCAAATGGCGCGAATTTTTGGTCTGACGTCAGCAACTATTATTTTCTCATTCAGGTTCTTCCAGTCGTCGTTTTCTTCAGTGCCTTTGTTTACATGGTTTACTACCTCGGTATCATGCAAGTTGTCATTAAAAAAATCGCGTGGATCATGCAAATTACCATGGGAACATCAGCAGCAGAATCACTCAATGCAGCAGGAAATATCTTCATTGGACAGGTTAGAGCGTACCCTCTATTTCATTCCGAGGTTTATTTCATTTTATAAATTACCATCAAGACCAGAGAAGCCGACAAATTTGATAATTAATACCGGCTGAGTCAATAAAACAATCCCCGTTCGTAAGGCCACTGCTCCCTAGATATCAAGGTAATAATATTGCCGGATGTATTATTTAATATTGAACATGTTCAAATTAATTTTAAAATTTACCTGAATGAAATCGACCACTCCGTTCTGAAATTATGAGGGATTTTCTTGAGAAATCCCATCTGAGAAAACGTCAGAAACGGCATAAGATCACGACCAAATTTTCCTAATATTTCTGCCTTACAGCAATGATTTCAACACGTTTTATCACGTATTATCCTCTTGGAAGAATGAAGGCGTCCGGAATAATGTTGTTATGCTCCCAGGGATGACACTTTCATCCTCCCAACGGGATAACACGTGCTAAAGCATGTGCAAATATTGGGAAAAGTTGATCGTGATTTTATGCAGTGTTTGAAGGTTTCTTGAAGGGGCTTTCTCTAGAAAATCTCTCATAGTTTCAGAACAGAGTGACGGATTTCAGTCAGGTAAATTTTAAAATTTATTTGAACATGTCCACCATTAAACAATATATTTGCCAATATCATTATCTTGATATTCAATGAGCAGTGGCCCTGCAAACGGGCATTGTTTTTATTGACTCACCCGGTACATTGATACAGTAACCTACTAGCCTCCTTCAATATCCAGCGAAAGGTCACGTTTTCGATCAAAAAGGTTCAAATTTTATCAGTCATAGAAAGGTTGTGCTTCCTACTTACAACTTTTAGTTTATGGGAATGTCTACTTGACTTGTCAAACGGCAAGAAGTTGCCCTAGGCCAATCGAAAGATGGATAATTTCAGGAAAATTAGGCCATTAAAAGGGAAGGGCCCATATGCTTTTTTAAACAAAATGAAGCTTCTTTATGTGGAGAACATGCTGAAACCTTTTGTTTCTGGAGAAAAAACAATGGACGAAGTTTTGCTTTACGCAATAGCAATTTATAAACGGCGTAAAATCCCACTATTTTGTTGATTTAAGGTAAGTCATTTCCCTGAATGTTCGTGCATGGCCACACTAAATCGTCAGATGAGATCCATAAGTTAAGAAACCAGAATTGCAAACAGGTTCACTGTTTATTTGTGAAAATATTCCTGGAAATATTCAGCAAGTCGTTCTGATTTTCAAGTTCTACCATTCGAAGACTTTTTAAATTATTATTTTTCACATTTAAAGGGTCTGCTTCAACCAGCATGCCTTGCACGTGCCATCTCTTTTGGCCTTTGTTTTCGCCATTTTCATGGCCCATGAAAATGGCGACAACAAAGAGATGACACGTGCAAAGCATGCTAGTTGAAACAGGCCCTTCAATCTAGACTGAAGCTCCTTAATGGAGAAATATTTGATTGGGTTTTGATAAAGACTTTGGAGCCGGGACGCTGCCCATTCAAATTTTGTCAAAGTGTCCTATGCGTCAGACTTGTGATGTTTACGAATGCTCTTCCAGTTCCCAAAACTGCTTTCCTGAGGGCTGCATCTCAAATTAGAACTATTTCTTGCTTCTAGACTTTTTCATTGTGCAGAACATTTTATCAACGTTTTCATAATCCAATGCTTATTTTTCATCTTCATTGTAGACTGAAGCTCCATTGCTGATCCGTCCATTTCTACCAAATTTAACCATGTCTGAAATTCACGCAGTGATGACGGGTGGCTTTGCAACTATCGCGGGCAGTGTTCTTGGTGCATTCATTTTGTATGGTGTATCTGCATCTCACTTGCTCTCTGCTTCCGTTATGTCCGCCCCCGCAGCCTTAGCTATCTCAAAACTCATGTACCCTGAAACTGAGGAAGCGAAAACAAAAAGAGTTGAGGATATTGACATCCCAAGAGGGTGAGTAGAACGTAGCCAATACTACATCTTATTTGCTATCTGCTTTAGTAATGTCAGCCCCCCGCAGCCTCCCGTTAGAGCCCGTTTACACTGTACCAGTACAACTTTGGAACCGTAACAAAAGTGTAACGGATCAGCCTCCCGTTTACACTGTTCTTGCTGATCCGTAACACTTTTATTCCTCCTATCTATAGAAGAATTTTGTTCTGGAGCAGTGTAAACGCTCTTGAACCGTAACAACTTTGTGGCGGGTCAAAACTGTACCGGTACAGTGTAAACGTGGTCTTAGATATCTCAAAACTCATCAATCCAGAAACAGAAGAAGTGAAAACAAAAATAGTTGAGGATATCGACATCCCAAAAGGGTAACATGCTCTTTTACAAATACAAATTTTAAAAGTGGGAGCTGGGATATTAAGTTCCCCTATTTCTATGAGACACAATGACTGTGGTTGTACTTTTTGCACTTTACTGATAGAGCACCCTTGCTATTTCTTAGCTCCACAGAGCTGCCATTTGAGGACAGCACCCTTGCTATTTCTTAGCTCTTCAGAGCTGCCATTTGAGGATAGCACCCTTGCTATTTCTTAGCCTCACATAGCTACCATTCGAGGCCTTGTATTACTTGGGCATGCATGACAATATAATGAGACTTTTTCTATCATCGCATGAATGAAATTAATGCAGAAGCAATTAGAAATTTCGTACAGAGTAAGTCAAAAAAAAGTGTCGGTGTTTGCGGAACTGCACGATCATGAGTTATCCCCCAATTTTAAGAAACGATGCGTAATTTTTATAGAAGAAAGGCTAACTTAGAAATACATGTAATTGTCATTGCTGCAAGGCAGGAAAACCGATGAAATTTGATCGTCATTTTCAATCGTTTTTAACTGTTTTTTGAAGGTGCATTTTCCAGGTGTACTGTAGGCTCAACTTTTTAAAACTTCAGAAACTACCCTACTCGAATTAAAGAGGCTAAGAAACTTTTGTAATTTGTACCTTTAATCTTCCCAGGTCGCTCGAAAATGTTTTGACACTGTACAGTAATAGTAAATGTTTTGACATTTTTTTTAGTGTGAATTATGTTAGAGCATGCTAGCAAGAACTAAGTTATTTGGAAGCCCTTGTAACGAGAATGTATTAGCTCTGCACTTAGGGCATTAACAATAGCAAAATGGCCCTAAAATTTAATAAACTGCCTACCAACCATGGACCCAAGTTCCTTATAAAAAAATGATTGTGATCTCTAATAATTTCAGAACGAAATAGCCGATTTAATTCAGGTAAATTGTTACATCTAATTGAGCATGTCTGCTATTAAAAGGGCATTTGCAAATATCATTGCTGTATTTGATATCCAGAGAACAGTAGCACTCTCCTTCGCAGAGGCTGTATTACCGGAGGACGGATGAAATGATCCGCGCCGAAGGCGCATCGAGCGCGCAGCGCGAGGAAGGAGAGGAAAGGGAGCCAGAGAGCAGAGAGGCCATCGTGCTGCGCGCTCTTTGCTCCTTCGGAGCTTCACGTTCTGCTCGTTTGCAAACAACAGCCTCTGCGACGGAGAGTGGAACAGTAGCCTTTCAAACGGGGATTGTTTGTTTTTACTCACCCGGTATCACATTAACCCGGTATCATGGTATGCGCATGGCATGGTATGGTATGGTATTGCTTTAATATCCAGAGAACATTAGCCTTTCAAACGGGGATTGTTTGTTTTTACTCACCCGGTAACATAAATTTAACATAAATCGTTGAAGAGGCTTCAGAGGTGAGGCGAAAGCTCCGGCCAACAAAAACAATATAGTGTAACGAGTGAACCAACTAATGGCAAGTAGAACTACTTTGAAGTTTGTAAATAGTTTAACATAAATTTAAGTTATAGTTCTAAGAGTACTGATTTTCGATTTTTGATTTTCAGGGATGAAAAGAATTTCATTGAAGCCCTTGCAGCTGGTGCATCGATGTCGATTTTATTGGTTGCAAATATTGCAGTGATGTTGATAGCTTTTTTAGCAGTGCTTGCATTTTTCGATGCCGTTCTCTGCTGGGCAGGAAATCTTATCGGTGTTTGCATCACGTTTAAGGTTTGTCTTTTTAAAGTATTTCTTTTTTATCTTTTTACATTGATTAAACAACTTTGTTACTCTCACGGGAAGCTGGTTCTTCCATAGAAAAGGTACGTTTTAGGCCGTTTTCCAGCTGTTCTGCAAGACTGATTTGTTGAAACTTTCTAATTTACCAACAAGAGACTGTTATTTTGAAAATTACCAACAAATATAAACAAAAGTACTTGAATGTTTTAGCTATAGCCATAATATGGTAAATGCTTCATTGTAACTCGTTAAGTCGTCATTGCCCGCAACAGATAATAGAAAAAGCTCGGAAAATTAGTCCAGGCTTGTGAATGTAAAATAATTAGTCCTAGTTTGAGTGATGAAGGTGATGAATGATGAAGCGATGAATCAAATTGTGACCCTCCAAAAGCTGCAAAATCGCGCTGCAAGAATTGTTATAAATAGCAGCTATGAGCACAGGTGACATTCGTTTTGCAACACATAATCAACGAATTTTTTCAAAATAATTAATATATCAAATTAAAGCTGAAATCCTCCCGTTTCTTATGGTGTAATTTTATTCTGAGTTTGTTTGGTTTTGGAAGACTGGTTAATACACGAGGAAGGGGGAATAATTTGAAAAAAAGCGAATGCCACAGACGAATTTCACCTGTGCTCCTTCCTCGTGGATCAACCACCCTTCCAAAACCAAACAAACTCAGAATAAAATTACACCATAAGAAACGGGAGAATTTCAGCTTTAATTTGATATATTAATTATTTTGAAAAAATTCGTTGATTATGTGTTGCAAGACGAATGTCACCTGTGCTTGTTGCCAGACGAATGTCACCTGTGCTGCAGCTATGATGTTTCAGCAGCTTGTCTGATAAAGAGGCTGAAATGGCCAACGATTTCTGAAATTATTCAAAATGAAACAGCGACTATAATGTACAAGTCAATAAACAGTCTCGCGCCTGTCAAAGCTATTTGTAAAGAACTCAGCTCACAATACACTGAGACTAAGAGACACCGAAACTGACTTGCGTGTTCCTCTTTTCAAAACGTCAAATGGACAGAAGTCGATTAATTTCGTTGGCCTAAGCTATAGAACAAATTAAGCTTGGATGTGGAACATGCACCCTTTCTTCCTACCTTAAAAAAAAGCTAAAAGAGACATTGTAGAAGGTTTGATCTCGCTTTTTTTTCAATTTATTTCGTTTAATTTTGTTATAAACATTTGTATAGATACTTTTTGGTATCTAAGTTATAAAACAAAATTTGTAAATTAGGTTTTTACTTTGTAGTGTTTTTGCACGGCCCCCTGTAAAGCAGTCTCTATAGACTGATGGGGCTAACCGTGGTTAAATAATTGAAAATAAAAGGGGAGGGGGTAATAATGACGGTAGTAGTAGCCAGAACTAGTACGAAAATCATAAGACTAACCTTGTATTTGATAATTACGTTCGTTAGACTTTAAAAACGGTTATCGCCTTGTTTATGCGATCTTTCTCAAATTAGTCCTACTTGTTATCTTGCATTTTAGCTCATCTGTTCATATGTACTCATGCCAGTTGCTTACATAATGGGAGTTTCGTGGGATGATTGCTTCATAGTAGCTGAATTATTGGGAAGAAAGACATTCATTAACGAGTTCGCTGCTTACGAAGAGATGAACAAATATATCAAGAACAGAAGACAGGATTTGCCTGGCAAGAAGCTTACAGTGAGTGTCTTTGCGTTTTTTTCTGGATTCTTTTGAAGCAAGATTAATATAAGGGAGTAAGGGAGACTGGGGCTACTTGAAAGGACTGGGGCTATTCAGCTGCGAAAAGTGAATATAGCTTTTCTAACATCCTCTTCACTCTTTAAATTCTTGTCTCATTCTTTCATTTTATTTGCCTCTCTTTCGTTCTTTTCCCTTCTTTTTTCATTTTAACCCACTTTTATGTCCTCATGAGCTCAAATGTTCTTACTCCATGTTTTATCGACAAAAAGGGAAGAATATGTACCCCTACACAAAAATACATATGATTTAATAACAACTAAGGTGAGTTGCCGAGCGGCTTATACATCCCGTTAGGTAACTAAGACAAAACATCCATATATGTCCCTTCAAGTCAATGCATGCGATGGAATTCAGCTGCGAAAAGTAAAGTTAGCTTTTCTAAAGTTTTCTTCACTCTTTTAACTCTTTTTGGCTACCATCGACCCATTCTTTTCATTTTATTTGCCCCTCGCATTCTTTTCCTTTCTTTTTTCATTTTAACCCACTTTTATGTCCTCATGAGCTCAAATGTTCTTGCTCCAATTTCATCGTCGAAAATGGAAGAATATTTACCCCTACACAAAAATACATATGATTTAATAACAACTAAGGTGAGTGGCCGAGCGGCTTTTACATCCCGTTAGGTAACTGAAGTTAAGCTTGGTCGAGTGGGGTCAAAATTTTGATATGGGTGACCTTCCAGATGCCTGGCCAAACAATTCACTTCCCCATCATTCGGAAGGGACGTTAGTCTAGGGGTCCCATACCTAAATGCGGCATGCATTGCTCATAGTAGGCCTAAATTAGTTGTAATATATCTAGCTATCTTTTCAGCCTGCTTAAAACATGGGTCGTTAGACACTGCAAGTGTGCTTTTATGGAGGAGCGCCGCGGACAACAGAGCCTCCTTAACAACATAACTTTCAAAATGGCGGCTGAAGGATAGGAAACAGAATCACTCTTATCATGAAGGCAAGTTTAACTGCGGTGTCTAAAATATAGTGATGCTGATGGAAGGATTTTTATCTTTTCTAGTTGCGATCTGAAGTAATAGCAACATATGCATTATGTGGATTTGCAAATATCGGATCAATTGGCGTTCAAATTGGTGGCCTAAGTGCTCTCGCCCCGAAAAGGAGATCTGATTTAGCAAGTGTTGCTGTGCGAGCCATGATCGCAGGAACCATTGCTTGTTTTATGACCGCATGTATTGCTGGTGAGTTACCTCTTTTAGTTTAGTGTTGTACGGGGAATTATGGGCGTTAAGAAACGCGGTAGTTATTCCTACAACTGTTTTTTCCTCACTGTGTCCCTATGCCCGTTCCTCCCTGTGTCCCTATGCCCTATGTCCCTATGCCCTATGCCCATGAAGGTTGTTGTTGTTGCGTCCTCAAATCAGAACTCAGGGATACAAGGAAAACCAGGCACGACAACAACAACCTTCACGGGCAGAGGGACACAGGGAGGAACGAGCATAGGGACACAGTGAGGAAAAAACAGTTTTAGGAATAACTACCGCGTTTCTTAACGCCCAAGAGGAAATCTGATATCCAGATCGGCTTTTCTGAAATCCAGCCAGCTATCAGATTAGCGAGAATTTTTTTAGGTATCAAAAGCCAAAGGTGGGCATGTGCTGTGTTTGGCTGGTCTTGGGAACGATCATCCCATTTTTCAGCGTACCAGTACAAATTGCGCTCTTCAAAAGACTGATTTTGGGGACATACATTTTTATAATACTCCAATAAAACCCAATTTTGTGGACAAATATTCACCAACATCCAAGAACATGAACAGTTCAAGTTAGTTGCGAATTGATATTGTTGAATAGAGTTCAAAATAAACCTAATTTTAGGGACAGACATTAAAATAGTATGGGAGAAATAAACCGGTTATGTGGACATACAAGGGACCAGTGTCCTCACTGCAACATGCCCACCCTTGAAAAGTCTGACTAAATCAAACAAAAAGATCTAGAAGACCAACAGCAGCAAAATTATGATACTTGGTTTGAAATTTAAGTAATCTTTAGTTTTTAAAATGCTAAAATCATGCAAAGCATTTTCGCCTTTCGAGCAAAATATTTGCGGACATTTTTTTTTATATCACTGTTAAAAACTAAAATAATAACAACAACGAAATACAATATTCTGTGCCATCCATAGCAGAAATAGACATGACGTCATCTGGTTCTGGCTATGAACGGCATAAAATTACAATGAAAATTGTTAGAAGTTGACAGGCAGTCGTCAAAATCTCCATTCCAGCAAGACAAGCAAGCATGATTGTTGTCAAAATATATTATTCGACTCATTCGCTCTCTCGGCAGATTCTTTTTCTATGCAAAATTTTTTGTGATCACAATAGTCCTTCTTTAAAATTAGAAATGCTTGCCTGTGATTTCTCTGCACTGCAAAAAGATTCCAACTCTAAATATTGTATCTTTCTGCTTTTTCGCAGGTATTCTCTACGAAGAAGGATTTGATGATAGCAAAATTCCATTAGCAACTGCAAATGCTACACTCTTAGTAACCACTGTGAAAACTATACTGACAACAACAGCAACACCATGAGATAATAGGAGGGGATGGTAAGCGAAGACAAAATGCCGCAAGCGAACACAGAATGCAACTAAAATGTTTGTATACATTTTTACCACCAACTTTGCTTTATTTTTCAAGTAGCTTACCAGAAAATAAACAATAGAACACTTTCTTCTTTTTCTTGTTCTGTGTCTTTGTTTCCCTGTGTTTCCCAAATGACGCTGCGCAGGTGAATGCATTTTTCCCTCGTTCTCGCTTGTGCACCAATGCAGTTTTGTTATGAAAATATAGTGCAGCGTCGTTATGAAAAGACAGAGAAAGAAAGATGCAGAAACGAAACACACAGAAGTTTCCTATGACCCATGGCCAGAACTGCTTTGCTGTAGTCTTGTAGGTTATACAAAATGATACGTGAGTTAGGCCACTCGATAAATCTTTCAAACAAATATGCTATTTCGTACGAACTGTATCTTAGTAAGTGAATTTATTTTACCTTAGTTATGTTATGGTATAGCGTATTTACTGTATTAAGCGCCAGTAAGGGTTTTAAATTGGTATTTTTTAGAGGGCGTATTTAGACTTATGACCTTGCATCCCTTGTTTCCCTGCGTTCTTTGATTTGTTGATGTCTCTCCGGTCAATAGGCCTATTGACCGGAGAGACATCAACAAATGAAAGAACGCAGCACAGAGGATGACTCTTAAATTTCCTGAATTGGGGAGGACTAAATGTATAGCGAGGTATCCTTGCGGCATTTTTCATTAGCAAGCAAAGCCAAGTATGGCAAATGGGAAAGATATTTCCTCCCCCTGGTGCCGCCTTTGACCCTTCTATTGGGGAAACTATCACGGACATAATGCCCTTGTCCGATTGGATCGGATCGGATCAGTGTCAGATTACAAGATCTGTGCAATATTTTTTAATTTAGTTTTATGCACTTTACGTTTAAACTTTGGAAGTGACGCTTTCATACTTTACTTTCCTATTCTTAGCTTGTATATATTCATGATTTGTGGACTACAATTTTGAAATAAATATTCTTATAATGATGGGATAAAATTACATGGAAAACATTATTTTTATGCTGTTGTCATATTTAGTGCGAACCTTATCAAGCCAGACCCACGTTTCTACTTGCTAACCAGCGCTATTTTTGTCGGCTCTGCCCCTTCTTCTTTTTGTGTAAATGCCCCCTTGAATGTTTTGCTGAATGAAATTGAGCAATGCGCCTTGCGTTTGAAGCAGTTTGAACCAAGTAGCAAAATTTGAAATTAGATAAACCTACACTCGTATGTGTTAATTTCAATTCTATGTTCAATATTTTTACACACGGTATCCCAAGAGAGCAGCTTTTTTAGGGTCCTGCAGAATTTACAAAATTTAATTACTACATGAAAAATGGGGTGTACCGTTGACAGGAAAGTAAAGGATTTGTAAGTTCATTCATAGTTGTGATGTGAGTATCTAGCAAGGGACTGGCTTGGTCGAGATTTTGCTGTACAAATTGGTGCTTTTTTTAATGCATAATTTTTTTGGGCCCTTTAGATCTAGTTTTGGTATTTTATGTAGAATTTTTTTTTATTTTGATTCGATGAGCTTTTGATCTCATTTTGGAGATAAGGGTTGTTACGAGCGAGAATGCGTTTGATCGTTTGCTGTTTACAGCATTTAACGCCAAGGCAAAGCTACATCTAACCATGTACTTAGAACCATATCCAAATACCAAACCAGTCACTAGCTCCCACGCACGAAGAATGTAGTTGTGAAGCAACCTTGTCCCCAGGGCCTTTTGTCATATTTTGCCTTTGCATTTTGCATTTTGCATTTTTGCCTTTGTACAAAAGGCCCTGGGGACGAGGTTGGTTGTGAAGCTATTGCACTCATCCCAGCATCTGAGACAACGTTTGAGATATATTTCGAGTCAAGAAGGGGGTCATAGGATCATATGCGATGATGTTATCTCCTCGGGAAATTCGGCTAATTTCTAACAGGCCGGATTTCTTCTGGAATTAATTGGATAGAAAACTGGGGGGAGGGGGTTTTTCTGGTGCGATTCTGATACAATTGTGTTTTACATTAGTGCCGAAAATTTTGGCAGATTTTTTAAATGTCGGTGTTTCTTTATGAAAATGACAAATCGTTGTTNGGATGACAAAAGGCCCTGGGGACGAGGTTGGTTGTGAAGCTATTGCACTCATCCCAGCATCTGAGACAACGTTTGAGATATATTTCGAGTCAAGAAGGGGGTCATAGGATCATATGCGATGATGTTATTTCCTCGGGAAATTCGGCTAATTTCTAACAGGCCGGATTTCTTCTGGAATTAATTGGATAGAAAACTGGGGGGAGGGGGTTTTTCTGGTGCGATTCTGATACAATTGTGTTTTACATTAGTGCCGAAAATTTTGGCAGATTTTTTAAATGTCGGTGTTTCTTTATGAAAATGACAAATCGTTGTTAGTGATCAATATTTTATGTATCTTTTTATTAGAAACCGTATGTAAAATAGCTTAATTTAAACTGTATTTTCAAGGATAGTTTCAATAACATATAAAACGAAAACGAAAGTTTGTAAGTTTGTTTGAACGAAATCCGACAGCCTGTCAGCATGGAACGAGGGGCAAAAGCCATTGTTCTGTTTGCTCTGCTTCTTTTACCCTGGGTTTAAGGGTATGACGCATGGATAGAATCATTTTCGAACGTTCCGATAATTTTTTAGGTCTTTTTCGTAGAAAACAGGCTATAAGATAAGTTTAAGCTAAACACATAAAGACTTTAGCAGATAAATGGCGGGGCTTGGGGTGTGGGTAGACTTGTTACGTTGAGTCCTAGTAATCCAAAATTGTTATCTATTGTTTTCGAATAGCCAATCAAATTGCAGAACGGCCACTTGTATCCCAGAGTAGAGGTAGAGCAACGAACTCACTCTGGGGACGAGATTGGGCGAATGGTGTTCACTCGGCTTCGTGATTAGCGTATGACGCAAGAACGCCCTGGGAACGAGGTTGCATTTCCCCAATCTTTTGTAAAGATTTGACGCCTATTCTATCACTGCTTTCATTTTCTCATTCAGGTTCTTCCAGTCGTCGTTTTCTTCAGTGCCTTTGTTTACATGGTTTACTACCTCGGTATCATGCAAGTTGTCATTAAAAAGATCGCGTGGATCATGCAAATTACCATGGGAACATCAGCAGCAGAATCACTCAATGCAGCAGGAAATATCTTCATTGGACAGGTTAGAGCGTACCCTCTATTTTTTTCCGAGGTTTATTTCATTGTATAAATTACCATCAAGACCAGAGAAGCCGAGAAATTTGATTATTAAGACCGGGTGAGTCAATAAAACAATCCTCGTTCGTAAGGCCACTGCTCCCTAGATATAAAGGCAATAATATTGGCAGATGTATTATTTAATATTGAACACGTTCAAATTAATTTTAAAATTTACCTAACTGAAATCGACCACTCCGTGCTGAAATGATGAGGGATTTTCTTGAGACATCCCATTTGAGAAAACGTCAAAAAACGGCATAAGATCACGACCAAATTTTCCTAATATTTCTGCCTTACAGCAATGATTTCAACACGTTTTAGCACGTGTTTTCCTCTTGGAAGAATGAAGGCGTCCGGAATAATGTTGTTATGCTCCCAGGGATGACACTTTCATCTTCCCAACGGGATAACACGTGCTAAAGCATGTGCAAGTTATCTGTAAGGCAGAAATATTGGGAAAATTTGATCGTGATTTTATGCAGTTTTTGAAGGTTTCTTGAAGGGGCATTCTCTAGAAAATCCCTCATATAATTTCAGAACAGAATGACGGATTTCAGTCAGGTAAATTTTAAAATTTATTTGAACATGTCCACCATTAAATAATATATTTGCCAATATCATTGTCTTGATATCCAATGAGCAGTTGCCCTGCAAACGGGGATTGTTTTTATTGACTCACCCGGTACATTGATACAGTAACCTATTAGCCTCCTTCAATATCTAGCGAAGGGTCACGTTTTCGATCAAATGGTTCAATTTTATCAGTCATAGAAAGATTTTGCTTCCTACTTACAACTTTTAGTTTATGAGAATGTCTACTTGACTTGTCAAAATGCAAGAATTTGCCCTAGGCCAATCGAAAGATAGATAATTCCAGCAAAATTAGGATATTAAAAGAGAAAGGCCCATGATGCCTTTTAAACAAAGTGAAGCTCCTTTATGTGGAGAACATGCTGAAACCTTTTGTTTCTGGAGAAAAAACAATGGACGAAGTTTTGCTTTACGCAATAGCAATTTATAAACGGCGTAAAATCCCACTATTTTGTTGATCTTAGGTAAGTCATTTCCCTGAATGTTCGTGCATGGCCACACTAAATCGTCAGATGAGATCCATAAATTAAGAAACCAGAATTGCAAACCAGTTCACTGTTTATTTGTGAAAATATTCCTGGAAATATTCAGCAAGTAGTTTTACCATTTGAAGACTTTTTAAATTATTTATGTTTCACATTTAAAGGGTCTGCTTCAACCAGCATGCCTTGCACGTGCCATCTCTTTTGGCCTTTGTTTTCGCCATTTTTATGGCCCATGAAAATGGCGACAACAAAGAGATGACACGTGCAAAGCATGCTAGTTGAAACAGGCCCTTCAATCTAGACTGAAGCTCCTTAATGGAGAAATATTTGATTGGGTTTTGATAAAGACTTTGGAGCCGGGACGCTGCCCATTCAAATTTTGTCAAAGTGTCCTATGCGTCAGACTTGTGATGTTTACGAATGCTCTTCCAGTTCCCAAAACTGCTGTCCTGAGGGCTGCATCTCAAATTAGAACTATTTCTTACTTCTAGACTTTTTCATTGTGCAGAACATTTTATCAACGTTTTCACAATCCAATGCTTATTTTTCATCCTCATTGTAGACTGAAGCTCCATTGCTGATCCGTCCATTTCTACCAAATTTAACCATGTCTGAAATTCACGCAGTCATGACGGGTGGCTTTGCAACTATCGCGGGCAGTGTTCTTGGTGCATTCATTTTGTATGGTGTATCTGCATCTCACTTGCTCTCTGCTTCCGTTATGTCCGCCCCCGCAGCCTTAGCTATCTCAAAACTGTACATGGGACTTTGACTCCTTCGCTTTTGTTTTTCTCAACTCCTATAACTGTAGGGTTCTCCCACTCATCTTGCATCGATTATGATGTAGAATAATGCTATCTGCTTTAGTAATGTCAGCCCCCCCGCAACCTTAGACCCCGTTTACACTGTACCGGTACAACTTTGCAACCGTAACAAAAGTGTAACGGATCAGCCTCCCGTTTACACTGTTCTTGCTGATCCGTAACACTTTTATTCCTCCTATCTATAGAAGAATTTTCTTCTGGAGCAGTGTAAACGCTCTTGAACCGTAACAACTTTGTAGCGGGTCAAAACTGTACCGGTACAGTGTAAACGTGGTCTTAGCTATCTCAAAACTCATCAATCCAGAAACAGAAGAAGTGAAAATAAAAATAGTTGAGGATATCGACATCCCAAAAGGGTAACATGCTCTTTTACAAATACAAATTTTAAAAGTGGGAGCTGGGATATTAAGTTCCCCTATTCCTATGAGACACAATGACTGTGGTTGTACTTTTTGCACTTTACTGATAGAGCACCCTTGCTATTTCTTAGCTCTACATAGCTGCCATTTGAGAAAAACCCTTGCTATTTCTTAGCTCTACACAGAGACGTAGGAACGGGGGGGGGCACTGGGGGCACGTGCCCCCCAAGATTTTGAAATAAACAAAAAATGCCCTTTTTGCTTCAGGAAATGCCCCTTTAGCTTACTGAAAAAAGTGCCCTTGAAGTGTCGTGCCCCTCCAAGTTCAAGATGCTTCCTACGGCCCTGGCTCTACAGAGCTGCCATTTGAGGATAGAACCCTTGCTATTTCTTAGCCTCACATAGCTACCATTCGAGGCCTTGTATTACTTGGGCATGCAAGACAATATAATGAGACTTTTTCTATCATCGCATGAATGAAATTAATGCAGAAGCAATTAGAAATTTCGTACAGAGTAAGTAAAAAAAAAGTATCGGTGTTTGCGGAACTGCACGATCATGAGTTATCCCCCAATTTTAAGAAACGATACGTAATTTTATAGAAGAAAGGCTAACTTAGAAATGCTAACACAGGTAATTGTCATTGCTGTAAGGTAGGAAAACCGATGAAATTTGATCGTCATTTTCAATCGTTTTTAACTGTTTTTTGAAGGTGCATTTTCCAGGTGTGCTAATTTGTTTTATAAGAAACCGCTTATAACAAACTGTAGGCTCGACTTTTAAAACTTAAGAAACTACCCTACTCGAATTAAAAAAGCTAAGAAACTTTTGTAATTTGTACCTTTAATCTTCCCAGGTCGCTCGAAAATGTTTTGACACTGTACAGTAATAGTAAATGTTTTGACATTTTTTTGAGTGTGAATTATGTTAGAGCATGTTAGTAAGAACTAAGTTATTTGGAAGCCCTTCTAACAAGAATGTATTAGCTCTGCACTTAGGGCATTAACAATAGCAAAATGGCCCTAAAATTTAATAAACTGCCTACCAACCATGGACCCAAGTTCCTTATAAAAAAATGATTGTGATCTCTAATAATTTCAGAACGAAATGGCCGATTTAATTCAGGTAAATTGTTACATCTAATTGAGCATGTCTGCTATTAAAAGGGCATTTGCAAATATCATTGCTGTATTTGATATCCAGGGAAACATTAGCCTTTCAAACGGGGATTGTTTGTTTTTACTCACCCGGTAACATCAATTTTGCGGTAACAAGCGGGGATGGCGCAATGGTAGCGCGCTTGACTACCAACCTGAGGGTTGGTGGTTTGAGTCCCCGCCCTGCCGAACCTGCTACGTAGAGTGAGGAGAGTCGCCAACTCTCTGTAGTTCCAAGCTAAAGGAATCGCGAGGTGTGGTCACATCGGGAGGAAGGACCAGGACATTGCTCGATAAGCTTAGCTTCTCAGTGTCCTAAAACTACCTTCGGATGCTAGGTAGCAATATAAAAAAAAAAAACATCAATTTTAACATAAATCGTTGAAGAGGCCTCAGAGGTGAGGCGAAAGCTCCGGCCTTCAAAAACAATACAGTGTAACGAGTGAACCAACTAATGGCAAGTAGAACTACTTTGAAGTTTGTAAATAGTTTAACATCAATTTAACTTATAGTTCTAAGAGTACTGATTTTCGATTTTTGATTTTCAGGGATGAAAAGAATTTCATTGAAGCCCTTGCAGCTGGTGCATCGATGTCGATTTTATTGGTTGCAAATATTGCAGTGATGTTGATAGCTTTTTTAGCAGTGCTTGCACTTTTCGATGCCGTTCTCTGCTGGGCAGGAAATCTTATCGGTGTTTGCATCACGTTTAAGGTTTGTCTTTTTAAAGTATTTCTTGTTTATCTTTTTACATTGATTAAACAACTTTGTTACTCTCACGGGAAGCTGGTTCTTCCATAGAAAAGGTACGTTTTAGGCCGTTTTCCAGCTGTTCTGCAAGACTGATTTTTTGAAACTTTCTAATTTACCAACAGACTGTTATTTTGACAATTACCAACAAATGTAAACAAATATACTTGAATGTTTTAGCTATAGCCATAATATGGTAAATGCTTCATTGTAACTCGTTAACTAGTGGGCGGTCATTGCCCGCAACAGATAATAGACGATTGCGCTAAAGATGACGGACAGGAATTTTTTACCATGATGCTTTGCGTCGGATTGAATTTCGATTGATTTGATTTGATTGGTTAATTTCTTCAATACCGCAAGGGATCTTGGTAAAAAATTCCTTGACGCCATCTTTAGCGCAATCGTCTATAGAAAAAGCTCGGAAAATTAGTCCAGGCTTCGTGAATGTAAAATAATTAGTCCTAGTTTGAGTGATGAAGGTGATGAGTGATGAAGGTGATAAATGATGAAGCGATGAATCAAATTGTGACCCTCCAAAATCGTGCTGCAAGAATTGTTACAAATAGCAGCTATGATGTTTCAGCAGCTAGTCTGATAAAGAGGCTGAAATGGCCAAAAATGTCTGACATTATTCAAAGTGAAACAGCGACTGTAATGTACAAGTCAATAAACAGTCTTGCAGCTGAATATCTGTCAAAGCTATTTGTAAAGAACTCGGCTCATAATACACTGAGACTAAGAGACACCGAAACTGACTTGCGTATTCCTCTTTTCAAAACGTCAAATGGACAGAAGTCGATTAATTTCGTTGGCCTAAGCTATAGAACAAATTAAGCTTGGATGTGGAACATGCACCCTTTCTTCCTACCTTAAAAAAAGGCTAAAAGAGACATTGTAGAGGGTTTGATCTCGCTTTTTATTCAATTTATTTCGTTTAATTTTGTTATGAACGTTTTTATAGATACTTTTTGGTATTTAAGTTATAAAACAAAATTTGTAAATTAGGCTTTTACTTTGTAGTCTTTTTGCACGGCCCCCTGTAAAGCAGTCTCTATAGACTGACAGGGCTACCGTGGTTAAATAATTAAAAATGAAAGGGGAGGGGGTAATAATGACGGTAGCCAGAACTAGTACGAAAATCATAAGACTAACCTGGTATTTGATAATTACGTTTGTTAGACTATAAAAACTGTTATCGCCTTGTTTATGCTATCTTTCTCAAATTAGGCCTACTTTTTATCTTGCATTTTAGCTCATCTGTTCATATGTACTCATGCCAGTTGCTTACATAATGGGAGTTTCGTGGGATGATTGCTTCATAGTAGCTGAATTATTAGGAAGAAAGACATTCATTAACGAGTTCGCTGCTTACGAAGAGATGAACAAATATATCAAGAACAGAAGACAGGATTTGCCTGGCAAGAAGCTTACAGTGAGTTACTTTGCGTTTTTTTCTGGATTCTTTTGAAGCAAGATTAATATAAGGGAGTAAGGGAGACTGGGGCTACTTGAAAGGACTGGGGCTATTCAACTGCGAAAAGTGAACATAGCTTTTCTAACATCCTCTTCACCCTTTAAATTCTTGTCTCATTCTTTCATTTTATTTGCCTCTCTTTCGTTCTTTTCCCTTCTTTTTTCATTTTAACCCACTTTTATGTCCTCATGAGCTCAAATGTTCTTGCTCCAATTTCATCGTCAAAAATGGAAGAATATTTACCCCTACACAAAAATACATATGATTTAATAACAACTAGGGTGAGTTGCCGAGCGGCTTTTACAGTTCCCGCTAGGTAGCTAAAGTTAAGCTTGGTCGAGTGGGGTCAAACTTTGGATGGGCGACCTTCCAGATGCCTGGCCAAACAATTCACTTCCTCGTCATTCGGTAGGGACGTTAATCTAGGGGTCCCATACCTAAATGCGGCATGCACTGCTCATAGTAGGCCTAAATTAGTTGTAATATATCTAGCTATCTTTTCAGCCTGCTTAAAACATGGGTCGTTAGACACTGCATGTGTGCTTTTATGGTGGAGCACCGCAACTAATATACTTCTGCGGAGGAAAAAATGTATCTGTATAGTTCTGCGGACAACAGAGCCTCCTTAACAACATAACTTTCAAAATGGCGGCTGAAGGATAGGAAACAGAATCACTCTTATCATGAAGGCAAAGTAAGTACAACTGCGGTGTCTAACTACCCATGCTTAAAATATAGTAATGATGATGTAATAAGAATCTTTATCTTTTCTAGTTGCGATCTGAAGTAATAGCAACATATGCATTATGTGGATTTGCAAATATCGGATCAATTGGTATTCAAATTGGTGGCCTAAGTGCTCTCGCCCCGAAAAGGAGATCTGATTTAGCAAGTGTTGCTGTGCGAGCCATGATCGCAGGAACCATTGCTTGTTTTATGACCGCATGTATTGCTGGTGAGTTACCTCTTTTAGTTTAGTGTTGTACATGGAATTATGGGCGTTAAGAAACGCGGTAGTTATTCCTACAACTGTTTTTTCCTCACTGTGTCCCTATGCCCGTTCCTCCCTGTGTCCCTATGCCCGTGAAGGTTGTTGTTGTTGCGTCCTCAAATCAGAACTCAGGGATACAAGGAAAACCAGGCACAACAACAACAACCTTCACGGGCAGAGGGACACAGGGAGGAACGAGCATAGGGACACAGTGAGGAAAAAACAGTTTTAGGAATAACTACCGCGTTTCTTAACGCCCAAGAGGAAATCTGATATCCAGATCGGCTTTTCTGAAATCCAGCCAGCTATCAGATTATCGAGAACTTTTTTTGGTATCAAAAGCCAAGGGTGGGCATGTGCTGTGTTTGGCTGGTCTTGGGAACGATCATCCCATTTTTCAGCGTACCAGTACAAATTGCGCTCTTCAAAAGACTGATTTTGGGGACATACATTTTTATAATACTC
>REGM01000693.1:0-14848 GCA_004194415.1 Aurelia aurita
AGATGTATTGCTTTTCCTTCGTGATGATAATTTGCAAGTAATTTGTTACGAAGACTTCTTGACCATGTGGTGGAGAAGGATAATTATCAATGCAATACGGTACGCCGCGAAATATGCTGCGTGGTATAGAAGACTAGCTTGCGCGCAGGCTAGCAGGCTATAGAAGACTCGCTAAACCGCTAGCGGCATGTCTGTGCGATAACGAGACTGCAATTTCTGCTGAGTCATAAAACAAGCTTTTCGACTTTGTTGCGCAGACTCTACACTTAGGCGGAGGAGTGTTGAGGCTGCGCGCAGGCTATACAAACGCATGCCCGAAGCTAGACTGGAGTGCATTTGCCAACAGTTCAACTCTCAAGAATACTCTTGGGTGCATAACAACAATGCTACAATGAAGAAGATAGTATGTTTGTAATAGTAACATTATAAAAAGCAATAAAAAGTGGCATAACGGAGCAGCTCGGGGCCCTTAATAATTTAGCTAACCAGGTCCCACTGCACTCAGGATGCAAATGGATCAACAAAAGTTTATCAAATTTCCAAAATCTAAAACGGCATTTTTATCGGTGAAATCATTTTAAAAGCAAGCCCAGGACAACAAAATCTCCATAACTAGTGATTGTGGAGGTTTTATATATGAAGGCACATTGGCACAACTGAAATTGAATGCGAGCAAAGTTTGGGGTTCAGGCCATCTCCTCAGAAATATTTTTTGCACCATGCTCCTTAGCCCTATCACCTAGGGGGGCTGATTCACCCCTTCACCTAGGAGGGGGGGGGGGTGAATCAGCCCCCCTAGCAGCTTTTCTGCAAACTTTCTGACTGTTGCTTTTTATCTTTGTTGCACCCAAAAATTTGTTTTTTGAAAAATTTAAATTCATTCCAAGGGGTAAATACAATTGATTTTCAATTAATCTTAATAACTCTTGGGACCGAATATCCATGATGTGTGCCCCTGAATTTATATCAACATGCTCTTTCTCCAAAGCTAGCACTTTTCAGAAAATCGTAAGGGGCCTCTTCGAGGCCCCTGCATTCTGGGCCCTTAGGAGTTGCTCTAACCCCAACCACCGTGCGTATTTCTACTGATTATAGCCTAATTTTTCATTTTGTGGTGAAGGTGAGTTTGTGAAGATGTGGAGTACGTATTCATCTAAAATGCATTGTAATTCCGCAATGTAGCGATGTTTTGGTTCTTTTCATTGACCTTATGTCCCAATATTCCAGTGTTTCCTGACGATGTTGCAAATAAAGGCAGTTAACATTTAACCCCTTTGACAGCAGCCTTACATTCCTGTACCCCTAGAGACTGTCCAAAACAAACTCACCGCTCCAGAACATGGATTGGATGGTTCAATGTCAGTCCTTTGCATTTTAATACCCAGTGAACCTCGTTGTTTCAAACCAAGGTCCCGATAATCTTCAGAACGAAGTCACCAAAGATTGGATCTCTCTCTTCATATCTCGATTTTATGTTTTGATAGCTTGAGCTAGATTGATTACAATTGTCGTAGTTTCGCTACTTGATAAACTGATAATCGGAGTGTCCTCATCTAATTAAATAGACGTAGCGGAAACTGGGACTAAAGCAGTTAGCCTAAGCTTGGGCTGCAGATGCAACAACCTACAAGTAAGAGTCTTCAACTAGCCGTGACATCTTTAGTCTTTTGCTAAGTTTTTTAGGGGCAAAGACTTGTTACGTTTTGGCAAAAATGGGCCTAAATTCGTTGTGCAAACAAATATCGTCAAAGTATAACAGACAGGTTTGTAAGAATAGTTTCTTTGTGTTTTGAGAGACGATATTATCTGAGAAACAAAACTAACTTCCGATAACCTTTTATTGAAAAGCATCTACCTGTTGGTAGTCATCCGGGGTGCATTCAATGCACTTAGGCCGGAAGATCTTCGGCGTGGAAAAGAAATTTTGTCGGCCTATTGGCGTGAAAATCTGATAGAAACAATAGACATTGTAATTGAAACATGAAAATAAAGATTGAAACATTGGAATTTGTAGCAACTGTAACAATTGAAATGAATTGAATTGAAAAGATATATTGTCTCCTGGCGTAAAAAACTTTGTTACCGGCGCAGCCTTCAGCGTGGAGTTTACATGGAATGCACCCTGGGTAGTCATTGGGCCTAAAATTACAGTACAAACTAAAAGGGACAAGATACCTACGGTAGGTTATTTCTAATGGTGATGTTTCTCAAAATCCTGTCTTGTTCTAATGGTTATATTTTCAATAAGATTTCACTTGTAAAAAGCGTAAAAACGTTCTAAAATTTAGTAAATAGTCCGCAAAATCAAGGTCCGCGCTTTAGAATTTCGCCCTATAGGAAAATTCTAAAACGCGGACCACATTTCGCGGACCCGGACGTCATGTCTCTCGAGAAGGTCCGCGGGGTCCGCGTGGTCCGCGTTATAGACCTGGCCNGAAAAACGAGCTGGAAAATATATCGAATTGGATGAGGACTAATAAACTTAGTTTGAATGCCAGCAAAAGTGAATATATGGTTATAGGCCATAGGCGACAACTGAATAGGGTAGATGATGATTTGCCAGACCTTGTCCTCAATAATGAAGTTATCAAAAGAGTCGACAAGACAAAATATTTAGGGATCAACATCGACGAAAGCCTTAATTGGAAAGAGCAGTACAAAACTATCAAAAACAAGCTAAAAGGGGGCTTGAGCTCCTTGAGAAAGCTGAAAAATATCCTTCCGCAAAGGAAACTTGACCAAGTCTACAAAGCTCTCTTTGAAAGCCATCTTCGCTATGGTGACATTGTTTGGAGTACTCTTTCCAACACCAAGCTGTCCCAACTGCAGCGACTACAGACCAGGGCAAAGAAGCTAATAGTGGATGCCAAGTATAAGGACGGTTGGAATTGTGATTGGCTCAATGTAAAGTCTTTGCTCTCCTTTGACAAAGGAGTCATGACATATAAAATTTTGCATGACCTCTGTCCCGAAAATCTTCGCCATAAGTTCACTGAAAGATCCATGATCTCAGAGTATAGAACCAGAAATCATGGAGATCTGCAAATTCCCAAAGTTAAGTTAGAATATGCAAAGCGAAGTTTCTACTTCTCTGGTGTCAAAAACTGGAATGATATCCCTGACAACATTCGAGAACAAGAATCAATCGCTCGTTTTAAAACAGGTTTTAGAGAGTATCTTTTGAACCTACAGGACCCAAACACGACCCCTTGGTAGAGCAGCAATTCTTAAAATTATTTTGTTTTCTTTTCTAAAAATACATTGTTATTAGTGTTAATTTTCCTAGCTGAAAGGGACTCGTGTATATAAATATTGATAAAATGAAAAAAAAATGAAAACCCTGGGTAGTCATTGGGTCTAAAATTAAAGTACAAACTAAAAGGGACAAGATACCTACGGTAGGTTATTTCTAATGGTGATGTTTCTCAAAATCCTGTCTTGTTCTAATGGTTATATTTTCAATAAGATTTCACTTGTAAAAAGCGTAAAAACGTTCTAAAATTTTGTAAATAGACCGCAAAATCAAGGTCCGCGCTTTAGAATTTTGCCCTATAGGAAAATTCTAAAACGCGGACCACATTTCGCGGACCCGGACGTCATGTCTCTCGAGAAGGTCCGCGGGGTCGGCGTGGTCCGCGTTATAGACCTGGCCTCTAGAAAGCTTGTACATTTTCTACGGACATCCTTTTATTTCTCGAGAAATCCTTGAAAGCCACTGGAAATCCCTTTATTCTCCTGGAAATCTTGTACGCTTTTTAAGAGAGTGATACACCTCTAGCATTTTGATTAGCAAGGCAAATGAAGGTTCATAAGAATTTGCAGGCCTTCAAACTGCAGGAGAATCCATAGGGAAATCTCACTTGGCCAAGGATTGCAGCTATTCACAAAAATTTGAGAAAACAGAAGAAAAGGTTGGTTTTATTTACGTCCTTGCCACAGCCACTGCGAGACGAAATCATGGCTAAATTTGTGCTTTTATCTGCACTAAATAGCACCAATAAACTATGGCTCGAGCACAGAGAACAGAAGCAAGCTTCTTGTGTGTTTACGGTTGCACGCGTCACTGCCCAGTTGCTGCCAATCAAAGATGATAATAAAAAAAAAACCGACGTGGTAAATTTGATCGTTTGACGCAGGAAAACCCAGTAAAGAGGTTAGCATAATTTATGCATTTGATTCGACACATGAAAAATACGCCGTCTGAATCACTGCCGTGCTTAAGTGGCTTAATTCGACTGCACTGGCCGAATTTATTGATTTGGGTCGACGTTAATAATAACTGCAGTAGCTATTTGATTCAGATGCCGTATTTTTCATGTAGTTAATTCAGGACATTATATTCGATACATGAAAAATACGCCGTCTGAACTGGGCCTAAGTCAAAGCTGATTTATCGCCAATTTTCAAATCTATGTTTTGGAAAATGAACATTTGGAAAGGAGAACAAACCAGTCTTTTTGCAGACAATAGATTTCCCCTAGGTAACTTTCAATCAGTCTTTTTCTGACTGAAAACCCTGGTAGAAAAAGCATGCTGGAAAGCATAGGATCCATGGTTTTTCCATGGATGCAACTTGAAACACTTTTTCCATTGCTTTTCTCGGGAGTCCCTAATTCAAGATTCAAGATCCGGAATTCAAGATCCACACTAATTCAAGAACCTGAATTCAAGATCCACACTAATTCAAGATCCCGAAATCAAGATTCATACTAATTCAATATCCCGAAATCAAGATTCACACTAATTCAAGATCCCAAAATCAAGATTCACACTAATTCAAGATCCCGAAATCAAGATTCACACTAATTCTAGATCCCGAAATCAAGATTCACACTAATTCAAGATCCCGAAATCAAGATTCACACTAATTCAAGATCCCGAAATCAAGATTCAAGATCTGAGTGATCTTTGGCGCAATAAGTGATCTTTGCAAGTGAAAAACGTAGATAAGCTGCACAGGGTGGAGCCATAACTAGACAATAAATCTGTTTTTTTTGCATCTCCAGATGAATAAAAATAGAAAGTTACATTGAAATATGGTGTCCAAATAAACTGGACACTAGCAATACTGTACACCGGCTCAATATCTGATTTTCAGCCCTACTGAGTGAAGGCTGATACAAGAATTTTTTTTACAAGAAACTGCTTATAAGAAACTTAAATCTCAGATCACCAACAAGTTAAGAAACTCCAGTACTGGGAAAATATAACTTAAGAAACTATTTATTTTAATAAAGGAAATTCTTAGCATATTTTGACTTTATTTTCACTTGTTTCCTGTAGGATATTACTCAGAAGGTACTTGAGTAATGTCTAAACACTGGAAGGCTTTGTTTCAAAATGTTCACGAGGGCACAGCTAGTAAACATGAAGATTGCTATGAAACCTTTAAGAAACTCGCAAGAAACTCTGAGACCCGCTCTGAGTACTGAAAATCTGATAATTTTAAGAAACTTTCAGTGTACTGGCTAAAATTCTTAGTTTCTTATAAAAAAAAATACGTGTACACTTAATTTAAATTTTTCATGTTCTCTCATTGGAATAACAACTAAAATATGTACTCTGTGAGCTAATTGTTATTCTAATGAGAGAACATGAAAAATTTAAATTAAGTGTACATTTTTTTTATAAGAAACTAAGAATTTTAGCCAGTACTGAAATTTTCTTAAAATTATCAAATTTTCAGTACTCAGAGCAGGACTCAGAGTTTCTTACGAGTTTCTTAAAGGTTTCATAGCAATCTTCATGTTTACTACCTGTGCCCTCGTGAACATTTGGAAACAAAGTTTTTGAAGCCTTTCCAGTGTTTAGACATTACTCAAGTACCTTCTGAGTAATCCTACAGGAAACAAGTGAAAATAAAGTCAAAATATGCTAAGAATTTCCTTTATTAAAATAAATAGTTTCTTAAGTTATATTTTCCCAGTACTGGATTTTCTTAACTTTTGGTGATCTGAGAGTTGAGTTTCTTATAAGCATTTCTTATAAAAAAAATTCTTGTATCGGCCTTAACTAAGTAGGGCTGAAAATCAGATATTGAGCCAGTGTACAGTATTGCTTAGTGTCCAGTTTATTTGGACACCATATTTCAATGTAACTTGAATTAGTGTGAATCTTGATTTCGGGATCTTGAATTAGTATCAATCTTGATTTCGGGATCTTGAATTAGTGTGAATCTTGAATTCTGGATCTTGAATTAGTATCAATCTTGAATTCTAGATCTTGAATTAGTGTGAATCTTGAATTCCGGATCTTGAATCTTGGATCTTGAATTAGGGACTCCCGCTTTGCTTTACTCCGAAGCAGCACAGGAAAGCAAGGGTAACATGTGGAATTCATTAATATTCTGTAAATTTTGCTAATATGAATTATGTGGATTCCATGGTAACTTGCTCCACATTTTACATGGGTTTTCCTTGGTTTAGACAAAACGCTTTTTGTACCAGGGAAGGATCTGAAATTCTGTAAAAATCCTGATTGTTAAATGGTCCTGATTGTTCCTTACGTTGACCAAGCAACATCTCAAAAGATAACCAAGCCTATCAACTAAACAGTGAAACAATTTCTACTTCTCCCCCCAGGGGGGGCTCTCCTTTACTTTCATATTGTATCATGCTTATACAAAGGTCCAACATATGCACCCTAAACGCCAACTTGCTTCAACAAAATACATGCCCTACTCACGGACAATTTAGGTGAGAACATTCCCTTTCCATGTCACATAAAAGCTTTTTAGAAATTATGGTTGCATTGGCACCCCATGCCTGCTTGCCTGCTACGAAGAAAGGCACCCTTTCCAGCATATTTTTGTACGAGCATCATAATTGATAGCACATCAGGTACCAAGTGCCCCCAGGCTTTCTTCTGATAGATTTCTTGAACTTATGAACTTACTGGAAAGTGAATAATTCTTTATGTTAAGTTAAACTCTGGTTAAACTCAAGGACAGAGTTTCGCTTTTGAAACCTTTTTTTTTTTTTGTTTTACATTCATAAAAGTTTACAATATACATATTTACTACACTACATACAAATTACTTTACAATACTACTGAAACGATACCGAGGGGAGCAAAAACTATGTCAACCCCCAGGCCATTAACATTGATGCAAACTACAATACGTAAATACATAAAAACTAGAAAAGAAAAAACTAATAATGCCTACAAAATACATCTACGGACAATGTCAAAGTACTTGGTGGTTGAGTGGTGTATACAACTAGGTTTTTAAAATAACTCAATCAAACCGACCAGTTTTGTGGATGAACTGCAAAGTCAAATCGAGTATATTTCTATTGAGGTCATTAGGAAGGTCTTCATCACCATATAATAAAAGCTGCATAAGAACCTCGTTTGAAAGATTGTTATATCCAAATGGTCGTACTAAATCGAAAACTCCAGCGAGAAGATCTCGTCGTTGAGCATCAAAAGAAGGGCAGAGCAACAAAAAGTGTTCCTTATCCTCAATGCCATCATTCGTAGGGCACATTGGGTTTACAGTATCCCTGAAATTGTGTTTAAACTTGTGAAAGTTTAACTTGCTGATACCAACTCTAAGTTGAGTAAGACAGGATAACCCTTTTGGATCGTGAATTCCAAAGGCAGATTTCGCAGGGGGGCGGATTTTTGATAAAAGCTTTTTCTTAAAAACAGCAACCGATGGTGCAAGTCTCACTTCGGGTTCGAGTTTATTCCATTCTGATAAGCAGTGAGGGTAGAAGCTAGACTGAAATTTTTCTGTTCTTGCCTTTATTCGCCCAATCACATCCCGATTGCGGAAAGAGTACTGCGACTGATGAAGTGGGGGGATTGGTTCCGATGTATATTCAGGGCTTATATTATTTTTAAACTTGTAGAACAAAGTAAGGCGTCTACTCCACCTTCGGAGACTTAGTGACTCCCAGCCAAGCTCTGCGTACAGCTTATCTCGGGATGTTCCCTTCCATGTTCCTGTTACAGCTAAAGCAGCAGAATACTGAACAGACTCTAACTTTTCCATAAAATTTGATAAAATGATGTTTTGACTGAATTCACATACTTTGGAAGGAATATGGTAAATAACATCACCGTAGTCCAGGTGGGGTCGCACATAGAGCTTATATAGTTCGTTTAGGGTATGCCTGGGCAGATATTTGGAGAGATATTTCAGCAAGCCAATACCCTTTCTTGTTTTAGAAATAGCTG
The DNA here is from genome assembly GCA_004194415.1 of Aurelia aurita. NCBI lineage: Eukaryota > Metazoa > Cnidaria > Scyphozoa > Semaeostomeae > Ulmaridae > Aurelia > Aurelia aurita. The sequence goes on from REGM01000693.1 coordinate 8,185, forward strand.
ATTTGATATGAGCTGAAAAAGAAAGCTTGGAGTCCAGGATAATTCCTAAATGTTTATGTTCATTGACTTTCTTCACAGGTATGTTGTTAAAAAGGATCACTGGATGATCAATTTCAATTCTCTTCCTTGAAAATGTTAATTCAACAGCTTGTTTTTGCGGATCAGGATTAAATGACATCCTCCAGTCGTGAGCCCACTGTCTTATCAACCCAAGGTCATGATTCATATCATCGGCAGCTGTATTGGAATCTTCCACCACTGTGAACAACGATGTATCATCAGCAAATAACTTAACATTGCACCTTACCCCTGCAGCTAGATCATTTATGTAGATAGCCATGTCAATCTTGCCCGCCGCCCTGTTGAATTTTTTCACGCTATTGTCTTTGACGCGTCTCGAACAAGCAATGGCCGCGCTCGCGAGATTGGGTCTCCTTGAACAAACGATTTCTGCTTTAAAACGCGGGCTATGCGGGACATAACCTCAATCCCAAGATGCAATACGAGCCTAGCTGAACAGAATTTGAAAATACGGGAAAGTTCCGCAGTTTCTAACCATGAGTTCTCTCGCTATCAAGTTTTTATTTGAGATTTTCGCTGACTTTGCCAACTGACTCGCCATCCGTTTTTGGAACATCGTATCTTCAAGCAATGGGTAAGTGATTACTTTTTATTTCATGTAAAACTGATCTGTAGTTTTTAAGCAGTTTCGTTTTTAAATTCCCCATTTTTCACGTCGCTGTGCTTAGGCCGCTCTTTTCCCACGCTCAGTAACAATGAGCTTAGAACAAAAGAGACAATACAAGTAAAACAAAAGACCAACATGGCGCATGATAGTGCCTTTGTTTATAAAATGGATGCTTAAAACATGACTTTAAAGTGGTTGGTTTACGTATTTAGCCTTGATTTTTGTCATTAATTTTGCTTTAGGTTAAGTTTATGGTATGCAATGATCTACTATAAGTAGGCCTTATGCACAATGTCTATTCAGTTATTTATTGACTGCCTGTGATTGTGCAGAAAAGCAATGAAACAAACTTCTGCCTCTCATTTTCTAATTACATTATTTTGTAAATTCCACTGTATTGTTGTTTATCTTGTTCCCATCAATGTTTTCTTCCCTCGCTCACTGTCTTGCACAGGAATTTTGGATTCAACTCTTCAATTCTTGCATATTTAAATATTTTGTCTTATATATATAATATAGGTAATATATTTTCTCAACAGACAAAGTAATATCAATCACTTACAAACACATTATACATATCATCATTGGACATAAGGATGAGCTTTCTGTTAAAGAAATTGCCAAGAATGTTGTTCATTTGAACCCACAGCTTTTCAAAGAAATAAATATTGAAACTGAAAATGGTTCTCTTAACTTGTACCATCATTTTAAAGGGATTGTAAAGAGTATAAATTAATTTTGAAAATGAACAAGACTCCAAAAAAGTGGAAAGACTTGAAAGTTTCTTAAACACCCTATATAAGCCACCAGAAAAGAAGAAACCTTATACTCCTTTAACGCCAAGAAAAAGAAAAATGCAGCATACAATAGATGCCAGAAACAGCGAGTTGAAAAGAATGAGACTGATGCTAGGGGAAGCAGAATCAAAAATTGCAGACAAAGACACAGAATTACTAATCAAAGAAGCGAACTATGAGATCTTGGAAGGTGAATGCAAAGAATTTCAAGAGAAATTAGACGATCTTGATAATCTCAATAAAGAGCTCAAAGACCTTCAAAGAGAAAATGTAAATGCCAAAGAATTTCAAGAAACTGTGAATCGGTTAGAGTCAGAAGTAAATAAAGTTACCTTGAAATTGAATACAGCTACCTGTAAATTACGTTCTAACTCTAAAGGCCTAGCAAAATTGAATGAAAAGATGGAACGTCGCGATAGTAAAGCTACAAAAGTAAAAGCTGCCAGAAAGAAAGAAAAGGACGATCTTTTTAAAAAAATCAAAGAAAAATCTAAACAAATTGACAAGCTAAGGAAAGAAAGAGATGAATTTGAGAAGGCATTAGGACAAGAAACTGCAGAAAAGCGTAAATTAGAGAAACTGTTGACTTACCACAAGGGGAAAGGAGGTAGGGGCATTAGGGAGACTATCAAGGAGAAAGCAGAAGAAATTGTTGCTTTAAAAAAAAATGTTCAAGCCTTAGAGAAGGAAACAAAGGAGCTAGAAAATTTGGTGAACTTCATGGAAAGTCCTACTGTCACCACCTTTGCAAATGGCAAATATGTAGATGCAATAAGAGAAGTTTACATTAAGTTATTAAGCATGAATGTGGGGCGTGGCAAAGTAGAAGAAGTAATAAAAACTGTATTAGGAGGTCTAACCAATGTTACCATTGATGGCCCATTGCCCTCTGCTGCACTGGCTTCTGTACTATCTGCAGAGGCAAGAACTCTTGCTAACCTGCAAGCTGCAAAGGCATTGGCTTAAAATCCTAACAGCACAATGCACTACGATGATACAACAAAGTATGGTTTTAAATCTGGCTCTGTCCAAGTTACTGTTGGTGATCGTTCATATGCGGTTGGGCTATTTGACCAAGATATGGGCACATCAGAGCGTCTTTTTGATTCAATAAAACAGTGTTTAAAAGAAACTGCAGATAATCTTGAGAAGGTAACAGGGAATGCAGAGCTATCCAAGCTTGTCTTGAATATTAAGAATACCATGACAGACCGACACAGCACAAATTATTGTGTTGATAGTTTATTGGAAACATGGAGAAAAGAGCTTGCATCCAACTCCGTTAAAGATTTCTCTTCCTTGCCAGCTGATTCACAAACACAAATATATGCATTGAATAAGCTGAGATGCAGCTTACATTTTTTATTAGGCCTAGCCGATGCAGAAGAAACTGGTTTAACACAGTTTGACAAAACAGTTCGCTCTCAACCAATTCAGTCATTCAGCCGAATTATAAAAGCGAATGAGTCTGGAACAGCCAGGACCATACGTACAGTATGCAAAACCTTTGAGAAGCACGGGTCAGAGCAAGCTGGCATTATGGCACCATTTGCAGTATTCCTTAAAGAGAGCCCAGTACGCCTTACCATGTTTAGAGGGAATCGTTTTAATGTCCTTTTTTGGAATGGGGCATGTGTTTACTTCCATTGTCAACATTTCAAAGATTTTTTCAAAATCCATGGCACACCAAATCGTCTTCTTGAAGCAGTCAAGGAAGATATTTCAGATGAACTGAACATTGCTGGATGTCGTGCGTTAGGCATCATCGACAAGCTAGTGACAGGACCCTTCTGGAGGCTCTGCGAATCTGTGCCAAACATCCTTGATTTGAACCCATCAATTAGAGAAATCCAAGCAAATTGTCTTGCATGGGCAGATGATGCCAGCCCTTTGCTGTGTAATCAAAAACCTGCATTTGCTGGTGCCATCATTCATAAAGATGAGGTGTTTCATTCATTATTTCTGCAAGGCACAGAAGAAATGGATCTCTTGACCATTGCAGCACTGGAACTAATTTTAGGCAATTGCTGTGTTACAATTGTTAATCAAATGAAAGATGTCCTTGAAGGAGGGCCCTTAGCAAATCCCAGTGCACAATTAAGGGAGGAAACAAAAAGCTCACCAACAACAAATGCTTTGTCAGAAAGAGTCTTTGCCAGTTATGATAGGCTTATCCGAGAAAGACCTAATGCGACTACCCTGAATATTGAAAGCACAATTCTTTTTGAAACAAACAAAACCAGTGATTGGCTTAATGGACTTGACAGTGATACCAAGAAGTTCTACATGCAGATGGCTAGAAAGTCAGCTAAAAGTGTGATTCGTGCCTTCCACCAAAGACGGAGCGAGATAAGAGAAAACATAATGGGATCACTATTGCAGAAACAAATGGATAGAGAGGAGAAAGAGAAAAGAGTTGTAGAAAGGAAGAGAGCGATTATACAAGAAGTGCAAGAATTACATGGGGAATGGGAATCAAGAGAAAAGGTTGAGAGAGAGATTGATATGATTAAGGATGAAAGCAATCAGAGAAGCTCTAATTGCACAATTGAAATACCAGAAGTTTGTTCTTGGAGCTACAGCTATGGATAAAAAGCAACTCCAGCAGTCTTTCACAGGTAAAGGACAGGTTTTCAGTATGGAAACCCTGAAAGAAAATCTTTGTGAAATTTTAAAGCACAACAGCAAGACAGTGGAACAAGAAGGACAGGCTTTGCTTGAAACACCACATGTGTTAGAGGAGGCTGAGCGGAGGAAAGCATTAGAAAAGGTGAAAAATATGATTCGGGAAAAGTTGCAGGCAGCACAAATGAAAGGCATTGCAAAGAACCCAGAAAGCTCGCAAAGGAAAACAGCAAAAACTCCAAAGAGAAGGCAAGTGATGTCAAGCATAAGGAAAATAAAGCCAACAGACCTTGTAGGAAAAGTTGTAGAGCACACATTTGACAGTGAGGATGAGCCTGGAACATCTGTGACATATACAGGGACTGTCACAAGGATAGTTGAGAAAAAGAGAAAAGACACAGAAAGCTTATATGAAATAGTGTATGAAGCAGAATATGACGAGGAAGCAAGTGATGATGAAGACAGAGATGAGGACGAGAATGATACTTTTATTTATGCGCTACTCAATGACTATTATAGAGGGGATCTAAAGATTGTATTTTAATTATTTTGCTTTGCTTGTTTTGTAGATAAATAGTTTATTGTAGGTAAATACATAGTACGGGGCAGGGGGGCATATTCAAGCACCTTACGTATGAGGGGGAGGAGATGATGTGATAGTTTTGGCAGGAGTTGTTGAAATTTGATTCTTTCAGTAATAATTTAGCAATGCATGAGATAGAGTTGAGTGCAAGGCATTTCAACTTATTAATCAAATTTATTTTAACAGAGAAGAATGTTATGAATGAGCTCGCTCCTGTCTGTAAGATGCTCGTACCCATTCAATTTATCTAGATATATCAAATTTATAATTATCATCTAAATGTTTTGCTTAGTCATCAAATTGAAAATTTTGAAATAGGTTCAGGGCAAGGGAGTATGCATTGGTGGGGGTGGGGTCAAGACTTCAAACCGTTTCTCCCACAAGTAAGTTAAGTAAGAACAATATAAACACTACAATCAAGCTTTAGCGCTATAATTTGCTTTTTGGTCCTTCCCCACCATTCTTGGACACAGCATCCCTACTTTCATAGGAAACTCCCCTATTTTTATCTGGGCTTCATATTATTCATTAGATAATATGAAGCTCATCAGAAACACTGCTATCAAGCTTTTTTGGTATAATTTGCTTTTTTGGCCCTTCCCCACCATTCTTGGACACAGCATCCCTACTTTCATAGGAAATTCCCCTATTTTTATCTGGGCTTCATATTATTTATTAGATAATATGAAGCTCATCAGAAACACTGCTATCAAGCTTTTTAGGTATAATTTGCTGTTTTGGCCCTTCCCCACCATTCTTGGACACGGCACCCCTACTTTCAAAGGCATTCCCCCTTTTTATCCAGGCTTTAAGAATGATTTTGTTCGGTCAGAGGTAAAAAAAATTCATCGAAGTATATGTATTCTGTTTTTAAACTCATGAAAAGAAGTGAGAATGTATCACAAAAAAGTAGTTAGATTGCAATTTTGTCCCCATTTTTTGTATATATTTGCAATAAGAAAAATTCCAGGATTAGACGCAGTTTTTATCAATTTTGAATTCTCATAACTTTGCACTCAGACCAGATATTTGGAATCTGAAAACTGTTTTGTGAAGTTCTACGCTTGTTCTTTCTTGTGAGCTAGGCATTAGAATGAAAACACTGAAATATTTTTTTTGAGTGACATGGCTAATGTAGACAAGGAAAAACAAGGGTCCTAAAATAGAACCCTGTGGTACTCCTGCTGAAATATCTCCCCAATTAGAACTCTGGCCATTCAGAACAGTTCGCTGTTTACGATCCTTAACCCTATTCAACCCGGGGGGGGGGCCATTATGGCCCCCCCTATCAAAATTGTTTTAATAGAATCTTAGTCATGAGAGATGTGACTTTGAAACTTCTTGACTTTTATCAAAATTTAATAGGCTACATAATTTTCAACTTTTCATTGTCAATTGTTGTGTCACGTGACGACTGCATGCCCCTTTTTGGAGACCGGTCACAAAGAAAATCGTAAATCCTCTGTTATTTTCTCCCCAGGAGCATAAAATACAAAGTTATATATACCATTCGATTCGTCTTGAAGAATGCTTTCATTTGATATATAGTTTGTTAATATCTGCTTACTTCCGCAAGTTTTAATATATATGACGTCATACAACTTGATGACGTCATATTTCGAATAAATTAGTATATTATTCGTGAAAATTTGCTCAAAATGGTGTGATCATGAATTGAGATGTCTAATTTCATTGACTAGAAGTCAAAAAGTATAATATATCACTGTAACTATTGTCTCCATTCTATTTAGTGTCCGTAAATTGGACGTAATTAGCCATAATTAGCAGATGCAAATTTCAAAATTCAAATTATCAATTAAAATGTCTTCATAGACTCATGGCCATCACTTTTGCAGCATTATTAGCTACATATCTCTAACAAATCAGTAAATATCTGGTGTTTATGAACAGTCGCTGGTTTTCCTTGATTTTGCTATTGTATTTGGTTGCCTAGCAACGAATCACGTGACA
>REGM01000693.1:19829-34540 GCA_004194415.1 Aurelia aurita
GGATCTTAATATCTTGGATCTTAATATCTCGGATCTTAATATCTCGGATCTTAATTTCTCGGATCTTAATTTCTCGGATCTTGAATCTTGGATCTTGAATTATACCATCCCGTCCAGAATAGTAGTTTACAATCCTGGACAAAAGTTATGAGACTGCAGATTGATTTGACCCTCTCCCAAGTTCAAAGTTCCCCCCTCCCCCCTAATCAATGTTGTTCGAGGCTGGAACACTTCAATTATCACCAACATGCATTCGGAAATCATTGTTGAGCAACATTGACACAGGGGAGGGGGGGTTTGCAAAATTATAATTCCATTATTATTCACAATACAATTCAACAGTAAAAAACGATGCCAGTCTCCTAACTTTTTGTCCAGGATTGTAGGTAAGAAAAAAAAAACAAACCTTGAACTCGAGAAATGCATGCTTATCTATATAAAGTTATAAATATTATACATATAGTTATAAATTTAATTCAAAATATATGAGTAAAGATTCGCCAACACAACAGAAATATGATCAATACAACATTCGTAGCTGTTTGAGCTAATGTTAATCATCACTATACATTTTTCCCAAAAACGTCTACTTTGATAAAAACCCTGCTCTTCAAAAAGGCAACTCCTCAAAAAGGCTACTCTTCTCTCTGCTGCATCAAATTCTATTTGGCGTTCTATAGTTCTCGGTCTTTCGAGTTTTCGATCTCTTTAGCTTAACTGCCCTGTGCCTTCTATTTCTCATCACTACTGATGAAGGGTTATGCACGATACGTTTAGTGTTTTTCAATCTTGGCATTTTAGTTTATTTACCACATAATTTTATGTATATTTGATCATATGGGCCTGCTGCACGCCGGCAGTAATATCTTGCGATTGAATGCCCAGGAGTATTGCAGTAAGAGCAGTGTAGCCGTCTGAAATATGGCCTCTGGCAATATACTTGGAAACCAGGAGGCAAGAATGGGGGTTGCGGATAAGGTGGAGAGGCAGAGGGGAAGTGAAAGCTCTGTATCTGGGGATTATTGGGAAGGTGAGGTGCGAGTGTAGGATTCTGCATAGAAGTATTTGTTGTCTTGTTGAAAGTTTTATCCACCTTGTTTACGGCCTCAATTATCCGTTTGTAATCTCTGTCCCCCAATGATGCCAATACGGATGTTTTGTATTGATCCCTATCTTTATTACTGCGTTCGAGCAGGATAGAGTATACGCTCGAATAATAGTCTGCCTTTTTGTCTTTGGGATCTCTGGCAACATCCTTCAAATGTTCGGCCTTCTCAAGGGCCAAATGTTTATCAAAGGCAGTAGACTGACGCAAGGCATAATGCACAATGCATCTCTTGATAGAGTCTACTGTCGGTTTTTGGACTTACTCCATCGATTTTAGACGTTCCAAGATGGCAGCTAGGTTTGGCTCGGGGAGTGTAGGCAAAAAGGGGTAGCAGGGTGAAAATTAAGGCAAAAATAAGAAGGCATAATTCACTAAAATGTTGCAAAAAACTGCATTCGAGACCAACCAATTCAAAGGTTATCTGTTTTTCTCTTTTGCTATCAATGATTCTTGTCGCTAATGACATATGACACAAATATCAAAGAAACTTTCCATTTCCTTTGGAAAATTTAAAGTATTCAGAATTAACTGTTCAAATATTAAATGAAAAATGAATAACACAAAGAGAGCGATCCTTTAAATTTTCTAAAATATGTACTTTCGCTGCTTAAAAAGTTGCAGTAAAATTTCTAGCTGAATGCTGGCAGTAAAAAAACAGGTCTTCTAGTCAGTGGCGGAAGAGCTGCGGGCAAAGGCGAAGCAAATGTGGCTAGCTGTGAGGCCATTTGTGAACCTTCAGACCTTTACATTTTCTTTTCCTTTGACGCGTTTCTCCGCAACTACAACAACACAAACGAACAACACCATGTGGGCCTAAACGGATAAAAATAGAAGCTGAACTGACAGAGAGAAGATATGAGAGAAATGTGACATAATTAACTGGGAAGTAAGATCAAATTTTATCAAATCTACAATCAGAATATGTCTCACCCTCAGAATTTTTGCTTTTTGTTCTTGCCTTGTTTTCTTGAACTTCAGCTGTTTTTTTCTTTTTTTTGGCTGCAAGTGTGTTTACTATATCAGCTTTAGCAATTCTTTTCAGACTCTTCTTTCTATTGCCTTCTTTAAAATATTTTCCAGGAGTTATTCCCAATACCTGGCATACATCTCTTTGAAATTTGCACCCATCAAAGACTGGCACAAAGACAACAATACTGCAGTCTCAACTGTCTTTCGTCCTGCTAACTGCGTCGTTGGGCATAGTCTCCAAATCAAATTATGGAGACACTCATTTGGATTCTGAGTTCCTCTTCTTGAGCATCTCTTCAGCAAATCATCTTTTGACANTTCAGCTGTTTTTTTCTTTTTTTTGGCTGCAAGTGTGTTTACTATATCAGCTTTAGCAATTCTTTTCAGACTCTTCTTTCTATTGCCTTCTTTAAAATATTTTCCAGGAGTTATTCCCAATACCTGGCATACATCTCTTTGAAATTTGCACCCATCAAAGACTGGCACAAAGACAACAATACTGCAGTCTCAACTGTCTTTCGTCCTGCTAACTGCGTCGTTGGGCACAATCTCCAAATCAAATTATGGAGACACTTATTTGGGTTATGGGTTCCTCTTCTTTAGCATCTCTTCAGCAAATCATCTTTTGATAATCGCATAACCATCAGGACCAATCGTTTCCCTATTTCTGCAGCCAGGTTCAACTGAATTTGCTACTGCTCTTTGCCAAAAACAATAGTAATTAATTAGTCACGTGATTCGTTGCTAGGCAACCAAAAACAAGGGAAATTTGACAAATTTATAGCTTCCTGACAAGAAAAATTCTATTTAATTAATTACTCTATCGATTTTCTCCAAAATTGTTGCAAATAGTAGGAAACATATCATAGCTTCAAAATACATACATTGTAGCAATTTTCAGTATCTATTTTTAACATAATTAGTTTTAAATTATTCTTTTGTTTCATGTGCTGATTATCTTCACAGTTTTTGTCCCTCTTTGTCCAGTAAATATGGACTCAAATTGACTTAACCCTATCAAGCCTAGGGTATTTGGTGCTCTAGGAAGACTAGGAAGACCCTATTTTATTTCTGTTCTGTACAACATAGAGCCATGAAACTTGGCATGTGTATAGTACATCATGAGATGAACCCAAAATGGAATCTATTTTTAGATATGTCACGTGACCTGCTCATGACGTCACAATGTTACATTTTCAACATCATAAGGGTTCAGTATTAAACACTTTCAATTGATGATTTCCAGAAAACGAAAAGCAGTAAGGATATCAGTCCACTTTTTATGTATTCTGTGGTCAAATTGTATTTGATTTGTGAACAAATTTTATTAAAAAATGCTGACGTAAAAAATTAAAAGAATGTGCACATGCGCATTGCATAAATACAGCGATTTACTAGTCCAAATTTCAAAAGAAGTACTCAGTTTGATAGAGCATCTAAAATAGGTCATATTCCTAGCTTTACATTGATTTGCCAAGTTCCCTGTAGATGTTATTAGGATTTATTCAAAATTTGTGGTTGACTTCTTTTGAAAATGAATTGTGTTTACCCCCTGGAATGAATTTAATTTTTCTAAAAAATATAGTTTTGGGTGTAAGAAAGATAACAAGTAAAAGTCAGAAAGTTACAGAGTGGTAAGTGAAGGATATACGGCAGAAAAGCTGCTAGGGGGCTGATTCAGCCCCCCCTGATGCAGCCCCCCCTAAGCTTGATAGGGTTAAATACTGATAGTGTTAATAGGGTTAATTAATTGCTGGATGTTTTGTCCAAATTAAAAACTAAGAATAAACACACATTTATACAAGTGAATAACACAAAACACTGGAATACAATTTGGATAGTGAGGACCTGCTGCCTGAAAGGGTCTCATTTTCAGCAGTTTTGGTACGATTTTAGGTCATGTTTTGCCAATTTGCCAAAGCTTGGAATTATTATTATTATCGATTTATTTATCGCTGGATTAAAAATACAATAGCTAAATAAATAGTCGCTAATTAATTCCAACGTTAAAATAATTTATATACAATATTACATAAGAAAGTAGTGAGTAAAATATTTACAAGTTATCAAAGTATACAATATAAAACGGAAATCTAAAAACATTTATCATAAGTAGCCCAAGTTTGGAATAAAAATGTGGTAAAAGTATTTATCATAAAAAGCCCAAATTCTGAATAAAAATGCGGCATAATTTGCAAGGACAATTTTCTCCGTACCAATTTTTTATCTTCGTTTTAAACTGACAAAGGGATTCTGAATTCCGTATCGTTGGTGGTAACGTTTGCCACAGCTGCGGACCTTTAAATCGGACGCTTTCTGTCCCGTTGTTGACTGATCTTACCCTTGGTTGAACAAATTCGTTATTGTTACGCAAATTGTAGTGAATTGTATTTTCACAGAATATTTCCTGCATAAATGAAGGATTCAGGTCATTTCTAGTTTTGTACATCTCGATCATAAGTATTTGCAAGTTCTTTGTATGAACAGTAACTGCACAGTCCTTCTGTAATAGCTCACTAAAAGAAGATTCGGTGTCCTTATATGTAATTCTCAAGGCCCTTTCCTGTATTTTGTTGATTTTTTGGTTAAGCTGCCTGCTGTGAAACATCCAGATTAAAGGACAGTATTGAAACTGACTGGTAATAAATGCCCTCATTAAGCTTCTTAGTTTGTTCTGATCCATATACGGGGATATGCGAGCAAGTGCATAAAGTTTATTGCTAGCTTTTTGGCAAAGTTTCGAGACGTGATGGTCAAAGGAGAGTTTGTTGTCAATATGAATTCCGAGTAATTTCTCTTCAGAGCTATTAACGACATCAGTATTTCCAATCTTAACAGTAATTGGATCATCACATCTCTCCCCAAGAACCAAAAGATGACATTTATCTGCATTTAATTTCATAAAGTTGTCGGCAAACCATTTTAAGGCTACATTACAGTCATTTTCAAGCTTATGAGTTATGTTATCTAGGTTCTTATCGCAAGCATAGATTGTAGTATCATCTGCATAATTACAGATATCTGAGTTTTGAATAAAAAGCAAGAGGTCATTGATGTATATGTTAAACAACAGAGGGCCTAAAACTGATCCCTGAGGAACACCGCGTTTTAGGTCTTTCCAAGAACTGAAGGAACCATTTACCTTAACTCTCTGTTGTCTGTTTGTGAGGTAATCGTTAATGAGTGTTAATGCTTCGTGAGAAAAACCATAGGCATGCAATTTTGCAATCAAAAGATCATGTCTGATACAATCAAATGCCTTGGAGAGATCCATCAATACAGCCCCTGCCTTACCACCTTCATCAAGGCTAATTTTGAATTTTTCTAGGAGTCTTACGAGCGCATGTTGAGCACTGTAATCTTTTCGAAAACCACAGAGAAGTGACGATAAAAAGGGTGTAATATAAGTAACTATCTGTTTATCCATTATTCTTTCAAACAGTTTTGAGACTGTCGGCAGAACGCTAATTGGCCTAAAGTTAGTCCTGGTATTGGTTGGTCCATTCTTGGGAAGAGATGTGACATCTGCGCACTTAAGCTCATCGGGAAAGGTCGAATTTTCAATACAATCATTAAAGATTTGCGTCAAGGGCTCCACACATATATCAGAATTAGATTTAAGGATTTTGGGAGGAATATTTTTGTGCGTTGTTGCTTTCTTAGGATTTAAATTCCTAACTTCCTTGTCAACGGTATCAGGAGTAACTTTTTGAAAAACGAAGGGGTCAGCATTTTGATAATGACCTTTGATTTTTAGAATACTAGGATGATTCGAAAATTTTTGTACAGCCTTCTCAACAGCGTCTATTATTCCATCTGTTGCATTTTCATCATTGGAAATTTCATTAATTCCAAGAGAATCGGTAACGGTAACGAAAAATTCATTCATAGTTTCTGCAACTTCAACGTCATTGGAAATAATTGTGTCACCTTCAATCAGAACTATTTTATTATTAGATTGTGATTTGTCAGAGAAAAAAGGTTTCACAGTCTTCCAGAATTTTTTATTGTCGGTGATAAGAGAGATGTCTAAGTTATTGTAATAGTTTCTTTTTTCTTTTCGAAATAATTTAACACAAGAATTTCGCTGTTTACGAAATTTGTTCCAATTTTCAGCAGTTCGATCTTCGTTGTATTTATTGCGCAGTCTAGAACGCAACATGGTCGCTTTGCGCAAGGCACGGGTCATAAATGGTTTATCATTTGCCCGGACATACTTTTTCTTAATTGGAGCATGTTTGTCAAGAACTCTATCAAAGGCAGTTTCAAATGAATTGTAATTCAAATACGATGGCACTATTTTTCCTAACTCCTCTCGAAGATCATTCCTGAAAACATTCTCATTATAGTTTTTGTAATTTCTATAGTTAATTACCGTTGGTCCTTGTTTGGGAAAAGTAGTTTTAAGGATAGTAACAACCATTTTATGGAAATCAGACAGGCCAGTTTCAACCGTAGTAGTTTGTTGCACGCTCCTGTTTCGGTTTGTCAGTACAAGATCTATACATCTTGGTGTATGGGATTTATAGCAAGTTGGCTCTTTGACAAGATTTTTGAGACTATATAGGTCCAAAAAATTTTTGAGCTGTTCCTCTGTTTCAGTCATATTGAAGTCTCCTATAAACATAAAGTTTTCATAAGTTTCACTGTAGTGGTCGAGCGCACGACCGAGGTTTTCAAATAAATTATCCTGAGACTGGGTTGGTGGTCGATAAACACTAAACAGTACCCATTTCTTTTTCCTCAAATTTATCTCGAAACTAATGCATTCGATGCCATCGGAAAATTTAAAAGACTTTAATTGATGCGAAGGTATATCACTTCGGACATAGACTAGTAAGCCACCACCATTTGCATTTCTGTCTAATCGAAAGGGAGTTGCAAATCCCTCTATGGCAAATTGCCCCGTTGGAAAGGAAGCATCAATTTTTGTTTCGGAAATCATCAATATATCTAGACTTTGTGAAGCGATTTCTTTGAGCGCATCAAATTTATTTCTAACAGAATTGATATTTAGGTATCCAATAATGACCCTACCAATGTTTCTTATTCTTAACAATTTTAATGTGGATTTGGCATCAATAGCATTATCATCAGCTATAAGGGGGGTAGCTGCGGAGGAGTCACAGAGAATAGCTGATACCTCTGTGGTTAAGGGAGGCTTATCTGAGCCATGGGCACTCTCATCTGACTGAGAATTAGGAATACTGGGTGAGTGCGAGGAAAAATTGGGGGACCAGTATGGGCTCGTTGTATCGAAATCTAGTCAATAGTAACCTAAAGCTCTTAAAAAATTGTTAGCTAAGAAACAAGTACCTTGATAATTTAGGTGAAGTCTGCTCCCATTCAGATGAAGATTGGGATCAATGTTACGATTATCGATAAATGGAATCTTTCTTTGCTGACACATTCGCTCTAGCTTTCCATTAACATCCATTGCTTTTTCGTATAAACGATCTCCACGAGGTACGATACCAGAAACATACACCTTGTTTTCATTTGTGTTTAGTGCCTGTGCCAGTTCTGCAATGTTTTCGGCGATAGTTTGTGCAGAATCCTTTCCACTTAAATCATTGGTGCCACAGTGCAGTATGATTGTTTCAGGGTTCTTTTTCATTGTAGGGGTAACATGGCTGTTCATATCGTCGATGTTCGCACCAGGGAAAGTGTAAACATGAACATTTTCCTGATGGTCAACTGCCTCCTTCATTTTGTAGCCTTTTATGTTCTTTACTATCGAATCTCCAAGCACTACGGTTGTAGGTTTTGTATATCTTCTTGCCTGCCTTTGATTTTCGGCGGCGCTTTGTCGTTGTCTATTTAAGAGAACTGCCTGTTTGCTTAGGCCAGACTCTCCATCATCGATATCCTCCTTTTCCACTCCTTCATCATTGTTTGTTCTCGATTTGTCGGTTGAAAGCGGACTGAACCTGTTGTAAAGTGCAGGATATTCCGTCATGCTGAGATTTGCTTGTTATTTGCTTGTTATTTTTTGTGGAAATTATCGCTGTTTACATGTCTTGGTATAGAAATATAGAAAGTTCATGAAAAGGTATAGATTTGTGGTTCCAAATTTATGAAATTAGATATAGAAATGAGCAGTCAGGGTAGCACCCCTTACCCAAAGAGAATCCCAGTGCCTCTCCTGGGTTAGAAATCTTGCACCACTTATGCAAAACTGGGTAAGAAATGTTGAATAGTTCTCTACAGTCCTGTCCACATTCAGGAGATAACAAACCCCTCACATTTCTGCCATAATAACAGAGCTAAAATCAGACACAATGTTTTGCATTGTTACTCTGTATAAAATCTCAGCAATTGAAAATACAATTTTCATAGTCATTCTTCTACATATTTGTTTTGAAACCATTTCCAGCGAAATTAGTTACTCTGCATAGTAAATCATATTATTTCCTATTTCCAACAGAACTACGTTGAAACCCTTCCAATTGAAAAGCTAAAGAAGTTGGTTTATGTAAAATATAAATGTGGAGCTGGCAGCATGGAGTTTATTCAGAGCATTTTATAGGATGATGCACAGCATGAAGAAAGCTACATCGAACCTACTAACCCCAACTTGCCACAGTGGTGTAAATGTGGGAAATGTAAAGAAATGCAGCATGCCATTGAAAACAAGTGTCGTCCGTCAAAAGGCTGATTGCATCACATCAACAAGAAAATTTGGTAAATTTTGCCTTGATCCAGAAAACTTGGAATGGCAATCAAAAATATTACAGATATCCGAAATGACAACAGAGACAATAGCACACATGCTTTTCGCAAGGCTGCCTAAGGACAATTTGTCTTATGGCAACATGGTTATCTGGAAAGGGCAACCGTAAGGTTGTCCCATCTTGTGCTGTTTTGTGCATCAGGAACAAGTACCCCTCACCAACTGGAATCTATATGGGTTTCAAGGAACAGTAAACAAAGAAAGGAACATTTATCATTATGCTTTTTGTGCATTAACACTGTTTTCCTGAGTAGGAATTCTGGAGACTTTTTGAGAAAGATTTTTATTTATTGAGATTTCTTATTTGTATCTTTTACAGTGTTTCATGCCTCCAAAGAATTCTTAGCAGACATAATGTGAAAAATTATTGCCTTGTTAATGTGCACAAGGCCTTTACGCTAGATGTATACACATTTTATTTCTTTGCAATGTCAAGCCTGCTTAGGTATCTTTTTGCGATTTCACTAGTAGGCTCTAGAGGGGTTTGTCCAATTGTAGCAGCGATATTTCTTGGGTCATCTTCTTTTAGAAAAGCCTTTTTGTTTAACCGTCCATATTCTGAAATTTTTGGACAATATAGATGAGTAAGAAATTAAAATAACCGATAATACATAAAAGACAATGAAACGTAAAGCATAAAAATTAAAGAAAGGGTAGTACCTTTTTTTTTTTTTTTGGACAGTACAGATGAGTAAGAAAATAAAATAACCGATAATACATAAAAGACAATGAAACGTAAAGCATAACAATGAAAGAAAGGGTAGTACCTTCCTCATGAAAGTAGGGCCAGTCTCAATCCACCCGGCCGCCCACAAGGCAAGCCAAGTGTATGAAGAGTGAAATTCGCGTTTCTGAAATTTTTTTTTATTCTAGCATAGCGGTTGTGGTTTATTCTAGCATAGCCGTAGTGTGTACCTGTGCCTATGTCTTCCATCTTCAAATTGTCAAATGAAGAGAGACCTGATGCACGTGTTAAATTAGCATCAGGTGTGGGATGCAATAAATCACTCTACATTTCAAGGTTTTGAGAGGTTTTATTGTCTTGTTGTATTGGTTGTTTGTTTTCTAATTTTTTATTTTTTTTTTGGACAGTACAGATGAGTAAGAAAATAAAATAACTGATAATTACATAAAAGACAATGAAACGTAAAGCATAAAAATGAAAGAAAGGTTAGTACCTTCCTCATGAAAGCAGGGCCAGTCTCAATCCACCCGGCCGCCCACAAGGCAAGCCAAGTGTATGAAGAGCGAATTTCGCGTTTCTACAAATTTGTTTTATTCTAGCATAGCGGTTGTGGTTTATTCCAGCATAGCCGTAGTGTGTACCTGTGCCTATGTCTTCCATCTTCAAATTGTCAAATGAAGAGAGACCTGATGCACGTGCTAAATTAGCATCGGGTGTGGGATGCAATAAATCAATCTACATTTCAAGGTTTTGAGAGGTTTTATTTTCTTGTTGTATTGGTTGTTTGTTTTCTAATTTTGAGTTTTTGTTTTGTAATATTTCGCACAATGGGTGTTCTCCTCTCCCCTGCGTGTATTTTGTGTCTTGCGTGTTGTGCTGTGAAAACAGTAAACATTAATTTCAAGGCGACTCAAAAGAGGGCCTAAGCATAAATATGAATTATATTTTTCAACAACAAGTCGGAATGTTGTGATGTAATTTATATTCAAGTTTCTGTAGATATTTGTGGTGAAATCCGTCATAGCGGTTGTGTATATTTGTGCGTAGGTCACCTATCTTCAAATTCTCAAACGAAGAGGGACCCGAGGTATGTGCACAATTAGCTTCGGATGTGTAATGTTATAAAACAATCTATGTTTCGAGGCCGACATATGTGTGTTGTTTGTTGTGATTTTGAATAGCCAAGAATCAACCTCGCATCCAATCCAAGGACCGGCCAGAAAAGGTGGACCAACGATGGATGCAAGGACTCAGGACCCGAGACCAAGACTCTGGCAAGGAACCAGGACCAAGACCAGGGCCAATTCACAATGTGGTAGGAATGCCCAGGACAGACCAAGGAAAAGCTTGAAGAGATCCGCGAGAGGATCCCGCTTTCGCTCACGCTCTCATAAGAGAGCAATCAAGTTTGGTTTGTTGAAACAATAATGTATAAAATTGCGGTATCCAAACTAATGCACGAATGAAAAGGCGAATAAAAGATAGGTGTGAGTTATTCGCCATCTTCGCGCCGGCCCAAGGCAGCCCAAGCAAGCCTTTGTAATACACACTTGCGCAGCGAACCGCGGCTAGCATTTTTTCGGTATGTTTGATAGGACTGGTTATAATCAATCATTTATGTCAGACTGTTGCATGTTTATTTGTATTTGTGAAATTGATTGTTATGTTGTTTTGTTGTAGTTAAAGGATATTAACATGTGATAAATATGGATACAGAGTTTACAGACACAAATTGTCAACCAATTCCTGCACAGAAAGATTTTACATTTCGGAGCAATTAAATCGGAATGTTTTTTCTGTGCAGGTGCCCCAGCAGATTAGCGTCCTAATCCACTATTGCGTCTGTTGTTATTTAGTTTCTTAATTGATTGGTTATATATGTCATTATTTCCTATTGCATCGGTTGTTGTTTAGTTTCTAAATTGATTAGTGTATAATGTTTATATATCCTGTTGAATCAGGTTATTATATTTCAGAGCTACTTTTCTCCTGTTGTATATTTGTCTTGTAAGTGGGTAGTTAATCTGCCCTTGAGTAGATAATGAACAGGTGGGCGGGCCTAAGCATCAAGGTGCTATGTAATCATTTCTGTTTTACCAATTTTGGTTTCATATTATAGTTCATATTATAGTTTCATATTTTATTTCATATTGAGTCAATCCTGGTTGACTCAAACAGACAGGTGGGGCTAGGCATCAAGGTGCTATGTAATCATTTCTGTTTTACCAAATTTGGTTTCATATTATAGTTCATATTATAGTTTCATATTATATTTCATATTGAGTCAATCCTGGTTGACTCAAACAGACAGGTGGGGCTAGGCATCAAGGTGCTATGTAATCATTTCTGTTTTACCAAGTTTGGTTCCATATTCTAGTTCATAGCATAGTTTCATATTATATTTCATATTAAGTCAATCCTGGTTGACTCAAACAGACAGGTGGGTCTAGGCATCAAGGTGCTATGTAATGCATTGTACTTCCTTGTTACTAGAAGTTTCCCTGTTTTCTTATTGAAAGCAAGCTTGTGGTCTGCCTATGTGACTGTTCCAGTCAATTGCTGCTAGGTATTTCCGTGCTTTGAAAGCACCAAATCTGTAATCAAGAACACATATTTTAGAAAAAATGCTGGTTGTTGATCCTAGAAGGAGAAGAGAGCATTGATGAATAATTTGATGAATAATTCAAGATGATTGCTTCTGAAAGCTACACACTGTCATATAGGCTCAAAAGGCTGTATTAGCAGTCCTCAATGAATTATGATAAATGTAAGAAATTAAGAAACTCTACAAGAAATTTAAATTGCTAAGAACTGGGCCCAATGTTAAGAAAAAGTACTGGAAACTTCAGAGCCAAATTTTTTATGAAAAAAGGGTATACGCAGGCTGTCTGCTTGGGAAAGGAATACATTTTATACTAGCAATAACAATAGTCAGTGAGTACGGCGTTTTTTCCTTTCCTTTTCCCTCCTCCGCTCCGAGTCTGCACGCAGGCTAATAGTAACAGGTCTTTGTGGTTCTGTTGGCGTTGCAATTCTTTGTTCACTTTGAATTCAAAATTCAATCACCCATGGCAAGTTGTTTTGTGACCACAACTGAAATCAGACAACTACACATTCCACAAAACAAAAAAGAGATTAAGGTTTTATGCCTTAAACGTTTCATGATTGTGTGATCACAATACGTTGCTTACATAGATTTACTTTGTTGGCCTCTGTTCCGTCTCCGTCCCCGCAGTTGCTTCGCAATTACTTATTTATGTCCTTCCCAATCGCTCCCAAGTTTTTAATTAACTCGAATAGTATTGCGGCTCCGCTGCAATCAATTTTTATCAATCAAACTAAATGTATGTCATTAATCACTCTTTATAGATGTACCTGATGAACCTCCTGCGAAAAGAAGATCCACTATTCAAGGATTCTTTGGAATTGTTGGGGGCAAACGACCTATTATAGCAAAAAGAAAAAAACAGATTCCACCAAGGAAGAAGTCACTACAGCCTTCACTTTGTATTACATGCGCCAAATAAGTTATCAGTTTCCTAACCTATTTCTTCATAACAAAGGAGACTTTTTTACTGCCTCTTTTGCATTATTGCTGAAAGCTTTGCATTAAAGGGAATAGATATAGCTATATCGAGTGGCCGCTATAAATAGGCAAAAGAAACGCTGACACACCCATTTTTTCTTTAGCTACACAATGAAACGGCACTTGTCAAAGTAATCAATACAATAGGTTATATTCTTGGCCCGGCCCAGCTTTTAACCATATCGATTCCCTTTAATAGTCAGTAATCAAGGTTCATGTAACTGAACTTATGGAAACAGATTCTCTTTATTTATAGTGAAGCAATAAAAAGAAAGAAGAAGCCAAAGGAAGGAAAGGAGAAATACATTTTGAGCAGATCAGACAAAACAACCAGGAACAGGCATGTCTTAAGGAACCATCCATCTGTAATTGTGAGTAGCAGTGGCATGTATGGATTTATTATTGAAGCAAATGATAATCAAGCAAAGAGGCTAATGGAACAGATTGCCGCAACAGAGAATGAAAGCAGCGAAAGTGAAGCGAATGCAGAAGAAGAAGTTGTTATATCAGAGCCCCCACCTCAATCAGTAAAACAACATGCTGAAAGCACAGAACATTCCGTCAACACAACAGAAGAGCATGCAGCAAACATCAGTCGATACTTTGATGATTCCGATGACAACCAAATTGAACCAATGGAGTGCTTGGAAGAAACTCAAGTACCTAACAATCTTGAGAAAAGGTCTTTTTGCATAAGTAATGAACCTAACACCAAAAAAGGACAATATGAAAGTGGTATTCAAAACTATTTTTCCAAAACTGCTGCAAAGGATGATACGAATTACAGCTCAGAATTTTTTATTTTCAAAGGAAAAATTGACGCTTTAACAGCATCAGTTGAGCTGCTGACTAAAAAAGTCACAGAAAAAGAGAAAGGAGCCAAACAGTCTTTAGGACCATGTTGTCACTGGAGAAAAAATCTATTGAAGAGACTCTGGACACTTTTAAGAGATGGTCTGATGCGGCTAATATAGTGGAGTTACTTGAGTTATGCCCAAGAATCCAGTTGTTTCCTGGCAATGAACAACAGCACTCTGTTTTGCGCTGTAACACCTGTTTTGATTATTTGATACGAGACAACAAACATTTTTCAAAAGAGACCCAGTCTGCAATTGATGTCCTGCAAACTGCAAAAAAGGGGCCAGGTCGAAAACACGGAAAACGCGGAAAAGGCAAACTTTCCGCGTTTTTCGCGTTTTCGTTTTGGCTATAGGTGATTTTCGAAAACGCGGAGAACGCGGAAATTTCTTCATATCAAGTTTTATAAGTAGTTTTTCGTAGATATTGTTCAATATTACGTTAAGCTATATTTACGAATGACTCCTCTACCAAAATAGACATCTTAGATCTTGAAAGGGACTCTATAATGATTTTCTTGGCAAGAAAATTTTCTTTCGAATGATTTTATTCAAGGTCAATTTTCGCACAATTTTTTGTGGAAAAGCTTTTAAACATTGTTCTAGGTTTTAGCTGAATCAACCAAATCAGCCATGTAGATTCTGAATCTACTATTAATGAACAATTATTATGCTGAGGTATTATCATAATGAACAGTTACTGCATTTTTCTAAAAGGCCTTGTCATTTTTCCATATCTTAACTTTTCTCATTGTTTTATGGGCCAATCAAAT
>REGM01000694.1:1671-17467 GCA_004194415.1 Aurelia aurita
AATCACTTCAAAGTTTGGTTTAGAGAGATTGAACATAGGAAAACAAACTGTTAATACAAAGAATGATGTTTCCCTGACCTATTAATTACAAATTGCATACCCTTCAAGCAATAATCTTCGTCTGTACAAACAAAATAAATCAATTTGACTGATGCGTACGGAATCACTCTGCGAGGGCCTAAAGTGTGCCCACTTTTTAACAGTAATGTTTATGAGTCCCTATTGACCGAAGCGATATCAACAAGTCAAAGAGCACAGGGAAACAAGGGACGAAACGTCATAAGTCTATACGAATGCAACATGGTTCGAAAGAAAACCTTTCCAAAGCAGAAAACGTAATGTTTTTATTCGAATTGAAGTTTTAATTAAAGATTTGCGTTTGAATTACAAAACTGTCCTATTTGTTTACATTGCTTCCTTGTTCCGAACTTTATCACAGCTGGCTAGTCGCAACGGCAGCCCAAAATTTTGATGTTTTTAGGTGGTCGTCAGGGAGCCTTTTACCAGCATGCTTTGCGCGGCCGCCATCTTTAGCATTATTGTCTAGTGCTGTGCACCAAACAACCGTTGCGTTGAACCGTGTATAAATTCAACTGCACATTTTTCACTGCTTTTGTAAAAATCGTGGGAAGTAAGTTTGTGGCTAATAATAGTCATTGCGAAGAGAAATGAAGCATCCGAAGTTAGAAATGAAATGTCGACGACAGATGTAAAATTTCCCAACTTCATTTCATCGCATGGTTCTTGCCAGAGTCCAGAAAAAGGTCAAACCTTCCTCCGAATGCCAATTTCATTGGTTAAACCTTCCCCATGTTATCAAGTCAAAATAACCAGATTTTTCGAACTCCTCTTGTTGTTTAACCCCAAAATTTATAAACCAGTTGCTGTTGCCAAAATAACCCAAGATTTTCTTAGGTCTCTTGTGAACTTACCAATCCTTCCTCAAATATGACATTGACAAGCAAAACCTTCCTCCGGCTCACAGCGGCGGACCCGTGACTTTTTCTGGACTCTGGTTCTTGCAGTATGATATTTCAAACAGTGCATGCATTTTTCTATCCACTCAGTGCATTGTTTTGTTGCGATTACGTTCAGGCTATTCACGGCCCCCCTCCCTCATTTGGTGTGCTAATGGTTCTAAAAATTGGGATTGGTGCGAACAACCAGCCCACAAAAACCCCAACTTTTATCAAGGGGCTTTAACATTCAAATAGAATAAAATAGAAACGAGGTTGTTTCATACTATCAGCTGGAACTTTGGATCCTCTTGTAACAAGTTTAGTAGATACAACTGCCTTTTCGTATTTCTTGATCTGTTCTTCTGATACCTTCAATTCTCTGTTCGTCTTAGCACTTCCAATACCAGCGGCTGAAACCGAGGCTGTTAATTTTACATCAATCCCTTGCTTTTTCAATGTCTCTAGCTTTTCCTTTGAGATTTCTTGCAGCTTTGTAAACCTAGAGTAGGCGTAAGTAGATCCTATAAAAGCGAAATGTGCATGGTGCCCCAAAAAATTGTTCGACGTTTGATTAAATATTAAAAAACAACCAACGGGCTCCATGGTAAGATAGCCCTGTCCCCAATATTTTTAATTAATCTTAGAGACTACGATCTTGCAAATCCGATGAGTATTCACGGAGACTATCTGTATTAAGGGGAATGGAACGGGGAATGAAACGGGGAATGGAACGGGGAATGGAACGGGGAATAGAACGGGGAATGGAACGGGGAATAGAACGGGGAATGGAACGGGGAATGGAATGGGGAATGGAACGGGGAATGGAACGGGGAATGGAACTTTGTACAACAAATATTCTCGTTATCATTTTACTGGCATAAGTTGAAACTATATTATATCAAACACTTCTATCAATTAATTCTTGGTTATAAATTCAAATATTTCCAAATCCAACGACCGAGATAAAGAGAGCAAAAGTGACCTGAAGAGATTCCTTGACCAAAAGAGATACTCCTGAGCAACTTTCATCAGATTCTCCTGGGTCAGGGTCACAAAATTATGAAATTGAGATTTTTGGCGGAAAAAACTGGAACCATTTCACCCTGCCTGCCTCCCCCCCAAATGATATGGTTAATGTCATTTCTCGCCAGGATCAACATACCTTGCTCCCATGTCCATTGATTCAACAAAATGAGTTCCAAATGTATCAAGGAAGCGGCCATAGTTTTTCTTGTTTTGCAAGGTCCTCACATTCGCAACGAAGTTGTCAGTAAATGCAGGGGGCGTTCCCGTTTGAATTTTTCCTTCGTAGACTGTACATGTTGCTTCACTTCTGATGACGGATTTCGTGTTTGATTTAAACGTTTTTGACATTCTGCTATATTCTACACTGGCTGAGAAGGATGCCTTCACGATCTTGATATTTCCTGCAAGTGTAAAAAAAGTGTCAAGCTTTTCTGTAACAAAGAATTCAAAAATACACAATCACATATTAAATAAATTTCACTGGGCTTCAATTTGTTCTTTTACTGACATGGGGGCCTACCAACGAGCCTAGATTACAATATGATAACGAAATGTGAACAACCTTATACCCCATTCACACTTACAAGTTTTTTTTTTTTTTTTTTTTATTCAATATAAAAATTTACAAAAACGAGCTACTTAAGACACTACGTACAAACCACTTTACAACACTACAAGGACGATGCCATAGGGAGCAAAATATCATGACTACCCCATGGCATTTATACGAAGAACATACAACTAAATTTCAACTACATATACAACTACAACTAAATTACAACTAAATATACAACTAAATTGCAACTTAATAATACAACTACAAATAGCTATATATAAACGATTTTTACTGATAGATACAGAAGCCAGCTTCACACTTGGTGTCAGGCTAGCATAGGCGATAACGCTGAACAACCGAAACCCCAGGCGAGAGAACACTTACAAGTTAAAGCAGCTTGAACAAAACCAGGTTATCGAATTGGGCCTTCTAATTGGTCAATCCAACAAATCGAATCCATTTGATTGGTTGAAATTTAACCTGGGTTAGATAACGCTGGTTTAACTGTGTCAGTGTGAATGTGGTATTAGAGACATAACAAATACAACAACGGACGTAACAAATACAACAATAGACTTCCTCCAAGTCTATTTCTATAAATTCGAAGAAAAGAAGACTTGGAGCAAGTCTAATACAACAAGGGCTCTCCTAATGAAACTTAAAGGAGAAGAAACATTTGAATGGATATTTTTTAAGCTAAAACGTGAATCCTTTTCAGTACAAATCTAATGTCGTATAAACGTAAATCTATAGTCTACTTAACTATAAAGTCGTTTTGCGAAAATAATTTGTAAAGAAATGATTTGCCCCTCGATACCATATAAAATTTGTCCTTGCTTACCCGATGCTGATGCAGATGCCTTTGCAAGAAGACTCCTCTGATAATCGGATTCAGTCATGACAGTTTCTGAGCTGAATGTCGCAGAGCAAGATTCTTTCCCAAGGATATCCACACCATCCGGGATCTTATATCTTTGATCATCAGTGCGCCTGTCCTTCTTGTATGTTGCTTTGAAAATCTTTGCTTTGAATCCAGGATCGAATCTGTCAGGGTCGAGTGGATTTCCTTCCAGCACGTGGTAGCCTTGCGTTATGTGTCCAACATTTGTCATTGTTTTATCACCTGCAGACGAAATGCATCATGGCTATTTTTGTTTCAACTATTTTGCCACGTGGTAGCAGAACAAGAGCAGATAATTTCATAAATAATAATAATAATATATATATAATAATCTTTCATATTTACACAGGTTAATTTGGTCAGTAAATTAAATTACTGTTATCAATCAAAGACCTGTATCCTACAAAGTAAAAGTTAATATACACAAGAATAAAATTTAAAAATTTACAAGATTAAGATAACAACTGAGAAATAGCTAAAAGTCCAAATTTGTGTTCTTGCTGGATGCTTTGAATTTCAAAAGTGATGTTTCAGTTTGTAGGTGATCCGGTAAGTTGTTGAAAATCTTTGCTCCTTGCATAATAACATCAGTTGCTTTTGATGGACACACCAGAGTAATAAGTGATTTATGATTTCAAATGAAAGGATTTCTACGACCGATTATTCAATCTGCAAATGTAAATACAGTTAACCCTCTCTAAAGCAGACACCTTGCGAACCAATTAACTTTATCCGCTTTAAAGACGTGCTCGCCTTAAAAGGAGACTCTTAATTGAAATCTGTCAATCGGGCCGAAAACGTAGTGTCCTCCTTAATGACGTGTCCGTTTTCTAGAGGTGTCTGCTTAGAGAAATTTCACTGTACAGCAAACGACAAAAGTAATTTAAACAGTTAATGCACACATTTTGAACTAGATTCAAAAAATGCCCAAGACTAATGCCCGAGAAAGATATCCTTCTGGAAACAACCCCTTTTCGCGTGTAGAACGATTGAGCTTGCCATCCAGGTTTCTGGGCAACTTTTGCGGCTTCTCTTTTTACAATCGCAGCTTGACTAATCGGCTGTCAACATTCTTTTGTTCACGGAGATTACTGCTGCTTCAGGGTGGAATCATGAAACATGGAACACAGAGCGTTCTTGATGAGCATTGAAAGTTAAAGGCGCACATATAGATGATGGGTTAACTTGCAAAATGTGAATTTACATGTTGCGTGGAAATTCAATTCAATTATATACAGGAAACCGAAGAAAAGCTGCCTAGTGGAAACTGTGATAAATATGGCAGTGAACAAGACGCAACAGAGACGAGAAAACCACCAGCCATCATAGAAACTTTATTTAAACCTCTATCTACCATCCAACTGAACCACATACCAAATGTCTTTAAGGTAGGTAAGGGAATCCTCGACAATGTTCTGCACTGCTCGTAGCTTAGGCTATGTGACTAGCCCTATTAAGAACGTTTAAGCAAAAAAGAGCAGGAAAATACGTTTGGGAAAAAGACGTGACCCATCCGTGTGCGTCTTTAAAACTAATAACACATCAATGGTATACCTCTTTTTTCTAATTCACCACTTGCAGAAGATTCGTTTTCTTGTTCAGTTTCTGTAACCGCGACATTGACATCAGTACCAACTTCATTTTCTGTAAAAAATAATGTAAGAATAATTCAGTCATTGAGAAACTAGCAAATGCTCGCTGAGTAGTTTTACAACTGTTTCCCACTTTTAATGCTATACCAGCTGTTAACCTTGTTAAGTGAAGTGCTGCATCTGTCTTTGTGGCTTTAATTTTGTATACACGCAGAAGTCATAATAGTTTCTGGTAAGCAGGAACATTGAGGTAAAAGGGTTGCAATGTGGTATAATACATTCGACATGTAAGATGTAAAAAAACACATGCATACGAAGTTATTTTCGAGTTACAGAAACGCCAGAACGTATCCACTTGGTGGCAGAGGAGCTTTGGTGCGACCTCAAAGATGAACCTAAAATCAAATTTGCTTGCTAGGAACCTAAAATCAAATTTCTACTTATCTTACTAAAAATTCTACTAATCTACTTAAAATCAAATTTCACATACTATTGCTTAGTGAAGAGCAAACTTTCCCTGCAGATCGCACCAAAAGATGTACACAGAAACACTCATGGACAGCTTTGAATCATTTTGATAAACGTCAATAGGATTACATGTGAAAATTCTAGAGAAAAGTTTTACACTCTTTAAAAGCTAAGCATTCGAAGATGCAGCATCATCAACGATACAACTAATCAAATTGGCTGCATTCTGCGGCTGTTTTGCAAGACGCTCTTCCTTTCCCTTCCTTTTCAGATTCAGTTTCATTTGTTCGCTTTTGGCTGCATTCGAACGCTTTCTTGAACGTTGCTCCTGTCTTTCAGAGTCACTTCTTTTTTCGTTTGCTGGCCACAAATTGACGTAATTTTTTGAGTTTGTGTTGCTGTTCATATTCAATATTTTCCTTTTTCTTGGATTAATAAATGGATAAATATTGAAATATGAAAAAAGAAATATTAATGTGGTAAATTCCTGTGACTCTGAAGAATTCAGATTATGAAATGTGACAGAAACCACATCAAAGAAAATAGAATTCAATGCAGTGGCTAACAAGCGCAGGTAATTTTGTAAGGAAAATATGTTTCTTAAATTTAACTGCACTGCCATTTATATCCGGCATGTCAAAAGAGTTTCTAGCATAAGAATCAAATACATAAAACCCTGAGTTGGCATTGTGAATAATAGATATCATGAAAATTGCATTGTTGTTATTTGTAAAGACATTCTCAAGTGCTATATGCAAAGGAATGAATGGTGAATCATCATTATTTTGTGCATTAATAATAAAGACAGAGCCTTGAAAAACATTACCAAAACTAATTGAGCTTCATGACCCATTAGATTCATTTAATTTGCTGTTTGTTTAAGTGGGTGGTTTTGCGGTAGTAGCTTTTGTTGCAACAATAGGCAATTTGTGTCCAATCACAAACTGTTGTGATTTTTCGTTTGTTCTTATTGCTCTTTTGTTCTAATGTCTATTGATTTACATGCTTCACTGATGATACAAACCCAACCGGATTTTTTTCGTTGATCGCGTCTAGTAAGCTGCATACGCATGCGCTTTGCAGCAATAAAAACAATAACTTTCTTTAATGGTCAATGTGCAACTGGCATGCTTTGTGAATACATCCTTTTGTGGTCTCTTTGTTGTCGCCATTAAAATGGTCCATTAAAAAATGGCCGACAACAGAGAGATGGCACGTGCAAGGCTGCAAAGGCCCCTTTAATTTTCAGATTGACTATCCCCAAGTGCAATCAATCTGGCAGCATGGAAATCAAATCTTTTGCCCATTGCTGAGGTACACACCGACATTCAAGTCAACTTAAATTTAATAAAAATTCAATTCAACTCAATACTGAGGGCTTGTGGAGTATAGCTAAACGCTGATCAGACTTGTGTGAATTGGAGACATGATCAATCTCGTCCCCAGAGTGAGTTCGTTGCTCTACCTCTACTCTGGGATACAAGTGGTCGTTCTGCAATTTGATTGGCTATTGGAAAACAATAGATAACACAAACTGTTTCTCGAAAACTTACTAATTATTCGCATAACAACAATATAATCTAGTCACTAAGCAACAACCACTACAATGTTACTTTGTTGTTTGGAAACGAGGTCGCATAATGAGCGTTACCCTGCCAACCGCAAATCCATAATGGCTGCTAATCTGTCCATTTTCTGGACAGATTTGTGCAATGTGTACCAGGGTGTTCACTCGGCTTCGTGACTAGCGTATGACGTAAGAACACCCTGGGAACGAGGTTGAGACATGATCATTTCTCGAAACCTTGAGATATTAAAAATGTCTCTTGAACAAGCATATACCAACATCTGCAGAATAAGTTTCTTCAACCATTTTCTGGAAATTTCAAAAGAAACCTGAATTCTGTTTACGCAAATTAATCATACAAAACACTTCAATCGTTTTCTTTCATGCACCATCTACTTTAAGACAGACTTTAGCATAGTACCCTTGTTGTGTTTTATCAAGGGTGGTAAATGAAGCAAAATTTACAGGAACACTGCAAACTCACGTGGTTCTTGCGCATCAATGATTGCAAAACACGAGATGAACAGCACCAGGAACAAAGAAAGCTGTGCCATCTTTGCTTACACTGAAAGGGAATAGAAACGAATCAAAAGCTGTATAACTGATGACTAAAAAGCCTGGCAGGGTCACTTCTATATCAATGTGTATATCATGTGAGTTCCCAAAAATAAAAATAGACCCCTTTTCTCTGATATTTACAAGCTAAAGATGGACCCTTTTCTCTGACCTTTTCCCAAATGTAATATTCTTTTCTCTGAAAAGTAGCAAGACGCATACCCTAAATCGCATTGTCAAAATAAGGTGCTTCTCGGGTGCTTCTAGCTGAAGCTTCTATATTTCTTGAATAGACTATTTTGTTGGCATAGTTCTCAAAAAAGCTTTCNCAAATTTTCCGGAAACCAATCAAGGATTTGGTTGACCAAAATGATACAGATCCTTTATTTTCATGCTATTACAAGTGTGATTTTTGGATTCCTCACCATCAAAAGGTACAGGGTGCAAATTTTCAGAGCCATATGATGTATACAATTATTTTCAAAGGCATTAGAAGTTAGAACATTCTTGCGCGAGTGAAATTTGGGCGGGGCCACACCCTAAAATGGGGTAATTTTTGATTATCCGTAAATCCAAAACCGCTTGAGATATTGATGTCAAAATTTTTTCTGTTACCATCCTCAATGGTTTTAACAAATTGTCTAAAAAGCAACCACATTCTACATGGTGGGTTACAAATTTGAGTAAAAATTGATGACTTGACATGGAATGACCCATAAATGAAAAGATCAGGGACATAAATGAAACGATTTGAAGTGTTGTTGTTAACTTGCACATGTTGTTGCACATGTAATACTATTCTCATTCATACCAAGTGGGCTTTAAAGTTACTGTCATGGCTATTTAACAAATAACAGTTACTGTATGCACCCTTTACAAATGTGACTGCTAAATCAAAAAAATTGTCCCTGAAAGCCAGCGGTCTTTATAAAATAATTAAACAAGTTTTTTGGCAAAGACTGGAGGAAAATGCTGAATCTCTTCTTGAAAATATTTAATCAACCAAATTAAGAAATGTTATTATCTAAGTTATACCAGTAATGTCAATGCCTTTTGAAACCCATGTATTGTCCAGTTGGAGAAGGATAAAAGCTTCTAATGGTTGTCAGTACACATGATGGCAGTATTCGTCTATTGCTTCTTCGGAGATGCCCAAATTTCCACAATGCAAATTGTCGATATGCAGCCTTGCGAAATGCATTCATGCTGTAATCCATAGGATCAGCTCTTAAATCACACCTGGCAGTTATATTTAACTTTAAAACATCTGTATCTAAGCACAATTTCCTGAACATATAGTAACTTGTGATACAGATTTTTCTACCACAGCACTTATTTTCATCTGGTTTTCCCATGTCAGTACAAACTCCACATTTGCACCATGGAAGGGCAGTAGGACGTGATAACTCCCTGAGCCCATGACAGCCAATTCAACAATTAGTTTTTGGAGATTCTCCACTGGAAGCTCTTTGACAAGATCCTAGAAACACAAGAGAATTTGTTTTAGAGAATGAGAGAAATTACAAACAAATGTCAGATGAGACATTTTCATGAAAAAAGTTAAATACAGCATGTGTATGTATATCTATACTTGAGTCTTATTCAATTCCACCCTGACCATCCCCCAGGATGCTCCGGGGTATCTGCTGAAAAGATATTGGACAGAAAATTTTTCCCCATCCCAGGGCATCTGACAAGAGTGGAACTTTAACAATTATACATTTACTGAGAATATGGCATGTTCTCAGTCTCAGGGCATTTTTGTAACATTTTGTGTCGAACCCCTGGCTGCCTGGAGGATGGTTAGGGTAGGAAATGAATGAGACATCACTGTGTTTGTATATATATTCAATGTATATTGTCAAACAATGTGCGCATTATTTGTTATTTTTAGGCTATTTGCTCAAAGATATAGACTATGGAAGCATAAATTCATCATGTTCACAAGGGAACATGACTAAGCATTCTATTGCAATTAAACAATACATCTATCATCATATGTTTATAGACAGGGGAGTTGATTTAAGATTTCAAAAAGTCGTTATTTCTTAGGATGTTGTTAGGATATAGAATAACAAGGTTTTCGGTACCACAAGGAATGACAAAGGACATGTTGTACCTGAACATCATTCTTTGCTTTTTCTAAATCTTGTTCCATGGTCAACTGCCTCCCATCTGATGCTGTTGCTTCTGCTTGGTTTGGCTCATTAGCTGATTGAGGCTGTTAAGATAAGATTTTGTTGCAATGACTGCATACATTCTTATAAGAAACCACTTTAGACTCAATTGTTCAAGATTAAGAAATGGCGCTACCTTATATTGCTAAGAACGCAAAAGAAGCTTTGTAATTTGCAACTTCAACTTTTTCAGGTCATTCAAGGTACACAATTTGAAACTTTAAAGTATTATCCAACAAATGTTTTTAACCTGGTTTTGGCATTGTTCTGAATGTGAATTATGTCATTGCTCAAGAAACTTGCTACCAGCCAGACCTGTTCCTTCGGAAATATATAATGATGTAGATACTTGCTATTTTCTATAATTTTCCTGCTTGTATTTTCTCTAAGGTCACAGGTACTAAACATAAAGATAGATATGTGAACATTTGCAGTATCATGAAGGGCGGCAATTCTAAAGTGACAGCTAGGAGCATCTATGAATCCTACGCATTTCATATAAGCACACATATCTAAAACACAAGACATGATTTTACAACAGCACCTTTTTGCAACGATATCAAATTTCAGCATATTATATAGTACTCCCAAAACTTTTTTCTGACCTCATTTACATCATTTGAAAGCACAGGTCCTCCCAAATAGTAATTTGAAGTTAGATTTTGTATGGAAGGATTGGTTTAGTTTTGTAGTATTTTTCAATAAAATTGGCAATCGTGTGGCCAGAATCATTTTTGGTTCTATAAAAGTTTTGGGAATACTTTAGTTCTAAAATACAACTCATCTAACATAACATCAAAATAACCACATAACATAACAGTACATTTTTGACAACAAGATAATTATAAAAAAATTTGATTCATATTCTGATTCATATGAAGCTAGCTTGTGTTTAACTCAAGTTGTTGTTCTTTCTTAAGTTAAATCTAGTGATTTTGTTGCTTTCAATGTTGTTGGTTTCCTCATATAAACATCATTGTTCTTTAAGCAATCCTTGGTAATGTAGGACTGCATTAACGTAGTTGCACTTGCTTTAAGTTTCTGCCTATCTTGTCAGCACAAGCCAGGGAATGTGCCACATAAGTAAAGTAGGAAATACGGCTAGATGTGTTGCTCTTCTGCCTAAATCTGACTTCCTAGTCTTTTATTTGCTTCTCTTACCTATGATTGCATTTAATTTCAATTTTGCCATTTGCCTTTGTTAGGTCTCAACTGATTTAGTTTCTATTTAGCTATTGTGCTGCCAGTCTGATTGGGTTTGTGCCTATATCAAATAATTTTATAAACATAAACAAATTGGATGTGATAAGCCTATGCTCTTAGCACCTTTCCCTTCTTTTCCGCTGGCTTACTTTGTATCCCCATTGCCTTGTGGTGAGAAGACAGACATGAAGCAAGTTTATTTATCAGTACACCACACTAATAAAATGCTATTATACAGGTCACTTCGATAATTTAACAACTTTTGTTCTCATCTTTCCTCAGTGTCCTTAATATTTCCTAACGGGTAGCTTTCAACAGAATGTTAGAGGCAGCCTTTTTTGCAGATAGCGTTCTATCCTTAGTACTGTGGAGTCTGGAACAGTGTAGGCTGGTGACTACTGGTGCCAGAAACCGAAAATTGTAAATCGCAAACTTTTTTTCAGAATAAAAAAATACATTTTTGAACAGCTTACTAAAGCCAGTGGCAGACACCTTGCAAAATATCAGGGGTGGGGTGAAGCTATTATTTCAGATAAAAAGCATTGTTTATCCCTCGTTGTTTTCAAACAAAAGATTAGTGTTTCCCTTAGCATTGGAGGGCAACCACAGTACATGGCCTCCCAGTGTCCTGCCACTGACTGAACTGAACGTTATTGATGATCTCTTTCTGAAGGATTAGTGCTTTGAACTGAACATGCCATCTGTGGGGTCTCTCCTGTTATCAAAATTCTCATCTTCATCTGAAAGTGGCATTGGCTCTAGCATGAATTCATAGCCATCTTTGACCTTTTTAATCATTTTTAATCAAAATCATTTTTAAAACTTTACTCGATAGTAAACTTAAACATAGATACCTTGTTTGTTGATATTGGTGCTTTGAGAGTAGAGATATAAATCTTCAAAGGACAAATTTTCCACCACCTCCCAACCAGAGCTTTGGCGTTTTGGCCTAAGCAAATTCTTAAAGCACAGCGAATAATTCAACAATAGACTTGGAAAAATTTGAACCAGGAGGAGAAAAATTAGAAACTGCACAACAAATGCGTTTCACAAAATATAATTTATGTGAATCCTATCATCAAGGGAGCTCCAAAGTAAAAAAACAGTCGAATAGAATTTTTACCAGTTAGCAACCGAAATGTTTGAATTCTGTTATCTCCCACCTGACAGTTACGCAACAAACACAGTTGAAACATGAATGCCTATTTACGGGTTTGCTTTAAATCCAGGTCAGGTGAAAATGCGACACATGAAGCAAGCAATTACGTAGCAAGTTGAATAGTAAACATGAAAATGAAAAGACACAGGTAAAAGATCGAGGGGTCGGGTGAGAGAAACAAGGATGAACTTCGTTCTTTCTGATTTGTAAGGCTATTTACGTTTTCGGTGAATTAAATTTCCAGGCGCGGATCCAGCGTCTTTGGTGACCGGTTTCTTAGGAGAGTTGCGCCGAAGGCGTAATGAATATTGGGGGTCCGGGGGCGAAGCCCCCGGAAAATTTTTTGGGACCACGCCCTTTTTCTTTCCGGAAACGCCCCTTTTCCTTTGGGGTAACACCCTTTTCGATATGAACACACCCTAACTCAATGTATTCATTCTAATCGATTATTGGAATGAATTTCCGCGTAAAATCCATTGTTTCATATCTCACCCTTTGATAAACTTACCCAAGAATTCAGTCACTGTTTAGGATATCTCTCATCTCCATTCTTCTTGGGTATTGTAATGAAAACATATTTATCAACTGTTCAACATCAAGGTTTAATTCTCTATGAATGTGCAAAAGAGCCAAACCATTCATCCGTTCTTGTTTCATTGTCGATCTTAAGTACGTTTTTAGTCTTCGCAGTACTGATATCGATCTTTCGCATGTACACGTTGTAATTGGCACTGTGGCCATGATCTTCAGGGAGGCATATATGTTTGGGTAGATTAGTTTGTCGGTCATCTGTAAGGTGTCTGAAAGCCGATCTGGCAAGTCTTTTTCGGCTACCCTTGACCATTTCGTGCTCCATCTATCAATTTCTGCATTCATAGATTTAAGCAGTGGCAAGTCATCCTTGTATTCGTCGACAAATTTTCCAAACTGCGAACGCCAGAGATGCTGTTGCTTTTTCATAACCTTCGGGACAATACTGAACCCGCTAGCCAAAACCTTACTTTCTGGGTTGAATCTTGAAGTAAGCTCTGATAGAAGATGGTCAAGGAAGGGAGTGGCAATAGAGCGACGATAATACTCTTCAGACGACTGTCCTGGGTAATTTTCTCTATTTCTTTGACGCGCACATATTCTTGGCATCTCCACGTCAGATCCTACATAACTGGAAAGGCTTTTTGCTTCTGAAAACCATTGCTCAAACTTGATATCTAGATGGCTTCGCACTGATAGCAAGTCATCTTTGATATCATCAATTTCATCATAAGCTTTTATCATGTCCATGCCTTCTCCTTGCAGTTTAACGGTTGCCCCTCTAATATAAGCCAGACAGTTTCTTACAATCACCAGAGCTATTATGAATTGAAAAGAGGAGCAAGCTGCAAATAGAGTAGATGCATCCTTACATGATTCTTGATTCCAAGACTTATCAACGTTATCCTTGATGACTTCTAGTGAGTCCATGATTGGCTCGAACAGCTCTTCAAAGCGAATTAGGCCATCAATTCGTAAGATCCAACGCGTACGACAAACATCAATTAAAGTTTTTTGTTTCTGCTTTGGCATCGTCTCGACTATCCGCTTCTCTAATAATGATTGCCGCTTTGGAGAGTTATTAAAAAAGTCAGATACAACCCTGACACTACTCATCATGTTACGGACAATCTGCAGATCGCAAGCACCTGCCACCGCTAAGTTCAGACGATGTGATGCACAGTGGACATAAACTGCCTTTGGATAGCCATTTTGTACCAATCGGGCAGTGCCTTTATGCTTTCCTGCCATATTTCCGCTTCCATCGTACCCTTGACCCCTGCAGTTATCCATATCCAGTCCTAAATCCCTTACGTGAGAAAGAATATCTTCTGCAAGAGCTTTCCCAGATGTTCCAGCATCACAGTGAATAAACTTTAAAAACTCTTCTCTGATCTTATGCTCTTCGTCCACAAAGCGTATCACCAGCACCATCTGCTCACGATTACTTACATCCTTTGCTTCGTCAGCCAGCACGGAGAAGACTCTCGCTTTCTTGATCTCTGCAACAAGTGAGTTCGAAATGAGTTTGCTACAACAATCAATCATCTCGTTCTGAATTGTTTTGGATCTATACGTAGCATTCTTTGGTGCCGTTTTGAAGTGCTCGGCCAACATTTTATCACCACTTTCAACTCGAAAATCGAGAAGCTGTTGAAAGTTGCCAGTATTACAAATCTGCTTGGATTCTCTAGCCGCAGCATCATCTCGGTGGCCTCTGAAAGCAATGTTCTGTTTACCACAAAAGATTACTGTTTTAAAAATGCTTTTCATTTTCTCTCGGTTGTTATCGATGCGAGTTTTGCGCACCGTGTCCATCATGACATCGACTTGCTTTTCTTTATTTTGAGCAGTTATTTTGAACTGATCCATTTGCGACATGGCAGCATGATGCAGTTGTGATTTCTCCTCGTGATCTCTGAACTTTGTGAGTGCACTTGTCCAGTAAGTCAGTGGTGACTTGAATAGCTTTGCTAATTTGGAAGAATTATGACCACATTGTCTTCCAAAGAGAACGCATGGCAAACAAAAAGCACCGTTTAAATGCTTCGAATATGCAAGCCATGTAAATCTGGTTAACCACTGATACTGGAAACGTTTTAGACGGCCTCCTTCAGTTGTTACTGGAAAAACATAGGTTTGATCTGGTCTCCACGTATTACTGATCAATTCATATTTTTCATTGTCAGACAAACATTGAACCTTAGAATAAATGCCAATATCCCTTGTATTCACTTCTGGCACAGGGGCGACCTTCGCTTCCTTCACTACATCATTGGCATCTACACTTGTCTTGTTTCTTGTTTCCGGTAAGGAATGTTCTTCCTTCAAAATGGTTGCTTGTGAACTTTTCTCTCTTATGAAGCAGTGCTCTATTTTGACTTGTTTACGCACTGGTCCCTCATTATTTGAAGGGAGTTTCCTCTTCTCTGAACTTTTACCCGAGTTTTTACTGACGTTGGTGCATTGAGAAGCTCCTGCGGTTTCCATAGCGAAGAGAGGAACGCAGTGATTTGCTTTGTACAGCGGTCTCTTTCCATGGAAGGAAGTATCATACCAAAAAATGATGATAGGTTGATTATCACCCATTTGTGGACTTCTTGGATGTACAATGCCACTAAATAGGCTTTGCAAGCCCTTTTGATTACAAACTGGAAAAAGCGATTGAATACTCGTACCGATGACAGACGATAATGCCATGAGACAAATAAATGGCGACCAAGTCTTAAGCATACAGTTTTCCTTTGCTTGGATCAAAACGCTTTCTTCCCAAGACTCTTTTCGCTTGTGTACATCCAATGCATTATCATTGAAACACTGAGCGATAGCAGAATTCAAACGTGTGAATGTGGGCGATAGCTTTCCAGTTTTAAACAATTCTTTTATGTATGGATGGTCAGCGTAGTAGGATGAATGTCGGGATAGCTCAATTGATGTCAAAATGCGCAGGCATTCACTCAAAGTTTCATCACCAATTAATGATATAGAGCAGGCATTGTAAAGACAGTTGCCATCTCCTGATGATCTGTAGAAAAGAGCATTACAATTTCTCAGTATATCAAATCTCAACAAGTTTCAGGTGTGTAGATCCGGGGGGGGTAA
>REGM01000695.1:6150-23978 GCA_004194415.1 Aurelia aurita
TTCTATATTGCTACCTAGCATCCGAAGGTAGTTTTTAGGACACTGAAAAGCTAAGCTTATCGAGCAATGTCCTGGTCCTTCCTCTCGATGTGACCACACCTCGCGATTCCTTTAGCCTGGAATTACAGAGAGTTAGCGACTCTCCTCACTCTACGTAGCAGGTTCGACAGGGCGGGGACTCGAACCACCAACCCTCAGGTTGGTAGTCAAGCGCGCTACCGTTGAGCCATCCCCGCATACACGGAGGGTAACATGATAACTTACTGTTTTTGAGACGGCGGATTTTTGTTAATGGCGTGGTTATTCACGTTTTTTTCAGAATAAATCCTTTTAGAATAATTGTATAATGAAATGGATTTTAGCCGAATAAAGACACATTTTATGGTTGTGTTATAGTTGTTCAAAATAGGGGGTTTCCTCGTATCTGTCACACACCAAACTGGTGTCTCTTGGCATAAAATTTTTCCAACGACTGCATATTATGCAAAAAGACTCTATGGCTTACCGTACCTTGACTGAATTGATTCATCTGAGAAGCCTAGCAACAACGTCCACAGGGCACTGCTACAGATATTCTAAAACTGAACTCGACGAGGTGGACAATCTATTTCGAAAGCTTCTCAGATGAATCAATTCACTGCAGGTACGGTAAGCCATTTAGTTTCCCATAGAGTCTTTTTGCATAATATTCAGTCGTTGGAAAAATTTTACGCCAAGAGACACCAGTTTGGTCTATGGCAGATACGAGGAAGCCCCCTGTTTTACTGAGCTTCTCTGCTGCTTGGGTGTCCTTGGTTAAAATTAGAAGGACTTTTGACAACATCACCTGACAGGCATCTGCTGTGCTTATTTGGAATGACCCCAATGTCATTAATCCAGTTGAGAAAAGTTCCAAGTTGGCTCTGAATATATCACAGTCTTTCGTTATCTTGGCCTTAATGTTCAACAGTTAGATGATTATAGTATCTTGATTGATCGCATATCATACATAAACATGATCAAGGAAAAGACATTGATTGGACAGTTAAGTTGGGTTGCATGTCAAACAAGAGCAGATTTGGCATTTGATCTTTGTGATCTTAGTAGTTCTGTCAAGGATCCAACCATGATAGACCTGATCGGAGCCAATAAAGTACTCACCAAGGCAAAAGCGGAACCCATTGTCCTCAAGTTCAAATACTTGGATGATCCAAATAGAATCAAAATAGTCACAAACACAGAGTTGCAAAAAGTCCATGACCTTCCTCCAAACCTGAATTTCAGGGTTTCAAACTTCCCCATTTAGCTTGATGTAAAAATGGGTAAAAACAGCTTCAATTTCTTAAGAAATGGTATCGATTATATTTGTCTGTTTTTAAAGCAAAGTTCGGGACCCCTTTGGTGGATTGAAAACCATGGCCCACAATTTAGAAGAAGTGATTCGTCAATTGATTTGTCGTCCCCGTTGAGGGATATGTAGGTACTTTATGTCCCTTTATTGGGTTCAGAGCCAAAGCCTCTGAAAGCTATCGCTACTCCTGCAAATTCAATGGTCAAAAAAGCTGCGAAGCTACTTTATTAAAATGAGAAATTTCAAGAGAGTAAATGAAAAACGCTATCAGTTTTAGATAAATCTTTTTAATGATATCAATGAATCGAGGAGTAAATAAATATTACCATGACTCTAAGACGAATTTGAAATTTTTTCCAAATCTATAACCTTCCTCGGATTTTTGCTGAAACCTTCCTTAAAACCAGGTTTGTAGGTTTGTAAGGTTTTTGCGTCTTTGCACAAAGAGTGACTCATCCTTTGGAAATTTAAAGGATGGTGGGTCTCAGGGTGGATTTGTGATATATGTAATGCATTCTACAGGAAACTGCTCACCAATAATGTGGCAGTCCAAGAAAGTATGTCGAATAGTTAAGAGTACACTGGCAGCAGAGACATTAGTTCAAGTTGACTCTGCAGAAGCAAGTTTGTGGATTGCTTTCTTAATAAAAGAATTTCTCGATGCTAAGACATCTACTAAGATAGAATGTTACACAGATAGTCATACGCTATATGATGCAGTGCACTCTATCAAATCAGTCCAAAAGGAAAGACTCGGAATAAATGCTGCCACTTTACGTGAAATGATCGAGAGAAAAGAGATTACTATAGAATGGGTAAGAAGTTCTGATCAGATTGCTGACGGTCTGACGAAACAAGGTGCATCTGCAACAAAGCTTCTAGCAACTATTGCTTGCTGATGGAATGATACAATACAAGAAAATTGAATTGTGTGTATATTTTGGTTTGATTTTATCAATAAAAATAGTTGCTTTGGAATCTACATAAAAGATTTTAAGAAAGATACAAAAGAGGGAAAGATTGTCAAGTGGTGTATCAACCAACTCGAGAGGGATGACTTTTGGTATTTCGTGGTGGTGGAGAGACACGTGCGTTTCGAGAGGCATGCCCAGTGTCGAGTTGCTTTATGGAGAACTTTAGTTGAATCATTTGAGTTGTGGAACATTTGTGTTGTGAACATTTGAGTTGGATAGCAGTGGATTACACTGTTTTAAGGTAAGTAAAGAAGGTTATCGATGTTTTATCAAAATATTCAACTCAAATAGCATAAATTATGTGGCATAGCGGTCGTACTTGGGCAGAGTATCTTGTAACTAGTATCTTTAAAACGTTCTCTCAGATGATTATTTTGAAGAATAACTAGTATCTTGTAATATGATACTTTTCTCTGTGAGTAACAGTATCTTGTAATTAGATACTCAACTCTCGCAATAACAGTATCTTGCAATAAGATATTTTACAGAGTATCTTGTCCATCTCTGTTTGCAATGCATTGTCATAAGCTTTGTTTGTTAAAAAACAATCAATCAAACAATCAATGTTCGGTAACAAACAATGCCCAATTCAACCACACGACACAAGCTACATGAAATTTATCCACTTTCCCATAGACTTTACTTCGAACTCGTATCGGGAGTCAAAAAGGAATAGTCTTGGACCTTTTCTTGTAAAAGCTTACTATACCTTGCTTGAAGCTGCTCCCATTTTGTCAATGATCTTTTCGAGATTTTCTTTGAGAACAGCAAGACTACAAAAAATAATAGTGACTTATGATTAAATGTTGCATAAAATGTTGATTGACAACAAGAAGCAACTTCCTTGACAAAGAATACTAGAAAAAGTTTTACAACTTCTAGCAGCTCTCAAATCACTCTGTATTATTGGAGATGCGAATATTTTGTTTCATAAGATTAACAGCAACAGCAGTATCCTTTAATATGCGGATTTCCTTAGATTGAAGGAATTTTCTTGAATCGAAGGAATTTCTTGTTCTTTCAACCCGTTGAAATTCGCCTGATAAGCAAAATGAAAGTAGGAAAATGACGATTGCATAAACGCCTCTTCCATGGGTGGAAATAGACTGATTACCTCAGTCCCATTTTGCGCTTTGTTTATTGAATTGGATGATGACACTCCACTTCAAGTGCGACTGATAATCAAACTATCTGAAAATCCGGCCAAACGCTCCAGAATGCAGGCGCGATCAATTAAATTGCAGTCTTCCAAACCATAGTTGACTATGCCGAAACTGACCAATAGGAAATCAAGATTTCAACCTCCCTCCCAGGATTAGCCTCCCTTTAGCCACTCGTCATCAATGGCCGAAGAAAGCTGCAAAGATTGCTGTGGTGAAATCCAAAGAGGATTATGGCTTTTAAAAGCAGGTTTTCAGTGTCAAAGTGAAGGAATCTCCAAGCAATACATAGAAGAAGTACTCACCTTGGCACTGGTAGGTTTTGTCTTCTCTACAACCTTAATACAGCACGAATGTGAACCGTTTTAGAGTCGGTGAAATGGAATTGTGGAATTGACCTAGGCTCCTCGTCAATTTCTGGGCGATTTTTTTAATAGTTTGATTATGAGTCGTAGGTGTACCGATTATCAGTCCATCGATGAGCGAAACTATGACAATTGTAATAAGTCTAGGGTGGAAAAGGGAATTAAAAAATGGACTAAGCATCAAATTCCAATAGAGGTTACTCGTAGTATACGTGATTTCACGATTGCAAATCTCAAACAGCTGATGTTTTCGTTTCCAGGAGCGTAAAGCTTGGTTGTAAAATTGGCCTGCGGTACCATGAAAATTAAATGACAATATATTAACAATAAAATAGTAACGTAACGTATTTGATCAAAGATTTATAATCCACATCGTCTCGAGCATGTACTTATTGTCAAGTGACCCAAAACCAATGAAATTTGAGAAAAGAGAAGTTGAGATTCGATAGACAGAAAAGAACGTAAGATGCGACGTGAGGTAGCCTCGTAAGAATAAGTAAGCAAAGCACCAAATAAAAAAAATAGAAATGCGTGTCTAGAAATTAGGTGCTTTTAACGTTGGAAACTTGATATACTAATTGCTACCCCAGATTAAGGACAAAATTTCTTTCTTTCAACATTAAAATAACACATACCTGTCTGTTACGCATGCAACTGCTGTTATCAGAAGCAAGGGGGTTTGCCTTTAGTTTTTATTTACTTCAGCGCAACGCTCTTGGTGCTCATTTTCATATGTTTCAAGGTCAATACTGGACTGTAATGATAATCTGAAAACTGATTTGAAAAATTCTAAACAATTTAAAATAAAACTTCTGACAGCATAGAATCTGCTGCTTTGACAATATATATAAGCAAACCTCTCTCATAAACCCCGTTGAAAATCGTACATCATCCAAACTTAAGTCCCTTTGGCATCCATAATAGAGCTTTTACTGCAGTGGACCCTTGCCACGTGATACAAGAGGGCCAATAGATATCATACTGATGATATCTGAAGGTGCAAAAATGATCGATGATGCCAAACAAAATTACCTCCGTAAGACAGGGCAAACTTTAGCAAATCCAGGGACATCTAGCAAAACCTATTGGACTTTAATCAATACTGTTCTTAATAAGGCGAAGATTCCGATAATTCCACCCCTTGTAGAGAATGGGTTATTCATAACGGATTTTACTGAAAAGGCACAGTTATTTAATGACTATTTCATACTCCAGTGTCCGACGATCGACACAGGTAGTGGACTTCCACAAGAAACCACAGCAACTTCTCCTTTGATAAGTGATTTTGTCATCTCTGAGGACAAGATACTGAAAATCTTAAGATCACTTAATCCTAATAAAGCACATGGCTGGGATGAAATTTCTATAAGAATGATAAAACTAAGCGATGTTTCATTAGTCACTCCTCTTAAAATAATATTCACAAACTGTCTGAGACATGGTGTGTTTCCTGAAATATGGAAGTGTGCAAATGTAGTCCCTGTTCATAAGAAAAACGAAAAAAATGTAAAGAGTAACTACCGTCCTATCTCTCTTCTGCCAATTTTTGGGAAGATGCTTGAAAAACTTGTGTACGATTCTTTATATTCACATCTTGTTTCGTGTGATTTACTTAACCCCAATCAATCAGGTTTTCGTCCCGGTGACTCAACAGTCAACCAATTAATTTCCATAACGCACACATTCTTCAAAGCATTCGACTGTAATCCTCCCCTTGATGTTCGTTCTGTGTATCTTGATATTTCTAAAGCATTTGACAGAGTATGGCATGATGGCCTTATTTATAAATTAAAACGATGTGGTGTCTCAGGGCAACTTCTTTCTCTTATCGAAAGTTTTCTTAAAGATCGAAAACAGCGAACTGTTCTGAACGGACAGTGTTCAAATTGGGGAGATATTTTAGCAGGAGTGCCTCAGGGTTCTATTTTAGGACCATTATTTTTCCTTGTGTACATAAACGATCTCACAGCTGACTTGAAATGTAATGTTAAGCTTTTTGCAGATGATACGTCCTTGTTTACGGTTGTCCAAGAACCTAATGAAGCTGCTGAGGACATGAACCATGACCTGGAGT
Source organism: Aurelia aurita (assembly GCA_004194415.1). Lineage (NCBI taxonomy): Eukaryota > Metazoa > Cnidaria > Scyphozoa > Semaeostomeae > Ulmaridae > Aurelia > Aurelia aurita. The sequence goes on from REGM01000695.1 coordinate 12,054, forward strand.
TGATAAGTCAGTGGGCTCATGATTGGAGGATGTCATTCAATCCTGACCTGCAAAAGCAAGCTGTCGAATTACTACTTTCAAAGAAAAGACATAAAATAGATCATCCAGTGATCCTCTTTAATAACATACCCGTGAAAAAAGTAACTGAACATAAACACCTAGGTATTATCCTGGACTCAAAGCTTTCTTTCTCAGCTCATATTAAATCTGCTATCTCCAAAACGAGAAAGGGCATTGGTCTGCTAAAGTATCTCTCCAAATACCTGCCCAGGCATACCCTAAACGAATTATATAAGCTTTATGTGCGACCCCACCTGGACTACGGGGATGTTATCTATCACATTCCTGCTAAAGTATGTGAATTCAGTCAAAACATTATTTTACCAAACTTAATGGAAAAATTAGAGTCTGTTCAGTATTCTGCTGCTCTTGCTGTAACAGGAACGTGGAGGGGAACATCGCGTGAAAAACTGTATGCAGAGCTTGGCTGGGAGTCACTAAGTTGCCGAAGGTGGAGTAGACGCCTTACTTTGTTCTATAAGATTATGAATAATCTCACCCCCTTGTATACAAAGGAGCCAATCCCACAACTTCATCAGTCGCAGTACTCTCTTCGCAACCAGGATGTTATTGGGCGATCAAGGGCAAGAACAGAAAAATTTCAATGTAGCTTCTACCCTAACTGCATATCTGAATGGAATAAACTTGATCCTGAAATCAGGCTTGCACCATCTGTTGCTGTTTTTAAGACAAAGCTTCTATCAATAATTCGCCCCCCTGCAAAATCTGTCTTTGGGATTCATGACCCAATAGGTTTATCGTATCTTTCTCAAATAAGGGTCGGTCTCAGTAAATTGAATATTCACAAATTCAAGCATAATTTTAGGGATACTGTAAACCCAATGTGCCCTACGAACGACGGCATTGAGGATACGGAGCACTTTTTGTTGCTTTGCCCTTCATTTGACATTCAACGACGAGACCTTCTCGCTGGACTTTCGGAATTATTACGACCATTTGTTCAAATCGACAGCCTTTCAAACAACGATATAATACAAATTTTGTTGTATGGTGGTAAAGACCTTTCTAAGGACGTTAATAAAAATATACTTGAACTGACTCTAAATTTCATCCACAAAACTGGTCGGTTTGGTTAAGCAAATAATTTCCAACCTTTGTTTCACGCCACTTAGTCATTAAGTCCTTTTTTGTCCCTTTTTCGTTTGTTTGTAGATCTGTTTCACATTTGATGTAAGGCATTTATATTGCGAATGGCAATTTCATCCACATCAAATTTGGATATCCAGATCAATAATATTTTGAACTTTGAAACCTCGACCAGATAGCTCGAGCGCGGTGTTTGGGCGATGGGGACTCTGGAAAGGGGGCAGTGGCAGCGGCAGTTGTTGTCGTTGTTGGTGTCTCCGCTCTGTTGTTCAGCATTATCGCATATGCTGGCCTGGCATCCAATGTGAAACAGACTCAGTATTTATTTATCAGTATTTAATCTTTAATGTGTAGCTTTTTGTAGTTGTATATTTGTTTGTAATTTAGATGTTCTTTATGTAAAGGCTGTGGGGTAGCCATGGTCTCTTGCTCCCTGTGGTATCGTCCTTGTAGTGTTGCAAAGTAGATCATAGGTAGTGTCGTAGTAATTCGTTTTTGTAAATCTTTAATTGAATATAAAAAAAAAAAAATATACTATTCCTAAGCGCACCAGAGTGTACCAATGATTGCAGCATATCCAATAGCTGCCTGGTTACAGAATTTAGCAAAGCTTCATGCTAGAATGGTAGGGTAGGGTGGGGGTAATGTGGGTCCATGGGGTAAAGTGGGTCTGTTAAGCTTTTTGCTAAAAATATCCTTCCTCGTCAAATCGAAGAAAAGTTGGCTATTTGTCTTGTAATGTATGTAGATAAGAAGCCTTTTTATATAAAACATTCGTCTTAGATGAATCTCCATTCGTTTTCTAAAATAATTTTAGTGATTTCTGTGGAAGAATTTCAAATCCGAGAGGAACTTTCCCCTGCCACTGTTATTTTGCTTTCTTGGTCCATTAAATGAATATGAGGTGAAAGTTTGGTCTTTTACAAGTGAAATATCGTTTATTTCAAAGTCATTGAAGCGATAATTATTTTTGCGGCGGAGCCGCATATCTATTCGCGTTGAATCAAAACCTTGCGATATCTATCTGTCGAACGATGGACTTGCTCGATTCCATACCTCAAAATGAGGCTTCCGCCAACGCTGCAAGGCTATTGCGGGGGTGGGTGAAATGTAAATCTCACTGAGATCAGTGGTAAATCTATGTAAACAACGTATTGTGATCACACAATCATGAAACGTCAAAGGCATCAAACCTTAATCTACCCCTTGTTTTGTGGAATGTGTTGTTGTCTGATTTCAGTTGTGGTCACAAAACAACTTTCCATGGGTGATTGAATTTTCAATTCAAATTGAACAAAGAGTTGCAACGCCAACAGAACCACAAAGGCCTGTTACTATTAGCCTGGACTTTATACAGTGCGGAGGAGGGAAAAGGAAAGGTAAAAACGCCGCACTCACTGACTATTGTTATTGCTAGTTCTACATATTTTTTTACAAAGTGGGGTAATGTGGGCCTACTGAGAATTCAGCCATAACTCAAATTCAACGAAGCCTTAAATTGCTTAAAATTTCCCACTTATATTCATCCTGCCACGTTGTTTTGAGTCTAAAATGTGAAAAAGGCTTTGCTTTTACTGCAAGTGCTGTCTTGTAACCAGTAAATGGGCGAAAAAAAACTGCAAACGTTTTTATTTGATCATTACTATCAAATTCGATCACGGCCTTCCAAGTCAAAACGATGGTGGATCACCGCATAAGGACAGCAGTTTTATTTTCGTTGCGGGAACGGGATTGCTTGCGATAAAAGGCAAATATTGGCACTTTATCGAATAGAAAATAGTTGGAGAATATGATTCCATTAATTGTTTGAATCGTTTACCTTTAAATATTTCCCTATTATACGAGTTTTGAAAATAGACCCACTTTTCCCGCTCGTCGGGAAATGTGGGCCTATTTTAGTTGCCTAAAAAGATAATTTTTTTAAATATCCAACTGCGTCTATCAGAGCTGAGATTTTTTGGGATGAAACAAGAAGCATTGAATGTCACTTAAACGAAAAGTTTGAAAGTACTTGCATTTTATTGTCGTTTTACCAGCTATGTATTTTGAGATTTTGCTCAATTTAGACCCACATTACCCCCACCCTACCCTATTTTATTTCATTTTGCTGTCTTATACCGTATTCACAATGACACAGTTAAACCAGCTTTATCTAAACCAGGTTGAATTTCAACCAATCAAATGCATTCGATTTGTTTGATTCACCAATTAGAAGGCCACATGCGATAACCTGGTTTAGTTTAAGCTGGTTTAACTTGCAAGTGTGAATGGGGTATAAGAGTCCCTTTACACGAACCCGCGTTAGTACCAACCCCAAGTCAGCTCAACCCGCCTTACTGAAATAATATGCTGTTTACACGAGCCTGAGCCAGCTATGTGGCTTGGTAAATAGCTCTGTGAGTTGCATAGTAGTTGACACGTGGCAGATTGGCTTTTTGTTTGCTTTTGTTTTCATAACCCCAGGTTGGCTACTTTGAAGCGTTTACACAACCTCGGGTTGAGCTGACCCGCCTTCACATGGGACAATTCAACAAAAAGCCAACCCGCCTCAACGGGTCTACCCTACATTCGAGAAGGGTTACCCACCTAGGCGGGTTGACCCGGGCTGGCTACTGGGTTCATGTAAATGCTTGAAGGGAGAAGGGCTGACCCTCCGCAGGGTAGTATCCAACCCATGCTCGTGTAAATGGGTCCTAAACCATATTCAGAATTGGGTATTTTTGATTGTCATGAAAATAAGAGGTCAAAGTGGAGCATTGCATTAGTTGGACAAAGCGCCATATCAGAATCAGACTATGCGTCATTCCTAACTTGGTTTCTAGAAATTGCTCCATTCAATTGTGAAATGATTTAAGAAAACTTCTATTTACCGGACCCACTAAGTCAAGCTACGGAGCTACGGATTTTTGGACTGTTGCACAATTCAAACCAATCTTAATTTGCAACAGTTCTTGTTTCCACATCTCAAGAATATTGCATACCATCAGCAAACCAAAGTAAAATATATTGGTTGCAGTTAAATCATTAGATAAAAGTTCCATTGGGAGTCTTTCAAAGTGTTTTTGCTCATCGATTTTGCAAAACAAATTTGGTATTTTATCAAACCATTATGTCAAAATGTTGAGAAACAAAATAATTTGTTGTATTCTCGGAGGACTGGGCCCCTTGGGGTTGTCAGAGTTTTGCAGCCGTTGCGGGATTTGGGTTCTGCTCGCTGGACTGTTTTGGATGGTGCCTGGTTTGCGGTGTTCTGCGGGGTGGTGGTTCTATGGCCGGGGGCAGTCTTGCTCTATGTGGTTTTCTTTTGCACTTCAGTGTAGCATAATGCAGTGTTGTGTAGTCTTGTTGTGATTGTTTAATTAATAGATTATTGTACATATTCATTGTAAGGGTCATTCGTAGTAGGGACAAGATGACCATGTGTCTTTTCCTGCTATGATTGGCTCAAAGCATTGTATTGTAATTGATTTTAATATTATATAAAAAAAGATAAAGGTCATCTTAGGCAAACAATTCAGTTCTGTCGTGAGGGTGATTACGGTGATAACCCATTGGTAAAAACGGTCCATTTCATATTGGTACTTGACGGTCTTTGGGTCCTAGCATCCCAGGGTCTGATTTTTACTGTATGCCATGTTAGAGGGGTACTTCGGGGGGGGGTCCCAATACCGCAATACTGCACGAAAAAGTCACCAAATTCCGCAATACAGCACGAAAAAATAGCAAAATACCGCAAACGGTAAAAAACTCGGGAAAGCGATGCTGGTAATACAGTATACCGGTTTAAATCAATTTGATTCCATCTTAAATGCACCTTTCTCCTTCCGAATCTATAGTTAGATGTATTGGATCGTAGTAAGATGCATTAAAAACCAAAGAACGGTAGAAAATAGTTCCATTGATGTGCTTGTAGAAAATTGCATTGACGGTAGAAATTAGACAAATTATGCATATATGGAACGGTTCTTACTCGGGACTAGGGTTTTTATATCACTGTCATCCCGTAAACTAAAATACTTACAAACAAATTTGATTCGCTTCTGCTGATATCGAAGCATCTCTCTACTGACCTGGATGACTATTATTCCTCTCACGCGTTGAGTGAACAATCAATTCATCATAATTATAGGGGCGGACTGGGACAGTAATTCCTTATCGGGAAATTAGTCGTTGGGGGCCCCAAACGTTTGGTTAAGTTTTTAAGCCCTATATCATTTCATTTGAAAACTAGCATGTTTGAAAAGATACTTCGTAAGATTTCAATGGTGTAGCCAGAGGTATACCTTTGTAGGGGGCAACAGTAAGCAAATGGAAGGAAATGGGATCCAGGGGCTTTGGACCAGGAAATGTTTTTACAGCCATGCCCTTTACAATGCCGCTAAGCACCCATATGTTTTAGAAATCCATCTCAGCCACGCAAGCAAAATTACTAATGATCGAAAGACCAACTTGACCAATGAAAGTGTCAAATACAAGCCATTTTGTCTCTCAAACCTTTCACTTCATTGTTTCCACCTCTACTTGCGTCTCTTTTGTAGAAATAATAACTACATTACAAGATATTGTTATCAGAATGAGAGACATCGAAAAATTATGATCGAAAATGTAAAATTAGGAAAATGTGCATTTTTAACATAATATTGTATTACTTACAGACCATTTTATGGCATCCAACTAAAAAGTTTCACTCAGTTCTTTCAAAACTGCGTAGATCAACTTACAAATCCCTCTCGCCGCTACGAGAAATTAGGGAAACGTTATTTGCACAGAAACTATTCAATAGATCAAAATAAATGCGTTGGTTGGCAGTGGCGTAACGCAGTTTAGGGCACCTTAGTTCAAGAACTAAGGGCCCCCGACCAAAGGGGGCCCCCAAAAGAATTTTTTCATAAGCTGAGCTTTGCGGCCATATGTGCAACAGGCTTCTTTAAACCATAGCTTTAAACCCATCTCAAAAACCTTTGCTGGCATGTACTGGGTGCGTAAAAAAACTATCCTCGTACACTGGACCACCAATTTTGAAGATTTAGGACGTAATCTTTAGCAAATATCCTGAAATAAATTCTGAAATGTTTTGCAATCTTTTTAGTTATCTGTTTCTTGAGCTGTAAGTGAGTTTCTCAAAATGTTCGATCTTGAAAACACTGAAAAGGATAAAAAAACAAGGATGAAATTGTCAAAGGACTCGACATGAATGGACGAAGATAAAACTTTTTCATTGTGATTTGGGGATTTATAAATCTATAGTTATAATTTGCTGCACGAGCATTAAATTCTGGTGAAGTTGCAATATGATGTGCCACGCCAAGCCGTTCCCTGCATGGCAATTCAACGGGACTCCATGCTTGCTTGACCTCATGGAGCTTCATTGTTTGTCTTTTTAGCCCCCTTGACACCCAGGAACGCAGTACCTGCACCAAAGTATACATTCAATGAAATAATAAAACGAAAGAGATTTCTTTGTATCACTAAAATTAATCCTACATTTCTCCCAACGCTGAACTAACGCTCTTGCAGCAAATTGTAACTAATCGATTTCTAAATTCCTGAATCACAATGAAAGGTTTCTCTTTGTACATTCATGTCGAGTCTTTAGAAAAGTTGATAGAGGTTTTTTGATCGTTTTCAGACCCGTTTACACTGTACTGGTACAACTTTGGATCTGTAACAAAATTTTAACGGATCAGCCTCCCATTTACACTGTTCCTGCTAATCCGTAACACTTTTTTCCTTCGATCTGTAGAAGAAGTTTGTTCTGGAGCAGTGTAAATGCTTTTGAACCGTAACAACTTTGTAACCGGTCAAAACTATACCGGTACTGTGTAAACGTGTTCTCAGTGTTTTCTAGACCAAAGATTTTAAAGGGAGTACAAAGACCAGCATGCTTTGCGCACAGTCAGGGACTTGCTCTGCACAGCTTCCAGAATAACTGACTGTACGAAATTCCCAAAAAACAACAACAAACGATGGCAAAGGCTGCTGGTCTTTGTACTCCCTTTAAGAAACTCGCTTATATAGCTCAATAGACAGATAACTAAAAAATTTATAAAACATCCTAGCTAAAGATTAAGACATAAATCTCCAAAATAGGTCCGGTGCACGATTTATCGTACCCTGTCAAAAGTGGATCCCTTTTTTGGCACACCAGGTAGAATTCTTTTACTCAATTTCTGTTCTCACCATTTTCTCTGCCGTATGCGTTCTGTGCTGTGTGACTCAGATATTTGACGGATTCTCTAAAGTTATCTAGTTCAATAACTTGTCATACATGATATGAATCATAGTTTGCTTAGAAGATGTTTGACACCACATTCACATGTGGATTCCTATGGCACCATAATAAATCTCTTCCATCATAGGGCATTTTCTGAGGTCCTAATTGGCGTGGTCTCAAAAATTTTCCCGGGGTACCCCCGACCCACAGAGCTCTCTTTGTGTCTCTCATAGCCCCTATAACAAGATCGCTTCTTGGTCACTGCGTAAGGGCCAACTCACACTAAGTTCCTAAGGGCCCCGAGTGTCTCTGTTACGCCACTGTTGGTTGGTTATTGTTGATGATCAGTGATTTTGTTACAGTGATTTCGCGACCATCTCTTTTGAAAATTTCTTTTCTCTGCAACTGCAGCTGATAACGAACTGATGTTTACTCAATAGGTCTATTTTATGTTATACAATTTACCTTATAGATTTGATCAAAATCTTTCATTCAGAAAATTATTTAGAAATTTTATCTTCGGTGTTACCATTTTTGGCCCACCCGTTATATGCCATTTTTCATGTCATACTCACAGGGGCGCACATTCAAATTTTGTTTGGGGGGGTGTAACCATGCTCTGGACCGAAAATTTTGTCGGACCGACTGCGCGTATATAGAATGTGTTATGCTCATTAGCGACAGCGGCGTAGTCAGGGCAAATTAACTGGAAGGTGTTAAAACGAGGAGGTCTGGGGGCGAAGCCTCCAGGAACATTTTTGAGGACACGCCCTCTACTTTGGCTTAGAACACCTCTCCCGATTCCATGTTTACCTGTGGTAAAATAGGATTTTTGACCATTTTGAAACAGTTTTTTTATAAATTAGCACCCCCAGGAAAATGCTTGGGTAAGCATCATTTTCTTTGGCTTAAAATGCGTATCTCGACCCCATCATGTTTACCGTTGCCAAATCGGAAAATTGGTACTTTTCTAACAGTTTTCTATGAATCGCCATCTCTGGGAAATGTTTGCGCAAACACCTTTTACTTTGTCTTAAAACGCTTCTCGCAATCCAATGCTTGCTTGCGGCAAAATTGAAGCCTGTGATGCTTCGTCTAGGAAATTTAAAAAAATGCCAACCTTCACTTTGGCTTAGAACGACTCTCCCAATGACTTTGCAGCATTTGTCAGTAAAATTCTTACCCTACCCTAAGTACCCATACCCAACTAATTTCTCCTCGTTTTTGAAAGAATCTCGAAGATCATCTTTTGAAAAAAGTGGGGAGAGCAAATCTAACTCGTGGCCACGCCACTGATTAGGGATCTAAGATCCTTTTCTTTTGTTTCATTCTTTACAAATTTCAAATCGAACTGTCGTCGTGGACCAATCTTTTAATTTCGAAAGAGTTCTGGAGTCATCTTTGACTGATACTTTTTGCACACCAGTTGTTGACAAGACAGTGGCTTTGCTTCAACAAATGAATGAAACCTTAAATACTGCTGTCAATCAGAATGTTCTAACAAGCAATAAGTGAAACTGGAAGCTATTTCGCCCAAAATTTCGGCGTGAAAACTGAAAATCGCCCTGGCCGAAAGTCAGTTTTAATAACTGAGGTTGTTAAGGTGTCTCGGGACCGAATTTTAAAATTTTGGGACCGAATATCCAGAATTATTGGGGGAATGTTTCACCCCTCTCGCCCCCCATGATTTGCGCCCCTGCAATACTCAGGCACCTATTAATTTTACACGTAAGCATTTTCTGGGAATAAAAGTGGTTAAACTAAGTGGTACTTAAACATGTTCAACTCATTTCGATCGCTTTCTTTCCCGTTGACTATGCTATGATCAGATGAGAATATAGTAAAACAACCATCAGTTGTTTTTAAAGCTGCTACAAAAGTTCCCATTGTTCGTATATTGAATTTTCCCCGAAACATACTTATTTCACTTGACTATCTGAGATAGTGAGTATCCACGTGCCAATAACTGGCATGCATGGATTAGGAGGCTCATCTCATTTTTCTGTAAAAGACAGCTGATAATGAACTATTTCACTCAGTAGGTATATTTTATGCTGTTCTTTTTTGTGCCCTATAAATTTCACCAAATCTAGGATTCAGAAAGTTTTTCAATTTTTTTGTCTTGGTTGTTATTTATTTTTGCCCACCCCTTAGTTGCTGAGGGAAAGTCAAGAATCCATACGCATTGAAATGCGAGCGAAGCGAGTGACAAATTTTAGCCATATTCTACGCAGATTGGCTTGAAATGTGTTAAGGTGTCATTTATCATTGCGGAATTTTCTATTTATTGGCCCTCAGCAAGCATTTGTGTCCAATAGGCCCCAGACAGAAAATGACTATTGACAAGGGCCATCCGGGATATTTCCCGGTATCCCTGTGGGCCAGTCCGCCACTGTATTCCTCAAACATGATAGGATACCGTCAACATTTAACACCTTGAACCAGGGCCGTTGCTTGATACCAAGCAGGAAAGGGATGGGTGCAAGCTCAACATATTTTTTAAATTTTGAAAATGCAGACTCTGTTTTACTATCAGTTACTTCCAAGGACTTTACTTGCAATAGCCGAACTTATTTACTCCAGACATCTATTTATGGCAGTGCAAGGGAAGCGAGTGGAAAATGTGCACGTCTTTACAACTTAGACTGACTGACAAATGTCGAGATTTGTTTGTTAGATTGATTACTTTATCTTTGAATTGCCCTTTCAATGATGATCAAACCTTTTCTCGATTTGCCGACCGAGGTTTGGTCAGGGGTGGGTGGTACCCTGGGTACGATATGTCAGGTATTGCCCTACCCCCAATGTGTAGCGACGGCCCTGCCTTGGACTATTTTGTTTTTCATTTCAAAATTCTTTATGCAGGGTTACCGCAATACCGCGCAAATTTCACCCCCGATACCGCAACACCGCAAACCTCGAAGTACCCCTCATGTTAGTGGATACCAGCAAAGGCTTCAGCAAACGGCGTAGTAGTCAGTCAGTGAGACTGATTTTCAGGGGGCCGTGCCAAAAACTTTACAAATTAAAAATCTACTAATAATTTAATAAGAAACTAATTGCAATATCATTTATTTACAATTCTTTAAAATGTTCCTAAAAGAAGATAAAGAGGGAGCTTAAATAGCAAAGAGGGATGATGTTAAGGGACTCCCTCTCCTTCATTTTCCTTTCCTCTACAATTTCGTCTCGAAGAAGTTTGTTCCTTGTTAGGAAAATTGCATTACACGAAGTTCAGATGTTAATGTTCGTACAATACCGCATACCGCGCTGTGAAAACTCAATACCGCAATACCGCAATACCGCAATACCGCCAGTTTTGTCCCTCAATACCGCAATACCGCGCAAATTCGACCCCCGACACCGCAACACCGCAAACCCCAAAGCACCCCTCATGTTAGTGGATACCAGCAAAGGCTTCAGCAAAGGCTTCAGCAAACGACGTAGTCAGCCATTCCATAGTGACTCCACAGCAAACGACGTAGTCCTCCTCTCGAGTCCGCAACAATGGCGACTGGTAGTGTTGAAATGACAGAGACAGAAAGTTATTGTTTGTCAGGTAGTGCGCCACCAAGAGCGACAGAAAAACACTGGCAGGCGTTAGATTCGGATGAGTTTGAAGATTTGATCTTAGCTGCAATAAATGAAATACAAGACAAAGGAAAACGTGCAGATTTTGAAAGTGTTCCCGTGTATGTGGAAAAACATCATGGCCTAGCGCGAACTGCGACGTTCCAGCAGTTGGAAAGCATGATAGCCAATAGCAAAATATCGAACATTAAATACCGTGGCAAACCATCATTACGTCTTCCTAAAGATTCTGAGCGCTCTGAGAAGGAAAGGAAAGTATCAAATGACGAAGATCGATTGTCGGAGTGCCGCGAAGAACTGCAGGAAATGGCATCAAGGCACTGCAGTTTTTCGAGGGAGAAGTCCAACGAAGGAAATGATGGGGAAAATGGAAACAGTGAAGGCGAAGAACTGCAGGAAATGGCATCAAGGCACTGCAGTTCTTCGAGGGAGAAGTCCAACGAAGGAAATGATGGGGAAAATGGAAACAGTGAAAGCGAAGAAATGCAGGAAATGGCATCAAGGCACTGCAGTTCTTCGAGGGAGAAGTCCAACGAAGGAAATGATGGGGAAAATGGCAACAGTGAAAGTGAAGCAAGTAGTAAAGAAGAAAGCGCAGATGAAAGTGAGGATGAGTATGGGGAATATATCGTGGAACCTACAATTAAACATAAAATTTTAACAGAAAAGAAAATTAAAAAGAAATATGAAACACGACTTGCACGTCGTTTAGAGCTGATAGAGAAAAGGGTGAATGTATTTGAAAGCCGGCTGAATGACCAGAGAAATGACAATGAGAAACCATTGATAAATGAAAAAGAAAAGCTAACCGATTTGGAGAACAGAATGACCATGCTAGAGAAAGAGAACAGAATTTTAAAGGATGAGAACTTTGGTTTGAGACTGGAAAACTTGGAGCTAAAGAGTATGTTTACAGATGGCCTAAATGTTAAACAAGTTAAGGAAACAGCTAC
>REGM01000696.1:9974-39017 GCA_004194415.1 Aurelia aurita
ACAAGATTCATGAAATAATTTATCTACTCAGTGAAACAAAATTTGATGTTTTGGCAATATCTGAAACTCATCTTCACAAAAATGTTTCAGATTGTCAAATCCAGATTGATGCTCGTACATCTTTCCACTGATATCACTCATTCTTGTAACCCTACATCAAAAGATTTATGCAGCAAAGTTTGAAGATAGTAGAAAACTGGATGGAGACATATCGGATGCTTACTTCGCTGAAAAAATGGCAAATTTTAAGAGCCTAACAGCAGTCTTGTTTTTGGACAAGGGCCTACGACGCCATTTTGGTATTGCAACAGCAAGAAGATCAAGATTATTTTGTGAACAGAGCAGAAATAGATGGTCAACTTATTTCATTTCTATTATCATCCTGTCTGGTGATATTAACCTAAACCCTGGCCCACCAAAAGATCCATGTGGAATTTGCCAAAAAGGTGTCAGAAAAAACCAGAAGGGAATCTGCTGTGACTTGTGCGATCATTGGTTTCACGTCAAGGATTCGTGTATCAAAATGTCAAATGCAGAATATGAAGAGCATTGTTCCAACCCTGCTTTGAAATGGTTATGTAAATGTTGCAGTGACAAGGAAGGAAATGAAGGCTTAAGCCAGGAAGATGATGTGGGAAATATTTATGAAAACCTTGCAAATCAAATACAAACATCCCCTTCAGGACTGAAAATTGGCCACCTAAACGTCAATGGACTGTTAAACAAGATTCATGAAATAATTTATCTACTCAGTGAAACAAAATTTGATGTTTTGGCAATATCTGAAACTCATCTTCACAAAAATGTTTCAGATTGTCAAATCCAGATTGATGCTCGTACATCTTTCCACTGATATCACTCATTCTTGTAACCCTACATCAAAAGATTTATGCAGCAAAGTTTGAAGATAGTAGAAAACTGGATGGAGACATATCGGATGCTTACTTCGCTGAAAAAATGGCAAATTTTAAGAGCCTAACAGCAGTCTTGTTTTTGGACAAGGGCCTACGACGCCATTTTGGTATTGCAACAGCAAGAAGATCAAGATTATTTTGTGAACAGAGCAGAAATAGATGGTCAACTTATTTCATTTCTATTATCATCCTGTCTGGTGATATTAACCTAAACCCTGGCCCACCAAAAGATCCATGTGGAATTTGCCAAAAAGGTGTCAGAAAAAACCAGAAGGGAATCTGCTGTGACTTGTGCGATCATTGGTTTCACGTCAAGGATTCGTGTATCAAAATGTCAAATGCAGAATATGAAGAGCATTGTTCCAACCCTGCTTTGAAATGGTTATGTAAATGTTGCAGTGACAAGGAAGGAAATGAAGGCTTAAGCCAGGAAGATGATGTGGGAAATATTTATGAAAACCTTGCAAATCAAATACAAACATCCCCTTCAGGACTGAAAATTGGCCACCTAAACGTCAATGGACTGTTACACAAGATTCATGAAATAATTTATCTACTCAGTGAAACAAAATTTGATGTTTTGGCAATATCTGAAACTCATCTTCACAAAAATGTTTCAGATTGTCAAATCCAGATTGATGGGTACCAAATAGCAAGATTCGATAGGGAACGAACTGAAAAGAAGTGGGGAGGATGCCTTATTTATTTCAAGAATACTCTGGATGCCTTTGAAAAGTTCGACTTGAGAGGTCATTCAAATACAGAGTCAGTGTGGATTGAAATCACAGCCCAATCTCAAAAGTTACTGCTTGGGTGTATCTACAGACCACCAGATGATCAGTGCTTCTATGACAACTTCGTAAAAGTCATTGAGCCCTTATGGGCCAAGAGGAACAACATCATATTAATGGGGGATTTCAACTCAGATCTCAAAGCCAAATATTCAAAACAGGGGAAAAAGCTTCTTGCCACTTTGAAACCTTTTGGCTTAAAAAACGTAATAAAGAACCCAACAAGAATCTCCAAAACAGCAAGTACTATCATTGATTTGATCATAACATCTGATGTAAACAAGATCATAAAATGTGGGACATACGACACTGGAACTTCTGACCATCATATAGTGTATGCACTAGTTACGCTGAGGAAGAAAAATGAAAGGCCAGTTTTAAAAGAAGTCACAAGTTGCAAAAATGTAAACCTTGATCAGATCAGATCAGATTTTGAATCAACTCCATGGGACATATGTTCAATTTTTGAAGAAGTTGATGATATAGCTTGGGCGTGGGAACTGTTGTATAAGGATATCATGAAAAATCACTTGAAAAGAAGAAAGGCAAAGATAAGATCAAACAGTCTTCCATGGATGACCACTCTGATTAGGAAGTCTATGAACAATAGGTATAAATTGTTACAAAGAGCTCAAAAGTCGAAGGATTTAAATGACTGGAAAGAGTACAAAAAGGCTAGAAATCACACCACTTCCCTATGTAGAGAAACAGAGAAGAACTACTGGAAGACCAAATTAGAAAATGCAAAATCCTCTAAAGATTTCTGGAATACAGTAAACAAATTTCAAGGAAAAGCAAGAAATGTCAAGGTTGGTCCATTACGGGCAGACGATGGAAGTGTAGTTTCTGCCAAACAAGACGTTGCTGAAGATCTAAACACCTTCTTCTCAAATGTAGGTAAAAACCTAGCAAAGGATATTGAGAAAGTTGAAAATTTCACAGAATTGGAGCACTTCCACAGAGTCACACCAACAATACAGGAGGTAACTGTTACCACTGACATTGTAAAGAAAACAATACAAAAAAGAATCAAACCTGGAAAAAGTTCAGGCCCAGACATGATAACATCAAACGAGTTGAGGATTGTTGGAGATTTTGCGGCAGAAGGCCTTGCCATAGTAATGAAGAAAAGCCTAGAAAAATCGCAATTCCCAAATAACTGGAAAATTGCTTGTGTAAAAGCATTACACAAAAAAGGAACATATCTTGAAAGAGGAAATTATCGTCCAATATCGTTGCTAAACTTACCAGGAAAGCTGCTTGAAGCAATTGTCGGTGATGTTATTGATAACCACTTACTGCACAATATCAGGATAGATAAAAAACAACAATGGGCTTTTATGAAGGGGCGATCACCTGAGCTCTTAATGTTACACCTGACTGAAATGTGGAAAGAGGCTCTTGACAAGGGTAAAGTTGTGGGAATCCTCTTCATAGATTTTCAAAAAGCTTTTGACTCAGTGTGTCATGAAACTTTAAGGCTCAAAATGCAAGCATGTGGAATATCCGGAAATTTGTACCTTTGGTTATCTGACTATCTTACAGACCGAAAGCAATTTGTTCAGATTGACAATGCAAAATCAAACCTTCAAAATGTTGAATGGGGGGTCCCCCAAGGGTCAGTTTTAGGGCCTAGATTGTTTGGAATGAAGGTAATGGACCTTCCAGAATGTCATTCAACAGGATATATCAAAATGTTTGCAGATGATACTGAGTGTTTCTGTATCGGTGACAGTGTTGACAATGTGACTTCATCTCTTCAAAGACTGCTTGATGATATCCATACTTGGTGCTGTAAAAATTCCCTGACTATACATCCTGAAAAGTCAGAGATTCTAATTCTAAATCGAAAAAAGCTTGTTGGTCCATTACAAGGAGTGTTTCTAAACAAAAAGCCTATAAACTATGTTGTCAAATCGAAATGCCTTGGGATGACTCTAGATGATAAAGTTAACTGGAAAAGTCATGTACAAAATGTCAGCAAATGCCTTGGTCAAAAGATTAAATCACTTAGAAGATTAAAAGGTCTTGCACCCTCAGTTTTGGAGAACATTTACTTTAAAGGACTTTTACCAAGTGCCATCTATGGATTAGTTGTTTGGGGCTCATGCTCTAATAATGCATTGTCACCTTTAGAAAGAGTTCACAGAAGAGCTGCCAAACTGATTCATAACATCCCAACATCTATCCCTGAAGATCAAATTCTAGACAAGGCAAAATGGAAGGATATAGAATATTTATACAAACGAAGAGTTGCTTGCTTAACCCATAAAGCTTATTACGGTGAAGCACCAGAAGAGATAAACTGCCTCATAAAAAAGAGTGAAACGAAGAGATCTCTCAGGGACAATTTGAAAATAGAGTTACCAAGATCTAGGACAGAACTGGGGAAAAGATCATTCAAACGTCACGCTGCAATCATTTGGAATTCTCTTCCTACAATTGTGAAAAGATCAAGTAGTATTTACTCTTTCAAGAATCAAATCAAGGGAAACTTTCTTGCATTGGATAGGATTAATTTTAGATCTACAGCAACGGTAAACAACAAATATATAAGCACTTTCTTTTATTATTAAGTTACTTTTAAAGGATTGTAAAACTTTTATGCCGAAATTTTGTATACACTTTAAGTTTATTTAGTTGTTTAAATAGCAGGACCACATCAGCCTTGTGCTGCCACTAAATTGTCCTGCTTTACCAAAAAAATAATGTATGTATGTATGTATGTATGTATACAATACTGATGAACTATGAGTAATCTGGTTAGAAACATGGTACTAAATTTTGACATACATGAAGAGGGGGCCATGAAAAATTACAGCTGTAAAATGGGGGTTCATTAAAAATCTTAGGAGGGAAATTGAGGGGCCATGAAAAATTTTTGGTGCTACTGAAAATATCTTCCGGCCCCCTACCCGGCATTAATAATGACTGGTCCCTAAACTCCATCATAAACACAGAAGTGGGAAGAAATGGCAATCAAAAGAGAGCCAGTGCACCATGGAAGTATTGAAACAAGGCAAGTGTAGCAAAGAAGAGCTTGAACGAAACAAACTAACAAGTACCTTGAGCCGCGGCGGTTTGTGGGGAATTAACAAGGATGCAGAAAATATCTTTTTGGAAGCATAGATTAATCTTAGAAAATTTCACCTCACACTCAGTTCAAGGAAAATTGATATAAATTTGATTATTGCTGAAACAATGCAGGATTGTACAGTCAGACAAGCATTTGATGCACTAATGAATAATTTAGACACCATTCCTGAAAGCACTCTTCTGAAAGATATTTTATTCAGCATCATTAGTTTGTATGTCAAGGTCAGATGTTTCTCCTCTGCAAGCGATATTATTCAAAAGTTTAAAATGGAGGCAAAGAAATGCAAGTTCAAAGGTTTGCGGGCAGAAATTGATAAAACTGTTCAGAAAGACTTTTTGATAAAACTGATTTTTTCATGAAAGTGCACATTATTGTTACTAAAACTTTAATCGTTAAGGGTCGTTGCAAAATAATACATACAAATATGCATTTTGACCAAAAATATATTGGCATTTGATTAGACACCATCCCAAACTAGCAAAATCAGGACAAATATTGTGTTGAATTTCAATGTACTGTTACAGTATCTCTGAAAAACAGTTTCACAAACTGAATGCTTGCAACTTTAGATCCCGCAATAAGATCCTGTTCCATTTTCTGTATATTATCATGTGCCAACAAATCCTTGAAATCTAGCGGTTTGGAAAGTGTGGTCCAAAATACCTTTTAGTGGCTAATGAAGAAGGTTTTTGTACGGAAAATAAGGCAAATATGTAGTTTCTTACTACCAAACTTTCAATGCCAATATATTCTTCTGCACAATCCATTCCTATCACCTGCACAATCCGGACCCTATGTAAGCAAATATGAAGTTCTTATACTCGTGAAAGTTTCCACACACCTCCAAGCAAAATATTGAGTAAAGCCCTATTTAAATTATATAGATTTAAGTCCTCCATACTGTGTGCTTGTTGACTTGCTCCCATAAATTTTTAAGACATGGCCTTTTGTGAAATAACCAAACCTAAGTCTTTGATGTGCAACAAGTTGCATTATGAACAGACCATGTTCATAGCATTTAAGGGGATAAACATACCATATGTTCTGTAATGGTGTATAGATGTATGCCAGATTTTTAGTTTTCTACCTAAAACTTTATTCATGTGACCATGAACTTTTTAAAAAACCTCTTTCTTTTGTTGTAGCATGATGGCAGTTGCTCATCTGTAATATTGTACCATGCTTTGCTTTTGTCCTTGCGACCTCGTGTGTTTCCACTTTGACAAGAAATTGACCTCTGAATCCTGATGGTATTGTTGTTATATCCAAATTTATGAATATCTGGATTGTCACTTCTTCTTCCTAGCTTTCTCTGATTGCCAAAGTACTCTTCCACAGGATCCTGGCAGAATCTCTCAGAAAGCACAAATTCTACACCTTCATTTAATAAGAACTTGGTTGCTTCTATCAGAGAGTAGGCAGTAATTTGTATTCCTTCATATGTGTTTGCCTTGAAATGAACATTTTATTCTTTGCATTTTCAGTAAAGTTGCCAGGCCTTTTCTCTGTGCTCTCTCGCCAGGACTTGAAGAACCCCAAAAGATCACCTTCAAGCCACTCAAATCGCTCATCATCTATTGATGTGTAAGGTGCTAGAAACTCCTTCCTCTTTCGAATGTGTTATGTTGTGCTTCGAACATTGAGACACTCAAAGAATTTGTCTAGCATTTCGCAATATTTTTCTGTACACAAGATGTCATCTGATCCTTTCATGTTCAGTACTGCTGAAACTGAGGCATTAAGGATTTGTGCTGCAAGGTTGACTCTCATCTTTGAATAGGATGTCAAGTTGATATGCTCATATTTTAATCTTGGCAGAAGTTTCAATCCATTTTCCATGTCTTCGTAGTACAGACTCGACACATGTTGCCATAAAATATTACAACCATTATTCCACATGTATCTGACACAGGAACCTGATCCTGAAGAATACAAACAATTTCTTGCAGTTTTGATAAGATGTGGCGCATCTGCAAAGAAGAAAATGTACCTGTCAGGGGCATAGAAATTCATGGATCTGTAGCAAATGTCTCTTCCACCATTACCATCAAGATCTTTGTGGAAATCGAAAAACTTTCGGTTTGCTGGAGCTCCATCTGCTATAGCTGCAATAACTGGCAAATTGCATGAAGTTTCCAGAATACATACTGCTTCCCAGAACAGGGGCATTAGTTGTGCGCTTGTTATTCCTGTCGTTGCAAAGTAAGCCAGGCAATACTTGAGCTCGGTGCAAACACCCCTGACAAGAAAGACAAGAGCATGTGAAGCAAGTTCGTCAACTTTCTCAAGGCAGGCATAATTTGCTTCAGGATCTCCAAGGTCCACATAACCAATTAGTTCTCCTTTGGCTTTATCAAAAACTAGATTTGCCATCACTTTCAATTCATCCATTAATAAGATGACATATCTTTGAGCTCTAAAATATTATCACTTTCAGCTTTTGATTGCATTATCACACCTTCTTGAAAGCCTGGCTTTGGTCGTATCCAGTTCTTATAGTCTCTTAACCTTTGTTGACTTGGTAAGACCAACACTTTACTTTGTCTCAGCTCTTCATAGCAGGAAGGTGATTTGGCAGCTAGGGAAAGGCATAAACGTATCAGCATAGGATGATACCTCACTCCTGTTGGACTGCTGTTGAAAAGTTTTTTCTGTTGTTGCCAAAACAACTCCATAAAGGGAGATAGCTTTGCCTCTGAGTTGTTCATAATTTCAGTTAGATCATTACTCAACTGGTGATCAATTTGTACACAAGACCGTTGTAGCTCATCTCTCATATCTGCTAAGTGTGCTTCAAGATTGGCACAGTGAAGACGTTGCTGCTGAAGAGCTAGCTTTATCCTTTCTGGGGCAGTCTTTGAGATTGGGGCATTGAGGTGTGCAGGCTTCTCTAGGTTCTTCTTCTTCACTTCTAACATCTTTGAGCTTAAGTGTTCTTTGGGATAAATCAGGGAAAAATGAAACACCTTCAGGACGTTTTTGCCTAGCAGGTGATATTACCTTTTCACGCTGTTTCCAGGAGAGGAATTTGGCAACGATGGGACGAGGGCCATATGTCGACCCATCTGGTCGTGTCTCTTCACGGTTAATTTTGAAAACAATGTATTTATTTGATAACTTTACCCTGTTTAAATAAAAAGAAGAATGAAATGAAGCAATGACTGTGAGTTTTCCTGGACAAAGGATTCTTCTGTATGTGAGATATCTTGAACGCTAGAATCTGGGGTTGTACTCGAAATAAAATACGACGTATTCCCATCTTTGTAGGTCTCGAGTAGACTGATTACATTAGTCTCAGTTTTCCGCATTGAATTGAATGATATTATGGCTTCAAACTGAAACTCATGACAATACAGCTTCAAAACAGAGACTAATTTGGCCTAATGCGCCGCATTTAGGGTGCATCCAATCAAATCGCGACTTTCTTAATATGGTGAGACCACGTGCCCATTCTTAACATTTGATTGGCTGATTAAACAAAGGCATCATATGTAAATCGAAAACGAGGCCAGGTTCGCAAACCCGTGAACTTCCGCTCTTGCGCTTCGTTAAAAGCTGGCCGAAGAAGCTGTGAGAAAAGGACTATCACTCTTGAGCACTGCAGATCGTGGAAAGCTATTTGGAGTTGGAGAATATGTTCAACAATCTACTGGCACTTCTTTTCTTTGTTCTAAGGATATAACTTCAAGCAGAAGAATCTACACCTAGGCCCATTGTCAGGGTCCATTCCCGCATTTCGAAACATCGGGCTTTTCGTAATATTTTGTGAAATTTGGAAATACTTTTCGTTTCCAAAATCCAGTGTCTTGAAAAGCCCATTTTAAGCCCGAATCTACCCTAGTGATATTTGTACTTTGCGAAGAAAATTATTTAGAAATTAAGTTGTCACTTTCAGACCCCACAGCAATTGTGGGGATGTAGGAAGAACTGCCATGCACCCCTAGAATTTCAGAGAACATTTGCTATAATCTTTTGATGGAACAAGGACTGCATACCTGGAAATTCAATCTTGAAAGCTAGACAAGACACAGCAGTGTTCTCATCAATGTATTTCAATACAAAAGTGTAAATTTCAAGAAGAAACAACATTTTATCAAAAGTAACTAAATTCATTGATTCTATACTTCCATACAAGGTCACATAAACTTTAATGTGACAAAAATGAAAATGAATTCTAACTTACAGGCATTTTACTTGTCTATCGTTTTTTATACATTTGATAATAACATGATAATAATTCAACACATCTCTGTTGTAGCTGAACCATTAATTTTCATTTTTACTTTTTCTTTGGAAGATATCTAGAGTTCATTTTCAAACATCAATCACAAAAATATCTAAATGGTTCAAAGAATAGTCTTTTACTTCTCAAATCTACTGGGTTGCCAAAACCCACAGAGTCCATTCAAAGAGGCAGACAGTACCAATCTTCTCACATAAACCAGATAATGATAAACCGCAAAAAATTATGGACATTTTTCAATTGTGCACCTGGCACAGCTTGGCAATCCTAATGTTGATATATAATTACAGTACTTGGTGGCTCTGTACAAGGCTGATTTTACAATCCATCTAACAATGAAAAATTGAGGGATGCCTCAAGGAAGAATGGAGGTTTGCCAGAATTCAAACAAATTGTTAATTTTTAAATCCATAGAAAAAGCAGGATGGAAGATACTACAGGGCAAATACTGAATTGTATTTCTACCAGACTACAATAATAACATAGTTCTTTTTTGAGGCCCTTTGGTGGTTTTGATGTCATTCAGAGAACTGTATCACTTTTATCTAAGTTTCTTCCTGATGAAGCAGTGTCTTGGCTAAAATTTAACAACAAGTTCTATTTGTTGGCCAAGTTTGAAAACACACAATGTATTCCTGCTTTTTACATGGTGAGTGAAAGGAACAAAACAGCAATTTCCTAATTCTGAGAAATAAAATCATTTTTAAATTTGCAATTTCAGGTTGACTTAACTTAAAATTTCTGATGGGCATTAAATAAAAACAAAATGCAGAAAATCCAAGGTCAAGTTAATCTCCAGGCTCTAAACCTGAGTGTTTACATAACAGTACATCCTTGAAGGTATGGTTTGCTAAATTGTTATTTCATGTCAACTACTCAATTAACATTTTATTTTATGAGATGCAATTACCACCTGTTCAATCATGTTCACTCTCTGCAATTATTTTCATATTAGACANATCCATCTAACAATGAAAAATTGAGGGATGCCTCAAGGAAGAATGGAGGTTTGCCAGAATTCAAACAAATTGTACACTTTTAAATCCATAGAAAAAGCAGGATGGAAGATGCTATAGGGCAAATGCTGCATTGTATTTCTACCAGAATACAATAATAACATAGTTCTTTTTTGAGGCCCTTTGGTGGTTTTGATGTCATTCAGAGAACTGTATCACTTTTATCTAAGTTTCTTCCTGATGAAGCAGTGTCTTGGCTAAAATTTAACAACAAGTTCTATTTGTTGGCCAAGTTTGAAAACACACAAAATGTATTCCTGCTCTTTACATTGTGAGTGAAAGGAACAAAACAGCAATTTCCTAATTCTGAGAAATAAAATCATTTTTAAATTTGCAATTTCAGGTTGACTTAACTTAAAATTTCTGATGGGCATTAAATAAAAACAAAATGCAGAAAATCCAAGGTCAAGTTAATCTCCAGGCTCTAAACCTGAGTGTTTACATAACAGTACATCCTTGAAGGTATGGTTTGCTAAATTGTTATTTCATGTCAACTACTCAATTAACATTTTATTTTATGAGATGCAATTACCACCTGTTCAATCATGTTCACTCTCTGCAATTATTTTCATATTTAGACAAATTAACGCGAGGAGGCCTAAAAATAGGCATAGCAAAACAGTATGAAAACACAGCACCGACTTTGCTTGCCTAGGACATATAACAGTTAAAATTACCGTCAGATAGCAATTTTCAAAAGCGAAAATTGAGCACTTTGCACATTTTCCTGGATAATCGCGTAACACTGCCATGTTAAGAAACATGTCCACTGCAATTTTACGAAGTTGCATTGAGTGGACAGATGGAAAATTCCTTCTAGAACTCTTTTTACGAAGGGTAGTTAAGAGGCTATCATTTTAGACCTAAAAGTGTTTGCATGCTAATTTTCTGAATAATGTTCCTACCGGCATAAAAAGATTTAATCCAAAACAAAAACGCAAAAGCAGGGTGTTCAGGCTGTCTCTCTGACCTTTGTCAGCCTCAAATTCCAAGAACTGCCACATTGGTGCTCATATGATTAGGAAGGGGTCTCTTTGCCAGAAAATCGAGATTTTATGACTTGAGCAAAGTAAGGGGATTTTGCAAATACTTTGCAAATTTTCCCAGGTATCCTACGTTGTCGGCCATTTTCGTTGCATCTTGGATTTTTGTTCAACCAAGTTAGACCGAGTGGACAGGACCAATTTTGTGATTCTTTATACTTGAAGAAATCTCTGTTTTCTGCTGATATTGCACCATTTTGATAACAGCAACTGAGGCATTTTCCGAAGCTTCTTTGGTGAATCCTTGGAGATTTTCTGCTTTGGCAGCTTCCCCAACCTCCCATGAGACTGTTTTGATTTGGATCGAACGCAAATTTTGGCACGCAGGCGGTAATCGGGTGCCAAAACCAGAGACTAGCACCCGGCGGCTTCGATCTTGCCCGCCATTATTTTCCTTTTGCGGGAGGTTCGCTCCCAGCCTTGTTTTGCATTTGATCTCTTTGTCTTGATTAGGTAAAAAGCTGACGCTAAAGCGAAAGAAGACTGCGGCTGACTGTGGCACGTCGGGGCGTTTAGCCTAGAAATAAAAAGGGTTTAGTCAGCATTCTTTGTAAGTATCCTGTCTTTGCCTTCGCGCTCTTTCTTTGCAAAATGGAGGATCGGCTCATCGAAGCTGTGGAGACCAAATTTCGAGTACAGCTCAGAGATTTCAACGAGCCACTCTGAAGAGAGTTTTAAAACAAGAAGATGTATTCGTTCGTGCATGTGCACCGACAGAGTCGGGGAAGACGTTCTACTTTGCCTTCGCAGAGCTTCTTGAAATGAAAGATTTGGAGCTTGGTGCTGTCGCAGAAGAAGACAGAAGTCGGGAGAGAAGAGATCAAGAAAACAAACATGTGACAATTGTTCTTTCCCCATTGTCTAGTCTCGTTGTTGATCAAGTGGCCCGCCTGCAATTTAATTCGCTTTTTAGCAGGCGATCTTGTTGGACTGGAAACTACAGAAAACAGGTCTTCCTTGTGGGAGATTTGTTTCGGTGTAGATTCCATGTCAACCGCATACTTCTGGAAAATATTTTGCTTGTTTTGATTCTGGATTAGCTCTTTTTCCAGTTTTTCTAATTTTAATTTTGTTTCAGTAAATGTCTTAGTTCTACGGTGACATATCCTGCACAAATATAACTCATTAGTGATTCCAGTTTATTCAGCCCATCGGAACACATTCTCTGCCTTGCAAGCATAAATTGAACTTAGTTCAATTGAAAAAAAATCCAGTGAGCTGAAAGTGACTCTTTCCTTTGAAGTAGCCAATGCTTCACAACAATTCTTGCATTTCACAATTAATTCACACATAATAATTGCCTAGAATATAGCCTGGTTTCAATATGACCGCAAGGAGTCCATATGACCTGGTTTCCATATGACCTCAAATTTTCAACGATTACTTTGCTAATATTACACAAGATCTAGAAATCAGTGAAACCGGTGCCCATCTATCACCTACAATATGTAAAGAAGACCCTGTAGATAAAGCTGTTGAAAATACCGGGTGAGTCAGAAAAAATAATCCCCGTTTGGAAGGTCACTGCTCCCTGGATATCAAAACGATAATATTGACAAATACATTATGTAATGGTTGACATGTTCAAATATGATTTAAAATTTACCTGACTGAAATCGGCCTCTCCGTTTTGAAATTGTTAGCGATTTTCTGGAGAAAGCCTCTTCAAGAAACCTTCTTACAAGTATATCCTATCAACTTCTAAATGACACAGTTGAATTTGGCTTGACTAAAAATTTCGAATGGTGTGTGACTTTTGCATTTTCATCAATTTTAAAAATTGTGACGTCATCAGTCGTATTGCATCATACTTTGACATTTTATTGGAATCACTTTAGTTTAAATACTTTTGTTGATCTTAACAAAATCGGTCAAGCAGCTTCTGATTCCCCACTCTAGCCTAGGCATTTTGCACCACTCCACCCTAGGCATTACGTTATACAACATTATGTTAAAAGCTTTGTGTCACTCGAACATTATGTAACAGGAAGTAATCATGGCAGAAATGATATGGGGTCTTACTTGTCGCGATATTTCGTTAAATCCTGGTTGGATCAAAAGTTTCAATACTTAAGAAAGCGCCTGTATTGTTTCTGCTTTTATTCTTCATTATTGTTCTGAAGGATAACATCCTTTTAATCTCGCTGTCCAGCTGCGGAGAGAGCACAATCAAAGTTTGGTGTTTTTTTTTCAATTGGCAGATATTTACCCCGACAGCCCATCATCGAATTGATGCAATACTTCCTTGTTTGTCTCTTAATGATTTTCTGTGATAGTTCTCGTTTTGTTTCTCTTAATGATTTTCTGTGATAGTTCTGTTTCATATTTCATATTTTCATATTTCAATCTTTTAAGGAGGGTTGCCCTTCAGCAGAAGCTGGTTTTCAAGGGGCCCTCCAATAAAAACCTAATTACAATATACAATTAAAATAATGATACATTAGACTATAAAAAACCATAATGTTAAAAACCTATTTACAATTATATATTATTTATAATCAAAAGAAAAAGTTCAACCCTAGATAGATTTTTTAAAACTATTTAGGGAGGATGCCGTCTTGGACTCAGCGGGAAGGCTATTCCATANTATACGGGCAGCATAGAAAAATATTATTCTATTGCGGTCATTTGGAAAACAAGGTCTTTGAAATTTGAAGGATTTCCTAACAGGCTTGATTGCAGGGTTAACGAAAATCCAGAATGGAAAAGCTGCTTTTAGCTCTTTCATGAACCTTTCAGGCATTCTGATTTTCAGTAAAATATTGGTAGAAAATTAATGCACGCAGATACGCAGATACAGAAATGAACTAAACTAAAAATGACATTTCGAATCGGGAAATTTTTTTGGGAAACTAGCTACCATGGGTTTTGAGAAACGCGACAGATGCTGTTCCTACGGCATGTCTTTTCTTCCCGTGACTCAATGACCGGTTTCCCTTATATTCCTGTATCCTGTACTTTGGAAATGTGAGTGACGTAACAACAACCAACTTTTATGGGCACGGGGACACAGGGAGGAATAAAACTGCTGTAGGAACAACTTCCACGTTTCTTAAAGCCCATGCCGATACTTGGACACAATAGCAGAATTTTCGAATTTCGGCAAGCGCAAAGACTTTGTTGACTCGTGATTCCTGAGGGAACAATATGAAATATAATAAAGTGCAAATTTCAAAGAAATCGTCATTAATTTATTCATCTACTTATCAAAAAATGTGATGTAAAAAGTAACGATTATCAAATCTAAATTTTACAGAAGATAACAAGTCAGAATTTTGAATTAGCAACAATACAAATTTAGCAATGAAGTAGTAAACAATTTCTAATATAAAATGGCATCATATCAAAATTTTTCAAAATACTACAATTCTACCGAGAGAGAATGTCAAAATTTGCTTCTTTTGATAAAATCACTGGAATTTGAATATGTTATCGATCTTTAAGGCCCCAGTTACACGATACCGGATTCATCCCACACCGGATTGCTTTTCGCATCGGATAGGGGGGTGCAGTTACACAATGCCGAAGCCATCCGATGTTACTCCACTCTGTTTTCGCGGAGTGAAACCACCCAGGGGGGCTCAGGCTGGGATATGGGTGCTCAGGCTGGGGTACAAACCTTCAACACACAAAAATAATTCGTAGCATAAAAATTGATGAAAAAATAATGTTTCTTACCCTACACACCCACAAAAATGACAAAAGTTGAGTTTCGTTTCTAAATAATTCTTTTCTATAGTGTTCTCATTTGAGACCCAAAAAAATAATCCAGAATTTCGTAAACCCAAAAAAGTAACTGTACAATTGACTAACCCAAAAAAATTACTTTTAACAACATTTTAGACCCAAAAAAGTAGCCTGAGCATCCCTATCCTAAATATATATGAGTACCCCCTGTGTGAAACCATTCCACTCTGGAGGTGAGGTGAAAACCAATCCGATTCACTCCACACCGCATTCCATCTCGTGTAACTGCATGAATCCGATGTGACTCCACTCCAAAACCTTTCTCTGCAAAATGCTTTGCTTTGTAGAACAAACAAACATGGCTTTGCAGTTGTAGAAAAACAATTGGCGTTGACTTCGCAGTGCAGGGTAACTTGGTGTCGTGTAACTGATAAAAAGCGAGTTCATAGCAATCCGGTGTCGCGTAACTGCAATGAAAACGATGCAAATTTGACTAGGATGGGGTGAAACCAATCCGATGTGAAAAGCAATCCGGTAACCCAGGCCGAAATGTCTTTTTGTGTATGTGTGTCGAGGACCAAATAAATGTGATGCTATTTCGCTCTGGGAGAGATACAATAAATTAGGGAATAAATACCCAAATTTGAAAGAGAATGCGCAATGGTAAATATGCTTGTCTATAAATGGAGCAACGAAAACACTTAGGTACAGCATTGTTGCTTTGGCTATCCATTGTTCACGGGGCATGTAAAGCTTTGATTTGAATGGGATATTTCTAGATTTGTTTGCTCCATGCAAATGCAAGCTTTTAACCGTGCAAAAACTCTTTAAAAACATCATTTTAAGCCTGGTTTCCATATAATCGCTACGATCGTTTGGATTGTTGTGAACGGCTCCAGCGATCCTAATGATCCTAACGATCTTATGAAAACATCCAAGAACGATCCTAGCGATCAGGATCGCTGGGATAGAAACTTGCTCTATTCCAGCGATCCACCAACGAACCAAACGTAAGAAGAACAATTCAAGCTGCCCTCGCAGAGCCAGAAAGTGCGATTTGCCAATGATCTAAGGAACCCTAGCGATGTTATTATCTACCAAAAGGAGTTTTGAATTTTCATTTAAAATCTCATAGACTTTGTTGAGAGATGGATGGTACGTAAGTACCAGAGGTATCCAGAGGCATACGCAAAGTGAAAGGGAAGATTAGTGGCGGTCTCAAGTCATTAAAAAAACTGAAAAATCTCATTTCACAATCCCAGCTTGACCATGTGTACCGCACCCTTGTTGAAAGCCATCTGCGATACGCTGATGTCATCTGGGGGAGTCTTCTAAAATCAGAACTGAATACCCTCCAGAGTCTGCAGGACAGAGCCCGTTCTATTATTGATAAGGCCAGACTAAAAGACAATTGGTCTCACAACTGGATGACCGTTGAACAACTAATCAAATTCGATCGATCAGTTATGACTTACAAAATAGTCAACAGGCAATGTCCCGAAAGCCTTTGGGATAAATATCATCAAAGGACCCAGCACTCCAATTACATAACAAGGAATTGCAGGGACCTACAAATCCCAAGAAATAATCTTGAATACGTTAAAAAAAGGCTTCCACTATTCGGCTCTAAAAGCTTGGAACGATATTCCAATTAATATCAGAGAGCTCCCTACACTTAGTAGATTCAAAAAACAATTAAAAAGTTACTTTAAGAGCTGAAATAAAACGAAAACACGACTCCCTGGAAGAGCAGCTGCTATGATAGGTATATAGCTTTAGCTTAACTGTATATATTGTATTTTATTTAATGTAATTAGGATATTTATTTTCTATTGAGTTTGTAAGCTGAAAATCCTCTTGTCGTCCTTATTTTTTGGTTGCCTCCCCAAAAGAGTTAAACGATCACGGTCGCGAATTTTGCTGATTTGTTCCAGAACCTCATTTTCAGTATATCCCATATTCAACAGCCACCACTTAAGTACCCCTACCCTCTCATTGAAAAAGCGATCTTCAGAACAAATCCGCCTAATTCGCAGGGCCTGGCTGTGGGGTATACTCTTTTTCGTATGACCAGGATGACATGATGTACGATGAAGAAGTTGGTGAGTATCCGTTGGCTTAGCAAACAAATCTGTGATTAATTGATCACCCTCCCTTATCACTTGAACATAACAAATCATAAAACAGATCATACGCACGCAAACATAGCTAGGGATCACTCGACAGGGGCAAATTGATCCCACAAGCAAACTTTTTTAGTCATTTCTTTGAGGGGAATCACAATGGTAAATTTGAGGTGGTTAGGGTTAAAATGATCGATGGGGCTGATAATGTCTTTTCGTTGCGACGTAAGGAATTATTTTGGCAATACAGGCTGGGAACTTTTTTACCCAAGGGTTTGAATGAACGGGCTGCAGATGTGGAACTCGACTTGTTTGCGTGTGGCATGGCCTAATTCCTGCCATTGAATCTAGTGTCTCTTGGGGGTTCGGTTGGGGGTGCTCTATGGTCTTCCTACTTGGCTTCATGTTTTTTTGCATGTGGCGTTAGGGTGGAATCCCCTATGAAGCCATTCAACATTCAGCAATATGCGAATCATTGAAAGGTCAGGTGGGAGAGCTGTCGGGTTGCCGGCTGTATCCCTTGGAGGTTTGGTCTGTGATTAATCTGATCCTCCAGGGTGAACATTTGCTAATGTGCATTTTCCTTGTTTACGCTAAAAACAGTTAGATATAAAAAGTGATTTTCATTCCCACTTGGTTTTAATTTCGGGGTTAGGCATGTTTACTAGAATTAGGGTTCTTTATAGTGAAATGTAATTTTAGTTTATTTTCAATCCCATTTAGGTTGTTTATCACATAGTTTAAAATCTCGGTTGTCTTTTTAGAAAGTAGTGCTGACGAATATTTTTTTTAAATCGAAACGTTCAAGAATTTTAACAGTTGTGTCTTTTATTAAGTTTTTCTGTTATTTATTGATGATGGTTTTGTTTATATATTATTATTATTATTATTATTATTATTATTATTATCATTATCATAATAAACTAAAAGCACCATCAATAAAATAACAGAAAAGTAAAACATAGAAAACACAACGGCTACTTCGGCAAAACATTTCGATAAAAAATCTTCGTCAGTTGTCTTTACAGTGTTGGACAGCCAGGTTTATACAGGACGACTTAAACAAAATTAGCATAAAATTTACACAAAATCAAAATTAAGATACCCTTGATCTTGATACATTCCAAACCATAAAGTTACAATAATACAGTCTTTCTTTTCACGACGTAAACAAAATTAACATAAAATTTACTAAAAAGTCAAGATTAAAATACCCCTGATACAATCTAAACCATAAAATTACAATAATACAGATTATCTTTTAACCTTGGGTCCACATGGGATTGAGAGTGTCAGCCGCAGCATGTTTCCAAGGGAACAGAAAAGAGAGACACCAGCTAGTAACCCTCCAAGGATTTGCTTGATTTGCTAAATCCCGAATGGCCCGATGGGGAATTTCACCCCAACGCCACGTGCAAAATGCACGAAGTCAACCAGCCAGCATTTCCCTCCATTCCCCTGGGATCTAAGTGCGATGGTAGAGGGATTAAGCACTCCCACAGGCAAACAAATCCAGCTCGACATCCGCTACTCTTTCATTTAGGCCCTTTGGAGAAAATAAACCCAATTTATATTGCCAAAAAAGCTCCTTTCTACGGAGCGAATACACATCAACTGCACCATCGATGATGCTTATTCTTACCGAAAACTCACCCCAATGATCTTGTTAAAAAAAATGAGAGAAAAAGCTTGCCTGTCGGACTGGCTTGCCCGTATGAAGATTACCACTGAGACGCTTTTGTTTGCATGTCCGAAAGTATGATTTATAGACGTTAAATCTCTGGCGATATTTAGTCTTCGTACTACCGACATACTTTTTATTGCAGCATTAACATATTACATACATTATTATTATCATTAACATATTACAGTGTATATGTATTTAGCATACTGTGTTAATTGGGGACACTATTTATTGCTACAAATGAAATTAAAATGACTAAAATAAAATTGTCCACAAACGTAAAATAAATGTTTAAAATAGAGCAGGATGTTGTTTCAACAGAATAAAACCCAAGAGACATGACAAGCTATCAACCCCCCCAACATAACCCTGTTGGAAGCCAATCCTTATTCCAGCCCCATACATGCTTGTCATATCCCTCTGGCTGATAATCTGCTGCAACGATAGCCAGAGGTAAAAAAGCAAAAAAAAACTTTATTTGCAATAATGAAAAAAGTAGGTATAATAGTTTACAATTATCAAACCAAACTTTACAACTATCTGAGCACTGTTTTTCTACAAAGTCTCTCGATTCTCTTTTCCTTATGTGTTTTTAAAAAGGATTGTTATTGTTAATATTTCTCAATTCTTTGTCCAGTTTGGACCAAATGAATGGCCTCAGATATCTTATAGAATTCTTTCCATGTGTTACTGTATTCAATATTGAATCATACGAAACTTTTGGTAGCAAAATGTCCTACAATTTAACCCTATCAAGCCTAGGGGGAGGGGGGGTGGCTGAATCAGCCCCCCGAGCGGTTTTTCTTTTGTGGATTTTTACCAAATGCACTTACAACGTTGAGACTTTCTGACTTTTAGTTATCATCCTTCTTACAATCAAAAATTAATTTTTTAGAAAGATCAAATTCATTCCAGGGGGTAAACACACTCAATTTTCGAGAGATGTCTGTGTAGTTTGTTTGTAATCCACCTTTTCTTACTAAGGTCGCTAAAGCGAACATTTTTTTATTGTTTGAGATTTTGCATTTCTGAGTCTAGAATCCCGTTCTCCGTACAAAGTTTAGTATAATAACAAATTTTCGCATTCATATCTGTCTTTATTTTGAAATTATGGCAATATGGAGAATTTGAATTCATTAGGGATTTGACCGTGGAAATCAAACTTAGGATAAATTTCTATTGTTTGAGATTTTGCATTTCTGAGTCTAGAATCTTGTTCTGCGTACAAAGTTTAGTACTAGCAATAGTAATAACTAAGTGCCCCACATCACTATGCAAATCTTTTGAAAACATTCCACCAAATTTAGGCAATGTTTTCTGTGAATGTGGTTGATTATTGCAAATTGTACTGACTTGCAAACTGTAGGTGAATTATGTTGATGGCCCCTGGTTTGCAGTTGTCTTCACCTTCAGTTATTTGTCTAACTCTCTTTGTGCAATATCTCCTCAAACAAAGATGTAATTGATTGGTTTTTGTACCAACAGAAACAATATTTAAAAAACAGACAAAAAAGACAGACAAAAACAACATTTAAAAAATGCATTTTCATTAATTCCATCATGAAATGAGCAACAATTAACTTCAATTAAATGTGTGGAAAAGAGCAGTGTTTTGGCATATTGCATATTGATACCAAAAGTTATATTCCTACTGATAGATGACTGAAAAACTTGTTCCTACAATTGTATTTACAGTTCTTGTTTCTTTATGCAGGTGATGCATCTGAATATTAAATCTTCCTTTATATATGAAAATGAAAACAAAGAATGAATTAGATTGGATGACAAAATTAGCAAAAACCTCACAAATTATTATCATAATTTGCTTGCAAATTGAATAGTCCTAAAACTGATAATAAGCTGTATTCTTACTCTTTGCTGTTTGGCTTTCTATCAATGGCACAAGAAAATGTTCCTCCAGTCCTTCGGACACTGTTCATAAAGTGACTCATGCAGGGTGGCCTAAATGGTTTGTGGACTCACGTATCGAGCCTGTCTCGTGACTGTTTTCTTGCTTGTTCATGCTAAAAGATTGCTTTAGATTTCTCAAAACAATATAAACGAAAGATATTTGCAATCTTCTGGCTATTTTGATAACGAAATCGGCATGAAAGCAAAAGAAACAACGAATACTCACATTCACTTTCACTGTTATGGCGCCTTGAGTTGACAAAACACGAAACGCTCTGCAACAGCAACCACAAGTAGCTCAGGCAAGCCAAACCGGTTTGAAAACGGGTTTGCAGCTACCAATCAAATGAGCGGATTTTGTCACGTGCCTATCAAACCACCAATGAAAATGATGTTTTACTCGATGGTCTTAAAACCTGTTCTACGACGAAAAATTTTGAAGGATTTGAGATCCGAAACCAGAATCNTACTATACACATGCCAAGTCTCCAGGCTCTAGCATATACAGAACAGAAATAAAACAGGGGGGGCTGAATCAGCCCCCCTTGTCTTCCTAGAGCATCAAATACCCTAGGCTTGATAGGGTTAAGAAACTGCCAGCCCTGGGGACCTGAGCTTCTTTTAAAAAATGAGTGTAAACAACGGTTAGAAACTATTATTTACGACGAGGAACCAACAATTTTAATGGGGGAAACAACTGAAATAAGATGGGGAAACTTTGAATTTAATATAAACGGGGAAACAACTTTCTTGGAGGGGCATCATTTCCTTGGTAGGGATCGTTTTAGCTGAGTCGTTAATGGGGGGGGGGGGGGTGTGCTTATATCTCATTCGTTCAGTTTCTATTCTAGTTTTACTTATTTAAGCACGGTAGCCCTGTCAGTCCATAATGACTGCTTTTCAGGGGGCCGTGGCAAATACTTGCAAATTAAAATGAAAAACTAAATAATTGGAAAATTATTTAGTTACATCAAGCTTCAAAAATCAGTCCTGGAAACTGGTTACCGTTCCCACCCTGCCTCACAGGAACAGTGAATCGACACTCGAAGTTACCCTTTTTAAATACTTCCTTTGCATGGCCGCCAAAACCGCTTGAATGTGGTCCATTTATAACAGCACAAAGACTGACAATCTGATTTGGGAGCAGTTTGATTGGTTGTTGTAAGGACACGTGGAACGAGTCAGTCACTGGTCCTGAATTGGGTTCTCCTAATGTGAAATTTGGTGTATACATCTCTGGATTGGTCTTTATTGTTATCTTTGAAATCTTGTGTAATTTGGGATCACCAAAGAACAAAATTCCTGTCAGGGTCGCTTTCTGGTTGATCTTGAAATCAATTACATCTCGCCATATGCCATTATAAGACCTACTCGTATAATTTGGGTCTGGTGGGATACGATCAGCCATAATTTTTTGTCTTCTGGTTCTGGGTTTTGCACTAAAGGAAATCTTATCCACGACAGAGTTTTGCAGATCCTTTGATCCTAAACTAATATAATGAATAACATCAACTACTTGCTCAGTGGTTAATATTCCCGACTTGGAGCAATTTTTTGCAATATCGTGCAAGGTCATAGTCGGAAAACGAATTAAATACACTGCATCACCAAGCATTTTTCTCTTCGACTCACCACAGATTTCGTTTCCCTCTTTGATCAACTGAGTCTCACACCATTTATCTATGGCCAAAAACAACTCAACCTCTTCGACATACAGGGAATCTAGCATTAAGATTTCTTTGAGTGATGCTAGATTTAAACACAGGAATGAATCTTGCTTCACAATCTCAGAAGCATTTTCTGCGATTATTTCCAAGCATTTTTTAATGGCAGCATTTTCATCGAAAAGCAGCGATTGCTGAAGAGCAACCAATGCATTTTCTTTTGTCACAGATTCTTCAATGAATTTGGCACATTTTTCTTGAAGAAATGGAATCAAATAGCATTTAGACAGATTTAAAATCTGAAATACATTGCCCCAGTTCAACGAAACTTCATCTGTGTATATGAACTTAAGGAACTCTGAGATGCAATCAGATTTTCCATAATGACTGAGGTCCAGTTCTTCTTNTGCAAGGTCATAGTCGGAAAACGAATTAAATACACTGCATCACCAAGCATTTTTCTCTTCGACTCACCACAGATTTCGTTTCCCTCTTTGATCAACTGAGTCTCACACCATTTATCTATGGCCAAAAACAACTCAACCTCTTCGACATACAGGGAATCTAGCATTAAGATTTCTTTGAGTGATGCTAGATTTAAACACAGGAATGAATCTTGCTTCACAATCTCAGAAGCATTTTCTGCGATTATTTCCAAGCATTTTTTAATGGCAGCATTTTCATCGAAAAGCAGCGATTGCTGAAGAGCAACCAATGCATTTTCTTTTGTCACAGATTCTTCAATGAATTTGGCACATTTTTCTTGAAGAAATGGAATCAAATAACATCTAGACAGATTTAAAATCTGAAATACATTGCCCCAGTTCAACGAAACTTCATCTGTGTATATGAACTTAAGGAACTCTGAGATGCAATCAGATTTTCCATAATGACTGAGGTCCAGTTCTCCTTCCCGTCCTGCCATTGGTCCGCAGAACATCGAATGAAAAACGGAACTCGTCGAAGCCAAGATCAATTTGTGAACTGGAAATTTGACACCATCAGAAACAAACGTGAAATCACTCATGAAGTTGTTTTTCAAAAGATGAGCTATTCTCTCCTTGATGGTTGTTATAGATTCTTGCCAATCTTTACTGCTACTGCTGTTTGTGGCCATTTTATTGCGCAGGTACAATACTAAAATTCAAAATAAGTTAGATGTCAAAAGAAATTTAAATCAACCAAATCTCTAGAGGGTGTACCCATGAGCGATAGGACACCGAAAGTGGATCAGTATTAAATTTGTATCAGTAGCGAGCCACCATAACTCATTTTGTATGAGCATAGGCCCAGCCGACATACGACGTCATCTCGACGTCCATATGTGGTCGAAAATAGGTCACGTCATTAAATGACGTGGTATCGACGTTGAATCGACGTCCAACCTGAACGTCACAAAAATAGCTGTAGTTTCGACGTCGTGATTTCGTCGAACATAAGTCGCGTCATTCTTGCAAATTCTTAGACGTCTATAAAACGTCGATACGACGTTGTTTTTAGAAATTTAGAACTGCCAAAGAAACAACGTCGTATCGAAGTTTTATCGACGTCTAAGAATTTGCGAAAAAATGACGCGATTTAAGTTCGACGAAATCACGACGTCGAAACTACAGCTATTTTGTGACGTTCAGGTTGGACGTCAGCTAAATTAAAACTTTAGTTAACCATGTGATCTATCCCGTTGAGGTTCATCTGGTTTCTGGTTACTATCTTGTCTTTGTTTTTAACAAAATTTGGTTCATTGCAGTTTTTAGTTTTCTTTTTTATGGGGGGCTCTCTCTCGATTAGTTTACCTACTTAGAGAGCTCCTCCTCAATCAATCAATCTTAAATACAATCATGTAAAGTAATTCTTTTTCTTTCATTTATTTTCAGTATTGTTAGTTATTTAGTTCTTAGTATTGTAATGTATCTTAGTTGTAGAGTTGTTGTGTATAAATTGTATTTAGAATAGATTGATAATAAAACTTGAAACTTGAACAACTTGAAGCTTTCAAATAAACATGGTCAAAACTCATATCATCAACAACAGTACCGTTTTATTCTGTAAGAAACAACTTTTATGAATCTGTAGTAGCCCTTTCCAGAAAATTAAGAAACTCTACTATAAGCGATCGGAGCGCACTTCAAAGTTAACAAACTTTTCAATTTTTGTTAAAGGTTGCACAGTGCAAACAGAAAGCATGTCACCAATCCAACTGCAGGGTGTCTCAAACAAGTGACCCATTTGTGCGGCTGCTGTGGAGGAGCTGTAACCTCTAAATTCTTAAAAAACTAAAAAAACACATTTGCAAAGACTATGATTAAAACTCTGACAATCCAAACTACTCTCATTTCATCGTCAATCCACCCTGTCTGTATCTGTATTACTTTTTTTCACTCAATCCTCTTATTAAAATTAAAGTAGATTGATAGATTAGTAATTTTTCTAGTTTTTTATAACCTGCAGCAATGTTTTACTTTCATCGTATATTCAATAATTGTTGTTCATTAAATAGTAATCCACGAGAGGGGCATATGGCTCGAAAGCTCTTTTGAGTTCTTTTCATATGTCCTTCAGCAATACTCTGTTGTTAAATTGTATACATATTTATATGCCATTATTTTACTTGTCAAATTTAGCTTTCTATTATACACTACATTAGTTGCAATGTATTAGTTTTTAAATTTGCTGAGAATATACATTGAATACTTGAATACTATAGTCCGGTTGTTGATATGGTTGCATTGGATTCAACTTGGGATGATGGTGGCCTGCCCATTGGGATGATGGTTCACCTGGTGTGGGATGGTGGCCTGCCCTGTATGGGGTTGTCTGCCCGTTTGGGCGCATGGGTGATGAAATGCAATTCCGGATTTTTTAATTTATCCAAAGTTAATCGATAATACTTTAGGAAAGGGGGGGGGAGGACTCTCCTCGATTAGTTTACCTATTGAGAGAGCTCCTCCTTTAAGTAATTCCCTGCATACAATTAATCTTTTTTCTTTGTTTGTATTTGTATATTGTATTAATTTCCGTATTATTGTATTAAGTTTCTGTAATATTGCCTTATGTTATTGTAGTTTAGTTGTGTGTTTGTATAGTTATTTTTACTAAATTGTCTGTAGTGGAATTTAAAATATGAAACTGAAACTTAAACTTAGAGTTCCACACCTTGTTTTAGCCAATTGGATAAGTGGTTGCTGATTTATGGCGCAATAAACTCAAAAAAGTGAAAACTTCGAAAACAGCACTTTTTTTGTCCTCCAAAAATGCTAAAATCAAGTAAATACTTCAAGAAAGGGTTCTAGAACTGTAATGGAACTTTTTCTACAATTGATAAAAGGTTAATTAGTATTGTTTATTGATAACACAACACTACTTTGTTGGATAATTAGTTTTTATGACTTAGTTTTCTTGTATTTCATGGCTCAATAAGCAGTTCTCAATGAATATTGATAAATTTTGACATTCATTTTGATGAAAAATTAACAAGAAACCATACACAAAGAGTTGGATCACAAATAAAGAAACTCTACTTCAAGTACAAATCCCAGAGGCAAGTTCTTTTAAAAAAATAGAGTATTGATTTTGTCCAGAATGATTAAATCAATTATTAATGGTACTGTGAACAGCATTGCTATGCTTAGCAGTAATATGGCCATACTTTAGCCATGCTACTGCTAAGGTAAGTAATGTAACAGTACAACAACAGTACATGATTCTTAGTACTGCTACCTGAATCTTGTACCACTTAAGTTCTGTTTATTGTACTGCTAAAGTACTGCGAATTGGAGCTAATTAGCATATTTCGGTAAAAATTACTGTCAAGATCATACTATCATACTGTTGGAGAACTGCTAAATAATTGAAAAGTATGGCCAAGGCCATAATACTGCTAAATTATGCCCTGAATGTTGTGCACAGGAAGTTCATACGTTGATTACAGATTCAGAGAAAAATTTAAATACGGTAGTAACTAAAAAACTTTTATTAGTCAAACTCTGATAAGGTTGAAATATGTTTCATACATAAAAAATTTACTCACTTGAGAATGAGAAGACTTGACAGAGTTATTGACTTGTGACCAATTAACGTTTTGTACCTGTGAAGATGTATAAAGCTGTGATAAATGATAATTTTCCTAGATGTGAGAGCAGGGGTAACCAGACCTGGCCGTTTAAGGCGCGCGATCGCGCGCGCGCGCCTCGTCACGCACCTCGTGGTTTCGAGACGCGTGATCTATCACGCACCTAAAAAGATTTTACCTCCAAATCACGCACCTCGGCTTTTATCTTTTAGGGAACCGGCGTACGATATTCTTTGAATCTGACATCTTTTTGTGGAAAGGAAATCACTCAATTGGTTTGTTATTTGAAAGAAATTTACGATATTGATACTTAATCCTTCTCTCAATCCTTGCTATTTCCTGTCTATGATGATGACACAATATCATCATTCTGATATAAGGTCACGGGAACCAGAAGGTCGAATTACATGGCGACCAAAAGCAGTCGGAGGACATGTCTCCTAACTCTAAGAACCTTGCTTAAATCGATTTATGAGAGGCATGTGGAGGTGATTTGATCTGGAGGCTTGAAGGTATTAAATTCCTCTTCATTCCAGGACTGACAAAAGTGATACGGAGTAGCTTAATTACTGAAAAGCAGTGGTCATCAAACGGCCTATATACGAGCGTTGGACAAATTATTATTATTATTAATTTCTTTATAGTAGGCGTTTAAAATACTAGCAAAATTACTGCTAATTGAAGCCTACTGAAACAAAACGAAAGTAAAATAAATCTAACAAACCTAACGATAAAAACGATCTCTATACTTATTTACATGTGAGTTTTGAAAGTGAATAAAATAGTANTGAAAGGAGTTTGGCTCTCAAATAGTATTTAGCGTATTCTTGTCAGAATTCTAATGAACAATTTTAGTCCTGGAGTTATATTTTCAAAATGTTGCCCTGATTATGGGCCCACTTCTGGATTCTCAGAGGCACATATATAACAAATCCCCAATAGGAGTTACCTCCCCCCCCTCGTCTAGATGAAAGAAAAACAATAAAACCTGTCAAATTCTTTTTCACCACAACAAAATATTTCAATTATTACTGTAAAGGCATTTGCAAGCAAAACAAGATGCTGCTGTGAAGCGTGTAATTCACTGACTTTGCAACATAAATGGTTCAGGTTAATAGGGTTTAAGCCCCACCCACACCACTCCAGAGAAAGATACAGCTCTACAGCTGTGAGCCGGAGGAATGTTTTACTTGTTAATGTCATATTTTAAGAAGGTTTAGTAATTTTTATAAGAAATCTAGGAAATTTTGGGTTATTTGGCAACTGGTTTATAATTTTGTGGGTTATAAATAGAGCGAGGATTTAGAAAAATTGCTTATTCTGACCTGATACAACGAGGAAGGTTTAACTAACAAAAATGGCATCCGGGGGTACAATTTTCTGCACTTAAGAAGTGTGTATCATGTATAGTATATATATTAATTGTTTTATTTTTAAGTTAGGTCAAAGGCATTGAGTCCATATGAGTGTATACGCTGTCCTGAATATTTGCTGACAAACTGCTGATGGCTCTTTGTTATCACACAGCAGTTGTGACCTCAATAGCAGTGAGGAACAAAGACTTCTTAATCCTTCCATTATTCTGAGGAATATATTTAGTTTAATTTCAATAGCGATAAAATGACAACTTTTGTTTGATGATTGAAAAGAAGTTGATATTGGTCATGAGTGGGCTTTTTATGCAGACTCAATGCCTTTTACTTTATTGTATTCCTAGATGATGTACTTAGATATATTTGTCACCAAAAAACGGAAACTTTTCCCTTTCTTCTGCAGACGAAATTGCACGCTTCTGTGCGTAAAACATCCTGGTCTTGGCTTTTGCGCACCATATTAAAATCGGTTTCATTAAAATCATCAACTTTGTGTCCCACAAGCCCAGACTGCAATTTATGTTACTTTTATGTTGCACGCGCGGAAGATCTTTCATGTGCAATTTTAAGTATAACAAAAAAAGAACAATAGAGGCATTGTTTTTTAACCGTAGCGAGGCGCACATCTTCTGTGGGCACTTTGCAAACTTTGCAGTCTGGCCACATACAAGCTCCTTGCTTGCAACATTTCTTGAAAATAGGCGATACTTGATATTTTCTTCTTGAGATTATGAGAAATTTTTGTAAGTCTTGGTTTTATCGTTTTCTACTGCTAGAAAATGCTTTGACGTTAGAGCCTAATTCAAAATGGGCGATGTCCATAATACAAAAGTTTTCCTGGATTTATAAAGTTATATAATAAAATGAAACGCAATTAATTGGCTTAAACAAAATGGACTATGATCTACTATGATGGGCAAGATCATGAACTTATGTCTTTGATACCAATCTATTAAATATGCACTTCATAACTAAGTTGGAATATCTAAGGAATGGAAAATATAACTTACTTCAAAATTGCACGGCTGTTCCTTGGACTGCAGTGAAAGCGAAAGAACGATTTGGGAACTTCCCTTCCAAGAAGTAAATTACGTGTGTGAAAGAGAGGCTGAAAGAACAGCGCTGAACTGCGGAACTGGAAAAACGCAAAGTTCCAAGGCAGTTTATCTTTCCCCTGGGTGGGGGGTCGGGGTACTTGACATTAATTAGTACTGGGGTGTGCACTCCAAGAAATAATCTTGAAACGCCAATTTAGAACTTTCCCCTCCAAATGATTTAGACAAAATCGGTGAAAGGTATACTCCACACTGTGCAACATTTAAACAACATCGACAACATCCCACTATAATAAAATATTCCTTTTGACCACCGCCTTTATGAAAATTGCCTTCATACGAAAATTGCCTTGAACAAAAATCAGCGCACTTT